>OX104060.1:8282804-8352408 GCA_944474145.2 Dicrocoelium dendriticum | reverse complement strand
CTTTACGAGAATTACGCATTGCGAACTGCCATAGTTGTGGTGATCAAGAGAGGGGGGTCATTAGTAATGGAATGGTTCAAAAGGGTACCACAGCTGTATAAGGATTAGAATGCTTGATTTTGAGGGTAAACTTGCGGCCGACAGCAGTTTCCACCATTCATGCTTAACAATGTGATATCACAGACCACCACTGCCCAAATGTACGCATGTGCCTGGGTCTAGTGCGTAAATAAAAACAGCCTACCTCTTCATCAACAATTCTAATGCAACTAACGAAAACCAGAGATTCAGTAACCTGTGATGCTGCCGCATAATAAGTAATATCTAACTAATCACCACGATTAAAACTAACAATAATTTTAAAAAATAAACCATAATAAAAAGCAGGAAAAATTAATAAAAGGTTGGCACAGCAGAGGAATGTTAGTAAAAAAGTAGGGACAAGCGAAGTGATAATAAAGCTACGGCTATAAATATGTTGATTCAAATAAGATGGTGAAAAAAGAAAAACATTCATTTCAGCAATTTGAAAAGAACAGCATGAAGACGACATTTTGCAGATGCAAACATTTCTCGTTGTCTCTTCAGAAACAATAATAACAACCGATGAGAAATATTAGCGAATGGTAGATGTGACCAAGAAAGAAGAACCAAACATGGGATCAAGGTAGGCGAAAGCGGTTCGGGCTATATATCCACGAAAGCTTGAGACTGACGAATAGCTGTTTATGCACGCACAGCATAAGCTGCATTCGGCCAATCGCTATAGCCTCATGGAAACAAAGAAATCGCGGATTAGAGTGCCGCAGCAAAATATTTATGCAGCATCGAGCCGGATCCGGGGACCAGTAATCAATAAGTGTTTACCCATGGAGGATGTCGGTGGCTTACGCAACGACAGAACTTGGGTAAGAAAAGGCTGTTCGTTTATCCCACGCAGAATCCACTTCGGTACGTGTTCCTTCATCCGGGAAGGCAATGCTCTATCGGTCCCGCCAAAGCACCTGGCTCCGCAGTTACATATAAATTGGTATACACAATGAGAACTGGCGCCGGTTGGTAGAGCTTCCCTCAGTTGAGGTACTGGCAAATCTCTGGTTCTGTTGATTATGACGACCGTAGCAGCATAATAGGCACCATGCGCAGCAGCGATCAAGCGCTTCGTGGTCCTTAACGTAGCGATATAACACTTGAAAGGAAATTCAAAATAAACTTTCCTCTTCGCTGCCTCCTATACCAAGTCTGTTGGCTTTCGTCGCTGGCTGTGCTTCTCTTTAATAATTCGAGGGCAACCGTTTGACCTCCATGTGGCTGTAATTCGCTCCAACTCATCAGTTAGACAGTCTGTTGAGCACAGTCGTCTGGCACGACTAAATACGGTCTTCACAAGTGTCCGCTTGTACCGCATTTCTGCAACGCTTGTGAAATGCAAGTACTGACCAAACCATGTTGCCTTTCGGCAGACGGATCTCCTAACCCGACCGTTATCTTTGCGACTAATGAGAAGATCCAAGACTGGCAGACGGTTTTCTCATTCTAGCTCGCAGGTGACGCGCAAGTTGGTATGTGCATAGTTGAAGCGCTCAACCAACCGGGCTATATGCTGCTCAGATGGACAGAAGGCCAAAATTTCATCAACATAGCGCCTGTAGCATGGTAGCTTGTCTATCTCTGTAGATATTCTTTTCTCGACCATGAGCATAAAGAAGTCAGCCAGTAAAGGGCCCAGGGGGCTGCTCATTGCCACCTCATTGACTTGGCAGTAGGCGTGTTCTGAAAGTGGAAATCAACATTCTCTGTGCACAGTAGCAAGGAATCCCTTAGTAATTCGGCCAGAATCGGCATTGGACAGCCAGAGTGTCCATCTAGTTCGCACACATAATCCACAGTCTCATGTACAGGGACGTTAGTGAAGTGAGATTCCACATCCAGGACACACATGATCTTGTCTGACAAGTTGACCGTATCGAGGTCGTCAATGAGTTGAACTGAGTTTATTGGACTTTACCGGTTGACCAACTGTCGCAGTGGAGAAAGCACCTTCAACAGCCATGGAGCTAGTTTATGCTGGGGCGCATTTAACATCGAAAGAATCGGCCGGAGCGGCACTCCACTCTTGTGTGTTTTGGTAGTCCATACAGCTGTGGAGTAACTGAGCCACTGGTCTTTACACTGGCATAAGTGGCATCATCCATTAGGCGGTGGAGGAGCAGCTTATCAATGTGACGGATAACGCACATCTCGAACACAGTTACATCTTCTACCTTCTTAAGCAGCTCGAATTTGCTTGCGTCGTTGAGTATGATACTCATTTTTACATGTACTCGCGCTTGTTCCTTACTATTGCGCTCGCACTCTTATCCGGTTTCATTACAACCACGTCTTTAACACTCAGCACTTGAAGATGCCGGTTTGTGAGCACATCTTTTTCATTTATAGGCCCTGTTTTGACCTCGTAGGCGGTATCAGTTTACTTGTTCTTAATTCAGGTCTGTTTTACATGGCTGGTAGGTTGAAGCATTTTGAACTGATCCCAGTAAATAAGTGGGGAATTGAGTTAACCTAAAGCTTGACAGACTGTAAATAAAGCCGCTGTCATTTGTGCTCGATTACGATTTACTGGGATCATTTCAAAATGCTTCAACCTACCAACCATGTAAAACAGACCTGAATTAAGAACAAGTAAACTGATACCGCCTACGAGGTCAAAACAGGGCCTATAAATGAAAAAGATGTGCTCACAAACCGACATCTTCAAGCGCTGTGTGTTAAAGACGTGGTTGTAATGAAGTCGGATAAGAGTGCGGGCGCAGTAGTAAGGAACAAGCGAGATTACATGTAAAAATGGGTATCATACTCCACGACGCAAGCAAATTCGAACGGCTTAAGAAGGTAGAAGATGTGACTGAGGTCGAGATGTGCGTCATCCGTCACATTGATAAGCTGCTCCTCCACCGCCTAATAGATGATGCTACTTATGCCAGTTTAAAACCCAGTGACTCAGTTATTCCACAGCTGTATGGGCTACCAAAAATACACAAGAGTGGAGTGCCGCTCTGGCAGATTCTTTGGATGGAAATGCGCCCCAGCATAAACTAGTTCGTTGGCTGGTGAAGGTTTTTTCTCCACTGAGACAGTTGGTCAACCGGTACAGTATAAAAGATTCATTTCAACTAATTGACGACCTCGATACGATCAACTTGTCAGACAAGATCATGTGTTCCCTGGATGTGGAATCTCTTTTCACTAACGTCCCTCTACATGAGACGGTGGATTATGTGTGCGAACTAGCTGAACACTCTGGCTGTTCAATGCCGATTCCGGCCGAATTACTAAGGGATTCCTTGCTACTGTGCACATAGAATGTTGGTTACCACTTTCAGAACACGCCATACTGCCAAGTCGATGAGGTGGCAATGGGCAGCCCACTGGACCCTTTACTGGCTGATTTCTTTATGTTCATGGTCGAGAAAAGAATGTCCACAGAGATAGACAAGCTACCATGCTACAGGCACTACGTTGATAAAATTTTTGCTTTCTGTCCATCAGAGCAGCATATCGCCCGGTTGGTTGAGCGCTTCAACCGTGCACATACCCACTTGCGCGTCACCTACGAGCTAGAACGAGAAAATTGTCTGCCATTCTTCGATCTTCTCATCAGTCGCAAGGATAATGGACAGGTTAGGATATCCGTCTACCGAAAGGCAACATGGTCCGGTCAGTACTTGCATTTCACAAGCGCTGCACACATGCGGTAGAAGCGGACACTTGTGAAGACCGTATTTAGTCGTGCCAGACGACTGTGCTCAACAGACTGATTAACTGATGTGTTGGAGCGAATTACAGCCACATGGAGGTCAAACAGTTGCCCTCGAATTATTAAAGAGAAGCACAGCCAGCGACGAAAGCCAACAGACTTGGTATAGGAGGCAGCGAAGAGGAAAGTTTATTTTGAATTTCCTTTCAAGTGTTATATCGCTACGTTAAGGACCACGAAGCGCTTGATCGCTGCTGCGCATGGTACCTATTATACTGCTACGGTCGTCATCATCAACAGGACCAGAAAGTTGCCAGTACCTCAACTGAGGGAAGCTCTACCAACCGGCGCCAGTTCTCATGGTGTATACCAATTTATATGTAACTGCGGAGCCAGGTGCTTTGGCGGGACCGATAGAGCATTGCCTTCCCGGATGAAGGAACACGTACCGAAGTGGATTCTGCGTGGGATAAACGAACAGCCTTTTCTTACCCAAGTTCTGTCGTTGCGTAAGCCACCGACATCCTCCATGGGTAAACACTTATTGATTACTGGTCCCCGGATCCGGCTCGATGCTGCATAAATATTTTGCTGCGGCACTCTAATCCGCGATTTCTTTGTTTCCATGAGGCTATAGCGATTGGCCGAATGCAGCTTATGCTGTGCGTGCATAAACAGCTATTCGTCAGTCTCAAGCTTTCGTGGATATATAGACCGAACCGCTTTCGCCTACCTTGATCCCATGTTTGGTTCTTCTTTCTTGGTCACATCTACCATTCGCTAATATTTCTCATCGGTTGTTATTATTGTTTCTGAAGAGACAACGCGAAATGCTTACATCTACTGATTGTCTTCTTTTTATTGTACCTTTCGAACTTCTTTTGTGTTGCTGTCTCACGTAGTTTCACTCAAATCATCTGACATCCTTTCCAGTATATGAAATTGACTGAAAATTTTACTACATTCAATCAACCCAACAAAAGTTTTTGACCCTTATTGTCTCTCTTTGGACTACACTTTCCTTCTGGGATATCTTTTTGCATGTTTCTGAATCCGATTATGCTGTGTCGTGATGATTTGAATCAGCTGAATGTTCTCACTTTGGCGGCTTTCGGAATCTTGTCTGGCGAACATAACCAGCTTCGCTTGCTTTCCGTACTCCATTCCGTTTCGATGACGATGATTAATTACACCTCAGACATACTTGTCAGAAAACACGCACACAGTTACGTGCTTCATCGGCCAGTATGTTTCCTCCTGCATGTGGAGTTTATTTATGTGTCCGGTGAATGGCACGTTTATTAGCACACCCCGGGTGGGCTGTCCATTCCTGCATGTGTTCCATACGGTGTTGACTGGTAAACATTTGGTTCATTGTTGCCAGTCTGCTTCGCATACTACCTCGACGGAATGCGTTTTGTTCCGATCGAACAAGCAAAGGGCAGTTGATGAAGTTGGTTGCAAATTTCTATGCTTCAACTTGCTGGTAAGCTGCTTGGGTTTTTTTGAAGAAAAACAAAAAAATCAACGACGCAGCAACTGCTACTAGTTTGTTTGACAGGAAGCAGAGTTTCAGAGGAAGTAGAAAATTACTTGTATATTGAAGGGTTATTTTGAAGTGCTAGTTATGTGATTAGATTGCGACGTCCAAACACAATGTGAACGGTCATGACTCAGTGTTTAAAAGGGGTAGCTGTCCTAAGTAACATTCAAATGGTCCTAGGTTCGAGACCTACTATCTCTACTTGATGTTTCCAAATTAGGTCGAAGCGCGTCATATAGTATGGTGTTGTCCTTTGGGTCACACTCATGTTCCACTTGTGTATGTTGCCCAGATAGAAATGAGATCTGCTAGCGAGCAATAGTTAGTTGTTTACTAACTGGTATCTTGGTGGGAAATGGTAAAGCAAGCGAGATCATAGAATCCATGGTAAGCATCGAGTACAAAACTTTACAGTGTTGTGAACCCAAACCAGAACGCCATATTTATAGAAAGGTGGTCATGCCGACAAATTGTTACAGCGGGGTTTCAGAACCCATCTTATTTTAGGTAATTGCTACATTTGGACTGATATATCGTCCATCTTGGGTATCGCCACTAACAAAATGAGTTCATTATTGATTCCAAGAATATTTTTAATTGATAATCGGGTATCATAGTGAGAAAATAGTTATAATGCCAGCAAATTGCCAGCGGTTTTGACACCTACCTAGATATTGCGCCGTGTATAACATAGGTTTGGTTGAACAGCTTGGTCATGAAGAGTAACATGGCTAACGACCAGCAGTACAGCGAAGATGGTCAGGGTGAGAAGAGGCACGTAAACGGCATTAGTGCTCCCACCCAAAGCACATATCGATGTACTCATTCTGGTAATTCTACATACATCGTTGAAGGTCCACCTAGCTCGATTTTGTGGTAGATGTGGCCACCTTATGGCTTGTTTCTGTTCCGTTGTCTCTCGATAAACACGGGAAATATCGAAAGTGGACGGCAGTTTTTAGGCGCCGTCTAATTACCGGTAAAGCTGACACGAAGATGATGTGCCACATTTTACACACTCGTATGGGTGCACATTCTGTCTACATTCCGGACAGGCAGAGTGCATGAAGAAATGTTGTCGCCGGTCCTTTAGGTTGATATTTGTGCTAAATTTACAGTAGAGGCGGAAAGCGGGTTTGTACTTCTTGAGTATCCAACACATCACTGGGTACAAAAGGCATCGCAAAGTCAAGCCACCATTTCGGAAAACTCGTTCACTAAGCTACAACCGGTCTTCACCAGAGCAATTCCCGTTCCTTGATAATGAATACATTGCAAAGGATCTGCCTGACTGTGACCGGTATGCCTCTGTGCATGACGGCACGGTCTTCAATTCAGCCGTTCCCTTTCCCTGGAACATCGTTCCTACTCTATCTACTGCGACTTTAACAGTTTCAAATTTCGGTTCCCTTGTATTATTTGTTAGGACACTAATGTTGTTCTCCGTCTGTTGTTGAACAAGGCAGGTAGATACAGTGTGTACTGCTGAAAGTTGACCAAATCTTATTCTGCAACTTGAAAAAACTTCGTCTAAATCAACCAACTTGTCGGGAACACTGCATCGTCAACTGGATGCAGATTCGGAACCGTTTATTCACGTGAAATCTGTGTTACCGATGCCAATTTTTCCATTTATGCGATATTTCGTGTTGTTTTAGAACATCCGTAGTAGCTATTGTAAGTTGTCAAATATGTGACCACTCAAGTTCACAAAGTTTATACTGATTTCACTTGGAGTAACTAAGCACAACGCATTGTTTGTGATATAATGTCATCTACGGTACAGGTGC
Organism: Dicrocoelium dendriticum; assembly: GCA_944474145.2. NCBI lineage: Eukaryota > Metazoa > Platyhelminthes > Trematoda > Plagiorchiida > Dicrocoeliidae > Dicrocoelium > Dicrocoelium dendriticum. The sequence goes on along the minus strand of OX104060.1, from coordinate 8,345,318 downwards.
ACTAAACACTAACTGGAAAACAGATGCCGCCAACTATAAAAATCTCGCAATTAACACTCCAGTAGTAACCATGCAAGCAGCTTTTGTAGTAACCCAAAAGGATGCCACCGTAGTTTGCTATTTGAAGCTCGGTAGAGTTTAAAGAAGAAGTACGGCCCTTCTGTGTTGTTAATGATGAAAGTACGTACCATATGCAGGCGCTGAGTGTCAGACTGAATCCAATGGAAACCAAGCATTTTGCGAGTTTCTTCGTACCAGCATCCACAGCGGGCAGTCTTTCACATACCCGGAAAAGCATTAGGTATACGTTTCGACCTGCTGGGTTTCCTCAGTAATGTGCTTCCACCGGGGCCACCGAGAACCAACCCTATGACAGCAGCGGCTTGAGCTACAATTCAGCAGCTTATACCAATGAGCCATGTAAGCACATTAGCAGACCGCCATGATTTACAACATAAATACGACATGACACGCAACATCCTCCATTGCCTTGCAAGTCACGAGCATTGCTGCTGACAGAGTCGGCCTCGTAAGACACGACTTCCACTGACAACGACATGGAATTTAAAAAGTGTTAAGGTGGATTTGTTGATGTAGTATGGTTGAAAAGACCGCCTAGTGCTTTTCCGAGCATGTGGAACATTATCTCCTTCGGGAGCTACAGCAAAAATCCCCAAGTAATTTACATCACGGAGGATGGAGATGACGCACGGAGGATGGAGAACCCAATCTGCGAATTGTAAATTTTCGGGTAGTTGCCCGGATTCCTTCATGAATCCCGATCAACAGGTTTCTAATGCTCCAGGCTCGCCCAGCGGTTCCTACCGCGGTCTGCGCGTAGCCTTTACTATCGTATGCAGTCTGATGAACAAGCGCGATGTGCTGTACGACTTTGTAAGCTCTCAGCGACCAGACGTATTAGACCTTGCTGAGACATGGTTAAACTCCGAGGTAACCGTCCAAGACGTGAAAACCACCGGCTACTCATGCTTCCGCTGTGATAGACCATCGACTGATCGCGGTGGCGTGCTACTTTACATAAAGTCTTCCTTGTGTGGGAGACTAGTGAGCGCCTACCAAAGCGCTAATGGTCTATGTGAGCAGTTATGGTGTTCGATTCATCTCAGACGCTGCGAGTTGCTCGCGGGCGTGGTATATCGCAGCCCACTCAGCCGCAGTTTGGACTGCTTGCCGCATGTCCGCAACCACAGGAATCGTCAGATGTTCTTACTCATGGGCGATTTCAACTTGCCCCGAATACAGTGGCCTGAAGCTGAACTTCTCCCCGGCCACTGTTAAGTCGAGAGGAAGTTTACGGAGTTGCTATTTGAAACCGGGGCCACACAGCACATCAACCAACCGACACGCACTACTGCGCGCGCAGCTGAAACATGCTTAGACCTACTTTTGACTAGCTGTGAGCAGCGTGTGCATAACATTCAAGTCTTAGAGCCTCTGGGAGCGAACGACCACTCGATGATCATAGGCAGCATGGAACTACCCCTGACGTATTCTCCCCCACTGGAGCCAACCTTCAATTATTGGAAGGCGGACTTTAATGGCCTCATTCGAGCAGCGATCCAGAAGGACTGGTCTGTACCACAGGATTCATCTATTGAAACCTGTTGGACTATCATTAAAGAGGGAGTAAAATCGTGGTGCGCCCGATTTGTACCCCTCAAGTTTCGCAAAGTTGGGCCAGTCAAACCACATTGGTTCGACAAAGAGTACAACAAACTGGCCCGACGACGACGCAGACTACGGAACAAGTTCGTGTTATCTGGCTCTGATGAGGACTACAATGCGTATAAAGTACAGCGAAATCGCTGCAACGACTCGAAAACAAGAAAACCCAGAAGCTTCGAAGAGGAGCTTGCAGCCGCCGCAAAAACTGCTCCCAAGGGGATCTTTGCATACATGAAGCAGCGCCTGAGGCCTGTAGCCAATGTTTCAGTGTTAGAAGGCTCCGATGGGCAGCCCTTAACCTCGAGTACAGATCGTGCGTCCGCATTGGCGACGCACTTCGCCTCCGTATTTGCAAGTGACCATGTGTCTGTAACGAGTCCGACGAGTACCGCTCTAGCCGAACCTAACAGCCTGGACTGCAATATTGAGAATGTGCGCAAGCTACTGTCAAAACTTAACGGGACAAAGCCTGTTGGGCCAGATGGTATACACCCAATGATCCTCAAGTCCCTATCGGCCATCATCGTGCCTTCTGTAACTGAACTGTTTAACAGGTCACTATCTACTGGACTGTTACCAGACGACTAGAAATGCTAGTCGTAAAGCCTATACCGAAAGGTGGTAACCCAAGTAAAGTGGATATCTACCGGCCGATCTGCCTGACTGCTGTTTTGGCAAAGACGCTCGAGAAGATCGTGAAGAAGAGCCTTCTGCAGTTTCTCGAGTCGAAAAACCTGTTGACCTCCGCACAGCATGGTTTCATGAAAGATCGGTCGTGCATCACCAACCTACTGTTGACAAGGCACGAGTGGTTACAAGCGATGAACCAAGGCCATTCAGTCGATGTCATTTACATTGACTTCAGTAAGGCTTTTGACAAGGTCAAGCATGCAGTGCTCCTTGACAGGCTGAGGATGTACGGTGTTTGTGGTTCGCTACACAAATGGATCAGAAATTTCCTTGTGGATCGGAAGTGGAGAGTCCAGGTGGACAACCATCTAACGGACTGGTATCCATCGAGCAGCGGCGTGCCCCAAAGCACTGTACTGGGGCCGATATTGTTTCTGATCCATGTAAACGATGTGCCTAAGCTACTCCAATCACCATGTGCGTTATTCGCAGATGACTTGAAGGTGTGGAGAGTAATCCGCACACTCAATGATTGTGATTTACTTCAGCAGGATCTCCACAACCTCTCAACATGGTCTGCAGAGATTAACCTTCCGATCAAGCCTGCTAAGTCGCAATTCATGAGGTTGGGTAAATGTGAGCACAGCCGAACGTACACAGTGGCCGATCAACCGCTGCATCCCGCGTCTTTCGTGCGCGACCTCGTTGTACTATGACGCTGCGACCTAAAGTCCATTGACAACACGAATAGGCTGTACCAAGACAGTCTTCGGATGCTTTGGGCGCTCAGGCGCAGCTTCAGCACTTGGTCCGAAGAGATTGCCACTCGCCTCTTCGTCTCGATAATACGACCAATGATAGAGTACGGCTCTCCCGCATATTGTCCCATCACGCTGGGCGAGGTAGAAAAGCTTGAGCGGGTGCAGCATGTAGCCACTAGGCTGATTCCCAACTTACGAGGTATGCCATATGAAGACCGATGTAAGAAACTAGGGCTATACACCCTAACATATCGTCGGCTAAGGGTTGACCTAATCATCACGCACCGGATATTACATCTGAGTGATTACCACTTGTTGAGACAACTGCTTCATCTGCGCACACCAAGCGGCACGCGAGGACACCGGTACAAACTTATCGTACCACAGTTGAAGCGGGTAGCTCACCAACTCTGTTTCTAACGTAGAGTGGTGAATACCTGGAACAACCTGCCGCAGCCGGTGATACAGGCGAATTCAGTGGCCGAATTTAAGAAGCTTCTAGACAAACACTTTGCAGAGGCGAAATATAGAGAGCGGAACGATAATTAATACGTTAATGTCCAAGAGAGACAATTGATGCAGCTACACAGAATATGCTCTAAGCGCTGCTTCTAATCAGTATCAATATCAGTAAATATACTTTACTGGTAATTACACTATCGGATATCTTCGACTAGTGTGACGCGCGCAACATAGGTGTGTGCGGAAGAACCATGGCTCAAACCTAGTGTATCAGCAGATTTGAACGAAGCAAAAGATACATAAACGAATAGTACGCGGCCCTCATTCTTCCATAGCGATTTACAGGATACACTATACCTTTCCTCAGCATATTGAATCCATAACGCATTCAAATGACGCCTCAGGAAAATCAATTATTTTATTAGATCTCACAAGATGGTTCATACCACTTTCAAGTTAAATCCAGCGGCTATGAATGCGCTTAAATGATGCGTCCCATTGAGTGACCAAGTCCAAATAAGACAACTTTATCTCACTGTGTATGTTCATCAGTTATAATAAACGCCTATTTGATAATGGCCACGCAACGAACAACATGTGTGTTTTAGCAATTTTTATGCCAGTTGGCTTCAACTCGAAAGCGTTATGGCGTGCGATGAATGATGTATGGAGGGACATGGTTTCCTTAAGGAGGAAATTTAAAACGCTATTGATTCAAGTTACTAAAAAAAGGTAGAATGAGACGCGCGTAACTCACTTGACCGCGGAAGAACCATGGCCCAAGCGTAGTAAATCAGCAGTCTTGAAAAAAGCAGCTGATGCATAAAAGAATGGTACGCGGCTCTTATTCTTCTACAGCGATGCAAAGGATATAATATACCTTTCCTCGGCCAATCAAATCCATTACGCTTACAAATTCCTCTTCAAGTTAATCATATTCCTCAGTAAATCCTTCAAGTTGGTCCATAACGCCTTGAAGTTGAATCCAATGGGTAAAAACACCCGTACATATTACGTGTTATTCGTTGAGTGCTGAATCTCAATTAAGCAGATAGTATAACAGATGAGTACACAGAGTGGGATGATATAGTCTGCTTTCGATTTGGTCACTCAAGGAATCGTAGCATTTAGGGGGTGTTCGTACCTGCAGGATTTAACTCGAAAGCTTTATAGACCATCTTGTGAGAGCCATGGTGGAACGTGATAACCTCAAGCAAGAATTTGAAAGGGCTATGGATTCAGTTGACGGAGAAATGTTATAGATGTGATCGCGTTCTCATAACCACCAACTTACCTGATTCTTTGCTGTCATTAGCCAAAACGATGTGTATGTAATTTCAATCATCACAATTAGAGCCTGCATGCAAATGACAGTGACATATTCAACTAAGCCCCCATGTAAGCACGGTAGTGTTGCAACAGTCTGTAAACTGAATGGTGATAAGGATGGATTGTTGTAAAATACACTGTGTGCAAACAGATCCCTAAACTATGAACGATAACCTACTGCAATGAATTTTCCTTGAATTACCAATATTGGTTTTAATGCGAGCCTTCTATAGTTTCGTTTAGATTGGCCACATGTCTGTTTTCAGAATTCATTACAAACTATTGGTTGTGATAACGCAAGGTAGGTGCATACCAGGTTATATGTAGTTAAACACACACCATTCTTTCGTAGTGGCATCCGTTCGCTGATCAGAACATACTGTTTTTGATATCTCTCCCCCATCGCAAAGGAGCACATATTCGCTTGCAAACACTGAATTGTGTTCTCTTACTTCTACGCATAGTGTATCATTTCATAGATAGAATTTCGTCAAAATGATATAAAGTTATTGTTTATTACAAGCTACGGAATATAAGACGCCTATACGAAGGAACTCTTCCATTTTTATCGTTTTTAATTCTCGCGCTACACGCAGTTGCATCGCCTTAAGTTAACCCAAGTTCCACCTTGATCCCAAATCCAACATCCAGCCACGTGAAATTCATAGATTACTTTGGTTGACACCATGATGTTCTGTAAGAAAGCGGCCGTACTGAGCACCAGAAACAATAAGCAATATCTTGCACTTGCTTCACGAATTCTTGATTAGACAAACTAACTCCTTTACGCACCGAGGTGCCTAGATGAAACTTTATAATTCACAGAAAAGATCTCGGCATGGAACGCAGCGATTAAAACTGAATTGTGCTTCCACTTGTGATTATCGGCACGAGTTGAAGACTAGAAAGAACGAAGTAAATTCGAGGCTGTCACGTTCTAGTTACTCTTTCCTCCAGTTTCATCGTATTCTTAAATCTGGTAGCCGTCAGGCGATACGAAATTTCTATTTAGTTCATTGAGAGGTTTTAGCGCTGAATGATGGGAAAATAATGAATGTTCGGCGAATATAAGCTGGTTGCTCGTCCTGTGCAAGAACGGCGATTTTATGCGCCCTTCCTTGCTTGTTTACCGTCTTTCCCAGTCAGTCTTCTTGGACTTTGGGAATTCTCTATTCCAATCGATTCTCACCACCTTTAACATATACCATGGCGAAGTAGAATAATTTATAAGAAATCCGGTCAGCGAATTGGTCAGCAGTTGGTTGAATAAATAGAACTCAAACACGGAGTAACTTCACCTAATTCGACAACGAAGAAAGTAAACAAATACGAGGACGCATCAACGTTTCCATTGATCTCCTCAGTGAGAAACGCAGTGTATACAAGACAAAATAATTTGAGTACGTGGAACGAATGCTGACGAATAAATTGCAACCAGATCCGCGGCAGTTAAACTGATTTCGTTGATTGTTTTTGCGTTCATTGCGCTGGATGATTCATCGTAGTCAGTAGCGCCTCGCTAATTGCTAACCGATATGGGTTCCTTCCGTGTAGGTAAGATTAATTTATACCACGCGAAAGCTAACATTTTCCTACTATCCAAATGTCTGTCAGACGGTTTAGCCTTTCGTATTTTCTTCCCGTCCACCGATAGTTGCGAAGATGTTTACGTCGGCAGCACTACCAGTCGACTGTATTACACTATGGCTGTGCGACTTCCAAGTTGTTTAAGAAAAGTAATGGCGTAACAAATGGAGGTGAATCATGTGGCCATGGGGAACATTGTCTCCTCCCACAAAATGCAGCGAAGCGGTTGCCTGTTTCGGCCTTGGAGTTGACGACAGCTTGCAACAGATGTCGTTTGCGATCTGACCGCCTTTGAACGGCAGAAAAAGAGGGAATTTCTTCATATCTAACGCAATCACTCTCCATGAGAGCCATATGGTTCCTTGGGGACCGTAGGGCATTCCCGGGGGCTCCGGGATGAGCAACATTTTTTAGGAGGCAATAGGAGGCCATGGTGTGAAAGTGGCTTATGACAACACAAATAACACAATGCGCGTAAAAGATATTCTAGTAGTTCTTCTCAGCGCACTAATCTCTCCTGGTCAGGGAAATGAATTCGCACGCGCTAGTGACTGTTTACAAAGTTATGAAAGGCAGCTCCGCGAAACCTGCGCAGATTTCGCTGAGCTCACCTCAAATATACAACCAGCATACAGCGAATTAGACTGCGCAACTAATAACCTATTCGTCCTCAGGATTTTGATGCCTGTTCGTAGTGAACCAACTGAATTCTACTCAGCACAGGTACATTTAGTGTGCAAGCTGCAGTGAACCCACTGAGCTCTCCGCAGCACACAACCGCAGTTACCGCGTACATCTACACCGACACTAACTGCGTTTTACGGAGGAGTAGAAGGGAGAGCCGAAGGTACAGAAATAAATTCGACAGATCTAAACTCACTCCGACAGCCATCACATGCCCGGAAAAGCACTGTACGCGCAATTCATCCTTTCAAGAATCGTCAGCGGTGGGCATTCCGTCGGACCCTCAGGACACAATCACTGTGTGACAAAATGTGTGCCGATCACTCATCCTCGTTCCTGTCTCAGTGCGAGCTTTTCCTTTCAAGTCTCAGCTAGCTTGTAAATCTGGCGGTCAAGTAAACCAGCAACGTTCCGAATTTGAGTGGCTACTCTGTGCGCGTGGGGTATTACCACTAAATAACTTTCGTTTCGACTAAGAGCAGAAAGAATTGTGGCGCGTTAGAACGCTTTTCAACATTCAGTGTATCTAAGGTTTTCAAATCAGCGAACGGTTTTGTAAACTTACATCATACAGGTGAACATCCGGCTAATAGCCTAAAGGTGACAAGTTTGTCATATAGGCAGACATCGTGATCCTGGCATTATCCTTAGCCAAGGTGTCACCGGTTGCACGGCAGCGAAGCGTCGGTACTGCCTCCCGACGTACTGCTGCTGCATTTTTTACTATTAACACAATGTATACATAAAGATGCTTCTTATACCACCCATAACAACTGAATGCCTTGCCTGCACGTCATCGTTGCCATGTTTGACAATAGCCGCTGTACGTTAGTTATTTCGTTGTTCACCCTCCCGTGTCATTTTTCCTGAAATATCCGACATTTTTATTCGTACTTGTCCACTGTTTCCTCCATTCTACTTTTCGTCACAACTCGCCTGTTATGCACATGGGTCCTTGGAACACTATTATTTTCTATGTTCCATTTGTTTTCTTAATTGACTTTCGTCAAGAATTTTGTTTCAGTCCTTTTAGCTTGCCACGATATTTCCAAAATTATTCTCGGGAACCACATTTGGGTTGCCTCTAACAATGTTTATACACGTTTATATTTTAACACTGTAGCCACTATCAGGTGTTAGATATATACTTACCATATGTCTTATAACCTCACGGTCAAGCAAGATAAACTTAGTGTCACCATTCATTCATACTGCCCGTCGCATGATGTTATTTATTACATATGATATAACTATGTAAGAAAAATAAGACAAAGCGGTATATTTATCTAGGGGAGGTTGAGGTTTAAATTCTCAAGGGTAAAAGTAAGGAAATAAATAAATAAATTTGTATGTTTACCGACAAACGGCACACGGCCGATCGTCTGTATAGGGGATAGGTTTCATGGTTTATGCGACGTAAATCATATTAGTAACAAAGTTTGTTAATTGAGTTTCGGATCATGAATTTTCTTTTTCTTCTCGGGTCCTAGATCCGAGCACCTAATATGTGAAATTTACCGCTATTTATATCAGCATTTTCTAGTTTGTGGGGCTCAGGAGTAGATACTAAAAGGGAGGGGATACTAGGCTGCACAGACACAGGGTTTGGTATTGTAAGTAATGACATGTAGTGCGTAACCTAGTTGTAAGCAAATATCTGTTCATATACTTTTTTATATCAATTTCGGTCAATGTTTCTAGAGTTTGCTGTGAGTCAAACTCCTTCAACACATTTGATATAGTGAGGAACGTCGGTATGGAATTTCGAAATGTGACATAGCTTACACTCATGCGTATCTGTAGGGGTAGTTTGCTCCACAGATCAGTCTATCTCACTAAGGAGAAATTCGCTCGAGCTTTGTGCGTATCAAGTAGCCTGGGGTAGACTGCAATTTTCCATAGTTCAAGTGCGGTGCTGCCTGCGTAAATTCGTTGGTTTATAATGTTGTAGAAGAGAACGAGGTTGTTCTTTAAACCTCTCAGCCAATGAGGTTCCAGTTGGAGTTTTCGACAGCGATCATACTAACTCAGGTTTGAGCAGCGCCCCATGACCAGCTTGGTAAATGATCTTTAGACATTTTCCAGAGCCGTTCTGTCTTTCTTTCTCAATTAGCTGTGAACGATAGTACAATATTCCAGAGTCGGTCGTACTATTGTCTTGAATGACTCAAGTCCTGCTTCAGGTAGGAAGAACGTTCTGGTGATATATCCGCATAGCTGCCTTGCTTTTGGAACCTGATAAAGTACATGTTCGGAGAAATTGAAAGAGTTGGATTACCTAATTCCTAAGTCCCGAACTGAGTCAGACTTTGGGATCACGTTTCCGGCAAGTGTGATAGAACCTTCTGAGATGTGGTATCTGTACCCAACTACTTAGGATTTCACTGCGGAAAACTTCATTAATAAAACTTCACTAGCTATATTTCGTGCGGATAGGTCTTCACAGATGCTTCCCAGGCACATTTGTAGTTGATCTTGATGAAATGAGTAGACCATTTTGACGTCATTTGCAAACAGGAATGGGTGTCCATGTTTGATCGGGTCACATATGTTGTTTAGGCAGATTAGGAAAAGTAGTGGTCCGAGCACACTTCCCTGGAAGACGCTGCTGGTTATTTGTTTCGGTGTAGAATGTTGCTGACCGATTTTAACTACCTGAGTTCGACCGTTTAGATACGAATCGAACCGCTTAAGCAGAGGATTTCCAATTCCGTATGACTCCAGAGCAGATAGCAGTGTCTTGTGCGGCAGTCGGTCGAGCGCCTTTTGCAAATCAAACAGAATTATGCTGATTGCCATTCCTCTATCGGTCATAGTCGTGACATCATCGAGGAATTGTAGCTGGCAGGTAAGGCGGGAGCGTTCTGAGAGGAAGCCATGTTGTGATGACTTGATCAGATCCAGTCTTGTAAGATATTGAACGATGTTCTTCTTGCCAATTCTCTCTAGGGTTTTGGAAGCAGTAGAGGTGTGATTTATTGGGCGGTAGCTTGCCACTTCATTTCTCGGGTCACCCTTGTGCTTAGGCATTATAATGGATTGCTTCCATTAAGTTGGAAAGCAGCCGGTAGTGAGAGAAACTGTGAAGATATTTAATAACAATAGAGCGAGCTTTATTCCTCCGAGTTTTGTAACAGTTGGGCAGGTGCCATCTGGGTCTGGACGAGTTGATGGTTTTATGAATGCGATGGCACTTTGCACCTCACTTGACGGCACAGGAATATTGCAAAAATACCTACAGAAATCTGAAGAGCAGAGAAGAAACCATTTACACTGTTTCCTTCGTTTTCAAGTACAAAACTTATATGCAAAAATAAGGGAGGACATACTGGGTACTTTAAAACTTTTCCCGCTTTTGTCAATTTTCACCTTCCTACTGTTGAAATGAAGATATACAACTAGTGGACTTTACATCAAATTCTACGTTACTAAATAGTTTTAGTTCGCGAAATATGCCCATAGAGAGAAATGATTTTATTTTTGATTGGTTTGTTCATTAGCCATTTGAAAATGTAGTGCCGACGTTTGTTTTAAATGAAATATATCTAAACCTTTTATATGCACTACCTATGTGAATTTATATAGGGTTGGGTTAAAAAGTCGCAAGGCTAGGTAAGTTGTGAATTCCTGCCCCAGGGAAATACGTTTACACCTGTTTCTGTATGTACAAATGTAGTGGGTGGATATCAATAACAAGTTGCTAATATTACGGAACAATAGAAGAGGGGTTTATTACGGGCAAAAGTGCATTGCTTAACAAGTTCCGTGGGATGGAAATTATTGCGAAAAGTGAATTGCATGATAAACTCCAAAGCGTTGTGTTGGACTCACCAAAGACTTATGTAGAACAGCAAAGATGTTCGCGTATTAAAGTATAAATCCATAAATCCATTGGTTAGGCGTTCAGCAAGACACCGTTTGATTGCGTTTTGTAGCCCATGGCTAACAAGTCATAAAATGAAATGTAAGTGAAACAGTGCGTCGTCAGCGCGTTTTTTAAATATCTCCAGATTGGTAGCAGAGACGACATAATTAGGGAGGGCTTTCCAAGGCTGGCACACGCGGAGGGAAAAAATTTCTACGGCATTCAAGCCGGCTATACTGAATTGTCAGTTTCAGAGGGTGACCTCTTAGTTTAGTGTTGTGGTTCAATTCCAGCAGCGGACAGCAAATGTGGTTTGGGTTCTTCAGGATCTGATAAACCATTATGAGATCCACCCGCAAAAGCCGTTATCGACTGCTGTACGTTCTTAGAGATTTCAGTCTAGGGTTATAGGGCAGATGAAAGAGACTCCTGACGTTCTTGGTTGCTCTTCGTTGAGGAGTATCGAGAGCAATAAGATTATGTTTCTGCACGCTGTCAAGCCTGAATAGCGTATTCTACTTGCGGTCGCACATAGGTGTTAAGCATTTGGGGAAAGACTGAGTGTTCAAACCGACCGAAGGCTCTGCGAAGAAGCCCGAAGTGTTGATCGCCGGTTCTCGTCGCCTTCTCTGCTTTTTTGAACCCACGACATCTTCCTGTACCAATACACCTAGGTCAGCTCCTGAGAGACCTTCTCCAAGGTGTGGTCTCCAAGCTTGTAAGCGCTCACCGGCTGGTGACGCACTTGCACTTAGCTGTGAATTAGACATATGTGTTAATATAAGTGACGGTTATAATCGCACTATTTATCTGGCCATTTTATCACCGTTATAGTTTTAGTAGACCAAGCAACTTTTTAATCTCCAACCCAGTTACTAAAATAAGAACCTATAAGCGGCAAGTACATTGGAGGGCGCTTTCGAGAGACAAAATGACGTCGACTGTCTCTGTTGTGATGGATAATGGTAAATCAATCAGATGGGTTACCAAAAACTGGTTTGATTTATAAAACGCTTGGTCTCCAGGTTAAAGCAATAATGCATAATGGAACACTTGCAAATACTAGTTTTGCTTTTGAGGCACCAAGAATGGTTTTTGAAGAAAAACTGAAACAGAACCTTGTTGAATATGTTACTAAGGCATCACAGATCTACCATAACCTGACCATCTATGAGCTAAACAGACTTGCTTACAATTTATGCATTGCCAACAAAGTAGATATGCCAAGATCTTGGGAAGAAAACCAAGTTGTTGCAAATGACTGAGGGTAAGCATTTATGAAAAGACACAAGAATATTCACTCGATATGCGCTCCTGAGGTCAAATACTTGCAACATTCCTTCAACTAAGCAGGGATTCAGTAGCTTTATGAGAATCTTCAACGTCTCTTGGATAAAGGTTAACAGCTGATCTAATTTACAGCCATGAGGAAAAAGCTGTCAGCACTGTTCAGCGCCCCACTAAACAAATAGCGAAGAAGGGCGATAAAAGAGTAGAAGCAATAGTATCATAACAGCGTGTTGCGTTGGTGCTATTTTGTGCAGCTGTAAATGTAAGTGTAAACCCCATTCGTCCCTTCTTAAATTTGCTGCGTGTGAAAACCTAAGCGATTTTTAGAACCGGGTTGCTCGCATGCAGCCTTTCTAAAGGTCACCTCAATGGCATCAGGACGGATGACAAGCGAGAAGTTCAAATCTATCCTGAAGCATTTTATCCGGCATGCAAGACCCACTTCAGAATCTTCAATTCTACTTTCCTCGATAATTATCAGTCTCATACTACAATTGATGCCATTGATCTGTGGCAAACTAAAACGTAACACAGCTTTAATTTCCCCACACAGCTCTCATGAACTACAGCCTATCGACAAAACAGTTTTTGTTCTATTCAAGACCTTCGTTAACCAACCTGCCGACAATTGGACGCGAGATTGATACAATGCGCGAAAGCCAATTACCATCCACACAATTCCAGTCTTGGTCACATATGTCTTTGATAAAGCGTTCAAACCAGCTAATAGTAGATCTGGTTTTCAGTCAACCCGCAGTCAGTTCCACAGGACAGATACCTTCCATTATTCACAACGGGTACACCAGATCCTTCCAAAATACATGAAGATCCTAGCCCCGTAGCAAGCTCTGCCCAAGACACAAATATGAAACCCCTTCACATGCAAACGACACGGTCAGTAAGGGCCGAAAATCCACAAACATTTCAGGAATAATCAAAGAACCCTCATGGAATAAGACCCATTTGAAAGGCTCCTCCTCGGAAGCTATGCCAGACGAGTAAGAAAGGTGCCTCCCTTGTGTAAACTGCAACTGCAGTACAGAAAGCCATTGAGGATACTTTGGCACTTAAACTGTCTAGGAGTGGAAGGGTTAAAAACGCAAACTACATTTTACATTGCTGAAAGCTGAACGTCATACGGAAGCTGGCATTGACAGCGATGACTGTGTCTTTGATTCAAGTGAGGAATTTTTAGATGAGACCTACATTCTCAAAAAACCCCTCACTGAAACACCCTACACGTCCGGGTTTTCAGTAGGTGACTTCGTTTTGGCCAGATTCGCTACCAAAAAGTCAGGCCGCTATTAAATTGGAAAAGTAAAATGCTTGCCTCCTGTTGACAACTTTCTGGCAGTCCACTTTTTGAGAAAAAAAACCAACAAAACAGGTGGATTACTGTTCGTCATCCCAGATCATGAAGATACCAGTGAAATACTCCTGTCAGATGTCCTGCTTTCGCTCGCAAACCACTGTACTGGTGAAATTAGGCGAACATAAACATTCTACACCTTTAGTTATGAAAACCTGCAATCATTTGTTTTGCCTCAAGGACTGTGACATTTTACCCTGCAGTGGGGCAAAATGTCGCATCTTGATTTTGTTTACATTTCATTAAATTTTCATCAATTCATACAGGGTTGGATTTTTTTAACCTTTTTATTTAGAGGAATGGATGAACTTTCGAATGAGCACATATAAAAAGCTAACATAAAAGCCATAGTTGGCATGTAATAAAAAGTCACATTCGAAAATTTAGGCCTTACCTCCTATATATATAATCACTTGCAGACGAGAGAGCCTATGGTGTGCTGAGGCTGTTGGTGGCTATATCCTGACAGACGGTCTGCACTGCTGCTACTGTTGTGCCATGAGCTCATGTCCTGGCGCCTCCTCATGACGACTGCTGGGTAGCAGTTGGGTTACGTCCTTCCACCTGCTAAGATCTAGGACACCAATCCACATGAGTCACTGAAATAAACAAGTGCTAGACTCGCTACATTTTGGGTGTACATTTAATCGAAGGCTTTGGCTGAGGATCCGAGTCTTTCCCCTGTCAGGCGTGGGCGCCCTGCCAGCATCCTAGTCCAACCCCTTTCTCTTCTGAGGTCAGCAAATGCTCAATGACCCTCTTCCCCTAAGACCTAGCCATAAGAGACAACAGGTATACGGGTTACAAGTTCACTGCTCGATTGGCGTACAGCACGAGCGCCACGCATTGTCTCTGACGGTGGAAGGTAACTTCCGGGTGCTCAAAAGTTTGCTCCTGCCCGCCTTAAGCCAGGCAGCCTCTGGTCAAATTGGTGCAAACCTGCCAAAACCCACCTGCGTCTGGCCGTGGTCGCAGGTGCGTATCCTACTACGGTCGCAAAACATATATGAATCGTTCCAGTACCACAAAGGCTGCGAGTGACGGCCGTCAAGCAGATCCCAATCTGTCTCTGCAATCACATTCCCGAGCTGGATCTGCTCCCCACTGCATTGTGGGTCAGGCTATTTAGTTATAGACTAAGGGCGGAGTCCCTCAAGCAAAACTCCAAACTACCCACTGTCTTGTGGGTCAGCTATTGAGCCAAAGGCTCCGGTGGAGTCCCTCAAGCAAACCTCCGAAGCACAACGACCACCTCGCGTGCGATTGCCCACCAATGCAATCGTATGCCTGCGCGCAAAGCACTCAGCATCGGGTGCTGGAACGTGCGCACACTACTGGACCGGAACTCGAGTGAGCGCCCGGAGCGACGCACTGCACTGGTCGCGATGGAACTGGCGCGCTACCACATCGATATTGCGGCGCTCAGTGAAACTCGGCTCGCTGAGCAAGGTAAGTTGCATGAAGCAGGTGCTGGCTACACATTCTACTGGGTGGGCAACGC
This sequence comes from Dicrocoelium dendriticum, assembly GCA_944474145.2. Lineage (NCBI taxonomy): Eukaryota > Metazoa > Platyhelminthes > Trematoda > Plagiorchiida > Dicrocoeliidae > Dicrocoelium > Dicrocoelium dendriticum. Next base: position 8,330,154 of record OX104060.1, on the reverse strand, counting down.
CGCCTCAGCACCACGTGAACATGGGTCGGATTTGCAATATCCGATCGCCTCCATGGCCAGCTGGTGGGTGAACCAACAGGCATCAGCGCGCGACTGATGACTGTTCGCCTACGACTCGGAAGAGGTAAGTTTGCCACTTTTATAAGCACGTACGGTCCGACCATGTGTTATCCTGATGACACGCGTGATCAATTCTACACTCAGCTATCCTCCGTGATACGGTCTGTGCCGAGGAGCGACCGACTATTTCTGCTGGGTGATTTCAACGCGCGCGTTGGGCGTGATGCATCGGTGTGGACAGATGTTATCGGTCTGCATGGCATTGGTTCAGCGAATGCGAACGGTGACAGGCTGCTCTCACTGTGTGCCACTCACGGCCTGACGATCACGAACACTCGGTTTGCACTGAGTGCGAGTGATATAGCAACTTGGACGCACCCACTGTGTGGTCAACTGCCCGACTATGTCATCGTACATCAGCTTGACATGTGTGAGGTGCGCATGACACGTGTACTGCTTGGAGGTCATTGTGGTACTGATCACAAATTGGTGCGGACCAAACTGTACATATCTTTTTGTAAATCTATGTTTTCCACACCTTCCTTGAATCGACCTAAATTTAACCTTATCTCCCACGGTACTGTGGAGAAACCTATTGATTTGGAAGGCGATGGCTGCACGCCTGTGTGATGTAGAATGCAAAGCCACAGTTGGCGAATTGTGGCACCACATTCGCGAACACGTGACGGCTGTTGCTGAGGAGATCAATGAGCGCGCCAACGGTAGGCGGCCCGATTGATTTGAAGAAGGCAATGCTATGACTGGCGCATTGGTGTCGGAGAAGAATGAAGTATTGGCTGTACATGTCGCAGACCCCAGTGACTTGGGAAAGAAGAGTGGATTTCACAAACTTCGACGGCGACTGACCCGAGAGCTCCGTCGCATTAAAAATGCATGGTGGACGGAGAAGACGAAGCAGATGGAATGCTACGCCGGACGCCGCCAACACAAGGAATTCTTTGACTCCTTGAAGGTGGTGTATGAACCGAGGTTGCAGCCACTGAGGACGCTATTCGATGGTAGTTCGCACACTGCCTGGACACAGACCGCAGATATAATGCAGATTTAGTGGAAACACTTTGACTGTCTCTTGAACAACCTTTCAGAGATCGACTGGCCTACATTGAGCGGCCTGAAGCAGCACGATGTGAAGGCGACTCTGGTGGACACACTGAGACTGGACGAGACGCAGGAAACACTTGTTCAACTGTGAAACGGCAAGCATGCCTGTGCCGACGGGATCGTCCCTGAAGTATTGAAGCACGGTGGGTCTGCTTTGGTGACTGCGCTGCACCACTTGGGGCAACTAGTGTGGATTGAGGTGGAGGTGACTCCTGAGCTGAAGGATGCGTTTGTGCTATCATTATACAAGGACAAAGGGGAGCAAGCAATGTTGCACGAATTATCGTGGCGTCAATTTCTGAGTTGTGGGAACAAGGTGATTCCCCGAATCCCGCTCAACCACCTCGTCAGTCAGGTTGTGGAACGGAACGTGGCGGAAGCGCAATGTGGATTCCGTTCAGGTCGAAGCGTCATCGATATGATGTTTGCGGCTCGTCAGTTGCAGGAGAAGGGCAGAAAACGACAGCAGTCTTTGTACTCGCCTTTTGTTGATTTCACCAAGGAATTTGATATGCTGAACCGCGAGACATTGTGGCTGGCGTTGGGTGAGTTTGGATGCCACAGTAGGTATGTAAGTTTGCTTGAATGTCTGTACAGTGGTATACGGGCGAGGGGGCAGCTGAGCGGAATGACCTCGGATGACTTTACAGTTGCCTCTGGTATGAAGCGTGACTGCGTTTTAGCTCCTCTCCTGTTTAACATTTCTCTTCATGCAATGCTGTCTTGTGCTCTTAATGCAGCTTGTGCTTTCGGTGTTCGGGTGGACCACGGTATTGTTGGTTGCTTGATGAACATCCGTCGTTTCCATGCGACAACCCGAGGGTGAGAGACAACTGTCCGTATGCCGCTGTTCGCTAACGACTGTGCGTGTTTGCACACAGGGCTGACGAGTTGCAGCACATGATTAGTGCTATGGCTTCGACCGCATCCAAATTCGGGCTCACCATCAACACAAGCAAAACTGTCTGTCTCTTTCAGCCTTCACCGGAGGTGCAATCTTCAATATTACCACAAATCAACATTGGTGCTGAAGTACTGGAAAACACCTCCCGCTTCTGCTACCTTGGGAGTGTGATATCGACTGATCAGCAGCTACACAGTAAGCTTCGTATCCGCGTGTCGAAGGCAGCGGCGGCATTTGGGAAGCTTGAGTACCGAGTGTAGAACAACCATCAGCTTACCATTGGCACGAAGCTGAATGTGTACAAATCCATGGTGCTGTCCGTTCTTCTATACGGCAGAGAAACGTGGACATGTACCGGTGACATATGAGACATCTCGAGCGGTTCCATCAGCAGTGTTTGTGACGGATTATGCGCATCGGTTGGTGGGATAGAGTTGCGGACATGGAAATGTCGTGCCGAAGCGGAATGAATGCATTGAACTGCATACTTTTGCTGCGACGTCTGTGGTGGCTCGGTCATGTGTGGCGTATGGACTCGACGCGGATACCGAAGCAGCTATTATATGGCTAGCTGTGTGTGGAAGCGGCATGTGGATAAACTAAAGCATCGTTACCAGGACATGATCAACATGAAACCATCACGTTCTTTGTTGAGTTCAGGTGTTGGGAATCAAAGGCGGTTGATCGGCGTGCATGACGCGATCTGATGTTGAAAGTAGTTGCCGAGGTGCAGGAGGAAGCCCTCATGCATGCAGAGAATAACCGGCAACTACGGAAGCGACAGGCGCCAATGGATTGTACTCCATCAACACCGAGGGTATGGTGTTGTAGCACATGCGGTCGCGAGTGTCTGAGTAAGGCAGGCCTAGTGAGCCATGAGCGAAGCCATTAGTGGCCACCACAGAAACGATAACGTGTCTTGCAGAGAACGTTGGTAGGTGCTCTGCATTCGATTTACTAACGGTGTGCTTGCATGCCGAGTCCCATTATTTCCGGTGGTAGGTTTGCTGTATTTTCCTAATGCTTTTCTCTCTCATACTAAGGTCCATTTGAACTATCTTCTATAAAATTGCACACGTAGCTTAAGCTAATTTTAGTTAACTTTGATAATGTTTTCGAAATTTGGCGTTTTCTTAAAAGCATTTTTCTAACGTCTTAAAACTATTTCGGAATTTTGACAGCCAGATTATTTCATGTGCTCATTTAGTGCACAGTACTGCCAGCATATCTGTGTGCATTATTCGGTTTATATCATTTTTTATTGTAATCTTAAGTGACGACCACTGCTTGCTATCCCCGGTGCGGTTCCGTTTGATGTGCATGTTGACAAGGTGCCTACATGTTTAATACTCACCATCTCGTCCATACTGGCTACAGGAGACAGTTAGTCGTTGCTGGAATGGACGGGGTGCACGGTCCTTGTGGTCGTGCTAAGCTCGAAATGCTTCCGTTCGGTGTGAAGCAGACTACGGTCCAGCCACCGCCTCATGTGCGCCAGATTCCAAAATATAGCGTGCTTGTGTTTGCCTGTGAAGGAGTGTGGGTCGGCTCCGTTGATGAAACGTGGCTCCCATCCACATGCCTCCCGGTCTTATTCCTTCTGGTTTACACTGGATATGGGGTGTGTGATTGGAGCTGTGGGTGGTGCAGCGCAAGCCATCCATGGTCCCTCTGTAGGCGCAGGCGTCCTGTGGCTGGCCACAGTGACAGGCAAATCCGAAACCGGATGCGCCAAATATTACCTATTAGAAAATTTAGCTCTTTGGCAGTGTTGGGGTTACACCGTGGAATATCTGACTTGTTCATGTATCGCATCACCTGAAAACCCTAACCTACCTAGATGTTTATTCGCCGTAACATCTGTAAAGTACGTGATCAAGGAACTGAAAAAATGATTTGGAAAGTTTGCATAATGACGAAGGCGGAATATCCGTGGAATGTTTTAAAAAGTTGACGGATGGTTCCGAAAACATACGAACTTTGCAGACAATGGTTTCCCGCATGGCAAAAGTGTGAATAACTTACTGCGTCTTATAAAATCTGCAAGTTAATTGCAAAATATTGGATACCGTATAATGTTGGAGGACAGATAATGTTGCCTTTGGTACCAATAATACCATTTGAACTGATGCAAATATTTCCACAAGAAGCCGTTTATGTTATCCCGCTTAGCCATCCGACTATATTTAAGTGAAATGATTAGATGGCTCAGGACATAGAAAGTATCTTACTTGCTTTGCTACAGTCAAGAAAACTCTCGTTACATGTAGTCGAATCTACTTTACCTGATAACAATGCTCTTTTTGGGTATATGTCCGATTCTTCAATGATAATGAGTTAGTGGAAGGAATGCTGTTTGCTAGGAGAATTACAACTCATAAATGATAGACGGGTTTCTGTACCTGATTAACATGGAAATTTCGATTTGACTTTTAGGTCCATTGGATGTACCGCTTTGCGATTTTGGGGTAAAAATCCAGGAAATTCTCACAGTGACCCACTAATAAGATCGAAATTTACCCAATATAAAAGGGATTTTTGGATAACGACCGATACTCCGGACGGTGTGAAATAGCTGAAATATATTCCCTTGCTTTTCAATTTACGTACTTGTTTGAATGTGGTTTCAGCAAAGTGGTTTCTTTGCCAAAGTAGAGACAGGTTGGGCATCCCAACAACAGGAGATTTTGGACTCTCGCTGTCAAGTTTGGAGCGGAACATGATCAAGTTTACTCGAGGACATCGGGCTCAAAGCTCACTTTAATATCTCAACAAACATAGTGTTACGAAGTTACTACACAACCTGAGGAACGACGTGCCTTACATTTAAATTCCAGCAATAATTAGATGCAATTAAACATATTAATGATGTTTCGTGTAATTACAGACAAGTAGCCTGTTGTTGACTTGTTTCTAGGTGAATCGTTCTGCATAAACTTAAGATCGAGCACTGTTTTCTGCTAATCTTCCGCACCATTCTCTTGCGACATCATCTCCTGTCAAGCAGCACAACAGTTGATGCGATGTTAATGGGTTCGAAACAGGTTGTTGCGCTTCGTGCTACTCTTCAAACCTACCAGATAGGTTACCCCAAATATGCAAACAGAGTAAATTGCTGCGCATCTCGGTGATTCCCCTATACGCGCTTGGTCAAAAAGCCATCCACAGTCAAAGTAAACTATGAAGTATGGGCAACAATGGTGAATCGAATACTTATCCATGAAACTGGCACTGAACAAACCAGTTGTGCACAGCGCACCTGGAACATGCTGTTTGCGCTGTTCATCGTCTACATAACTAAACTTCGGTGTTGGTTGAAGTTTGACAACAATGAGACATAAACCCGCAACCGCGATTTCGGAAAGGATTTATCCAAACTCTTCCGATGTACAAATGATGGACTTTATCCAACTTGGGTGGAATATCGATGTTGAAAGACGCTAAGTAATAGAAATAAAGAATAATCGCTATTGTTGGAATGTACAATATATTTACTTTACTTGCAACACATCCACGCAAGCGAAGCTCTAGAACGTATCCTACCGACTGAGTCAAACTCCGCCACACTTCGAAAAGGTCATGTTAATTGTTCACGAGTCATCCCTAATCATAGTTTTACTCACTGCTTTAATGACGATGGTTCATGTCACTGTGCTTCCGCGTACTTGACTAAGTACCGACAGTTTCAAGGCCAAAGTTTAGATTCGAGAACACCAAGTCTAGCTTAATTTTTCATACCGATTTACAGACTCCTCTGTGGTATCAAGGAGTGGAACAACAAAGTCAGGTTCACCAGCAGTATACACCAGTAAAACCAGTTCCTCAATGTCTCTCATGCAGCAGAACGGGCGTACAACATAAAACACCCGTTATCAGATAATGGCAGGTGAAGTTTAGTGTTTTAATGGAGACTGTACTTCATACTTGGGGGCATGGCGAGAGGAAGGAATGATACTCCGGAAGAATTACATGACATTGGTGCACCAATCTGAGGTATCAGTTTCTATAAACTTTATATTGGTGGCCATTCATTAGCTTTTAGGAACAAAATGCAGATATCTTTAGAATGCTTTCAATGTACCCTGCAGGTAGATACACTATGTGATCGTTTGATAGGATACACAAGCATCATAAGTTCGATTCCACCGTAATTCGAACGTTCCTTTAAAGATGAAATCATTAATCATTCCCGTTTAAGCAAACAGCAAGAACAACGAATACCAATCATTATACTTGCCCATTGTGACCCGGTAGCCAAAGGGGTAGTAGTGGGGGCTGCTATTCCGATGGTCGTGGGCCCAAATCCTGCTGTCTCCACCTGATGAGATGAAATTACATCGAAACGCGCCGTGGCTGTGCAGTGTTTTCGGGTGGGCAATACCCAATATCCATCTAATCATTATACTTGTTATTTGCATCGGATATCACCAACGCACAGACAGAAGTCTTGGACAAGTTTTTAGACAATTTCCCCAGAGCGTCCTCAAAATCGTATGCCTCTCTTTCAGGTTTAAAATGGACACCAGACAATTCTTTCTTTTCCACTGTGCAACTCAGGGGGGAGTGAGAAATTTCAGTTAACCAATCCTATCCTCTGTTTTGGATGCCTTCTTCTCCAGCTTACACGGACCTGATATATTACAACTATCAGGTCTATCAAGATATCGCTCTAACTGCACAACAAATCAACTCGAACATACGCGTCTCACAAGACGCAGACCAAGGTTCAATCAAGCAGAAAATAAAAAAATAATCGCGCGCTACCAAAAGACAGGAGATTTTACAATCCGCTTTCAAAATACCGATTCATCACCAAAATCAAGCACTCGCAATTGATGAGGAAAACAAAAGAATAGCAAACAACCCTACGAATGAGACGTAGAGTAAGAGCTTTGTGAAATGCTACGTCGTAGAACCAACCACCACTCCCCATTGATCATCGAAACGGTCGACTAAGAAGGCCACTTAATCTAACCCAGCCGCCAGGTGTAAAACATTTGGCTCGTTCTTTTCCAACTCCATCAATTTGGAGACTGACTCTATGAAGGAACGCATGAATGTAATAACGGAAAGGCTCTATCTGTAATTGATATCTCTCTTTGTCATATACACCGGACCATAACTTCTATTCAAACTCCTCTATTCTGGACGCCGACTGCACCCCCTATCCGCCATAAAAATGGGAGATACAGACACCTCATTACCTATTTTGAATATGTTTAAAAATTCACTGGAATCTAGCCACTTTACATAGCAGTGGAAAACTTCGTATATCATCTCTCACCACAAGAGCGGCCCAAAACAAAAGATTGACAATTAGAGACCAATCCATTACACTTCTATGATCAGAAGATTATGCGCAAAGGGACTAAAAACGGTGTGATTAGTTTCATCAACTCACTGGAGCTGAGCGATAAGTCCCAACAAGATTTTGCTGACAACATTCACAACAGGTAAGCTGCATTATTTAAACTATATATCATATGCCAGTGAATCAGAATCTGTAGTCATTCTCTTATTGCTGGACATGCAAAAGGCTTTTGAAGGGTTGCCGTGATAAACGATAATTATAAGGATAGTTTCTTTGAGTTCAGGACTCTCCACTATCTTCGCTCTTATCGTATCTGAACGGTCACTTTCAAATAGTCACCTTAGGCGATCACAGCTCTTCCCCTAGGTTATACAAAGAAGTGTGTTCAGTCCATTAGTCTTCTTTCTTTACAACAATGACATCAGTATACATGACCGGCCAATGTTATTTGCCCATGGCGTACAATTAGCAACCAGTTCCGAGAATTTGACCAACCGAACGTAATACTACTCATTCCGGACAAAATACAGCCCCTGCAGTCTTGGTGTGACACGTGAGTGATGAAGTTCTCAGCACAAAAGCCAAGTATCATGTGTCGCTGTCGTTTGATGCCCATGGGATCTATCACACTTAACAGCGAATGCATTTGTGTACAGTTGTCTACACGCAACCTCGGAAGCAGAAATTACTGTCTTTAACATTTCTGAGCAGATTGAGCACCAGATAATAGGCGCCAGAAAAGCCTTGGTTAACATATCCCCTAAGGCACATACAAGCGCAACCAGAGTAGACCTATATAAAATCCGCACTCGTCCAACCCTGGAGTATTGCAGCCCAATCCATGGAAAAATGAGGACAGCTGACAGAACAGCAATATAAAGTCTTCAGGGGTCATTTACTAAAAATTTTACTAAGAAAAAAATTCCGCCAGGAGCTATCGGCGGCTGTGTTAGCAACTCCATCCCGATCTGCTTTGATTGCTAAGACGAAAACATAACGTTATATTGCTGTACAAACTGATTCATGGCAATGCCTATTGCAATCTACCAACAGTAACATTACAGCATAGTTCCACTCGGAATCTTGGTAACAAAGAATCGACCCTGGCCATATCAATTTGCAGGATAAATTTGCAGTTTAACTCCTTTCCGATGGCATATGCTGCACTGTGGGATCAGCTCCCAATCGCAATCAAATCATGTGAGAATGTGCAATAGTTTCCCAATAAGCTGAGAAGCTAATTCGACCCGGACACCATTACATCATATTGCTCGTGGGAGAGACAGACTGATGATTTATTTGATGAACGCCCTGACAACATAACTGTGTGAAATAGCACAAATTAATGCAATGTATTGGACACTTAGTGTTTACAATCTCCTCCAGCTGCACCAAAATATTATAACTTATGCAAAACACGTACATATAAGACACCCTGTCGTGCACGCAGGCAAATATAAGAACATAACTATATATTGCCCAAGTAACTACATGATGTACCTCTATATGTAGGTGCTGATTATAAACGCAGTTTCCCCTTGATAAGAAATATACCTTTTAATATGTTTATTGTTTCTTTGTAATCGCTCCACTTCTTCCCCATTAGAAACTTGTCTTCTTCACTCACCGAGCTGCCAAGAAGAAACTTTATCATTCACAGAAAGAGATTGGCATAGAGCGTCGCGGCTAAAACTGAATTGTACTTCCACTTTGTGATTGTCGGCACGAGTTGAAGACTAGAAAGAACGAAGTAAATTCGAGGCTGTCCAGTTCTAGTCACTCTTTCCTCCAGATTCATCGTATTCCTAAATCTGGTAGCCGTCAGTCGATACGAAATTTCTATTTAGTTCATTGAGAGGTTTTACTGATGAGTGATGGGAAAATAGTGAGTGTTCGACAAATATAGACTAGTTGCTCGTCCTGTGTAATAACGGCGATTTTATGCGCCCTTCAAACCTCGCTAGTCCACCGTTTTTCTCAGTCATTCTTCTTGGGCTTTAGGAATTCACCAGTCCAATCGATTCTCACCACCTTTAAAATATACCACGGAAAAGTAGAATAATTTGTAAGTAAGCCGATCAGCGATTTGGTCAGCAGTTGATTAAATAAATAGAACTCGAATACGGAGTAACTTCACCTAATTCGACAATGAAGAAAGTAGACAAATACGAGGACGCATCAACGTTTCCATTGATCTCCTCAGTGAGAAACGCAGTGTATACAAGACAAAATAATTTGTGTGCGTGGAACGAATGCTGACGAATAAATTGCAACCAAATCCGCGGCAGTTAAACTGATTTCGTTGATTGCTTTGCCTTCATTGCGCTGGATGATTCACCGTGGTCAGCAGCGCCTCTCTAATTGCCAACCGATAGGGGTTCCAGAAACACAGGAAAGACTGGTTAACACCACACGAACGCTGACACTTCCCAACGATTCTAACGTCCGTCAGACATTAGCTTCTAAGTCCACCTGCAGTTACGGCGGTGTAGCCAGTCGACTGAACCACAGTGTGACTGGACAAATTCCAAGTTATTTAAGACGGTTGATGGTGTAACAAATAAGGGTGAATCATGTGGTAAAGCGAAACATTGTCTCGTTTTGCACAGGGCAGAGAAGCGGTTGCGCAATTATGCCTTGCAACACACCAGAGTTTGTGTCAAATGTGGTTTGTCAAATGAATACCTTTGAAAGGCAGAAAGAGATAAGAGTTGTTTATAACTAACGTATGCATCGATAGCTATGCTCTGGGTGGTCTATTGCGACTGGGCATAAATTGGTTCTGATTCCCATTCCAAAGTAGGGTCCTACTTAGGCTCGCATCTTTAGCTATTATTACCTCTATAATACATATTCGCTTCGATTAGCACCAATCACATCGAGAAGACCCGACATCCAGTGGGTTCATCAAATGCCTTCACAACACTCCAGTGCCACAGAAATATAAACTACAGGCAATTAGCGAAGCGCTGGTAATTAAGGTAAATCAGCCAGCGCCATAGGCTTGGAAACAATCAAACCAATCGCTTGGATTACCGCGAATCTGATTACATGGTTGCAATGTATCCGAGAGAAGTTGTTCAAGGAATGTACGTTCCACCACCTCTTGTGCACGTTACGTATGCGACTAAGGAGATCAATCAACATGTAAAGATATCACAACAGTTTTCGTCCTATTGCACTGGAGAAGAGAACAGAACTGAGTATTAATGGTTTCAAAAATAGATTCAAATCAGAAACGATCATATGTCGGTTTCTATCAGATGCGCATTCAAGGGCCTGCAATTCGCTGAATGTGAGGGAATAAACGAAACCGAGTAGGAGAGTAATGCGTATTCCGCAGCTATGGTTGGCGGCAACCGGTTTCGGATTTGCCCGTCACTGTGACCAGCTACAGGACGCCTGCGACTACAGAGGGACCATGGATAACTTGCGCTGCACCGCCCACAGCTCCATCCATATCTCATAGCCAGTGTAAACCCGAAGGAATAAGACCGAGAGGCATGTGGATGGGAGCCACGTTTCATCAATGGAGCCGGCCCACACTCCTTCACAGGCAAACACATGCACGCTGCATTTGAGGAATGAAGCGCACACGAGGCGGTGGCTGGACCGTAGTCCGCTCCACACTGGGTGCATGGAACCACTCTTCGAGCCTAGCATGACCACTAGTACCGTGCACCCCGTCCCTTCCAGCAACGTTCAACTGTCTCCTGTAGCCAGTATGGACGAGGTAATGGGTAATAGACAGGTAGGCACCTTGTTAACATGCACATCAAGCGCAGCCACACCAAGAATATCAAGCAAAAGCCAATCACTTGAGAGAAAGATAGCAAGGAAAATAACTTTAATAATGTATAAGGAAACGTGACAAAAAGCTTAAATTAATGGGCATATGAGCTAAGTTGTTAACAGAGGATCCGAGATAAGTTCAAGAGGTCAGAAAGTATATTTTACGGAAATGACACAAACACGAAAATGTTATCGAAATTAACTGCAATTGGCTTAAGCTAGTTGTGCAGGTTTATGAGAGAGCGTACAGGTGGACATTTGTTTGAGAAAGAAAAGCATTAGGACAAAATTGCAAACCCACCACCTGAAATAAAGAGACTTAGCATGCGAACACGCGGTTAGTAAATCGAATGCAGCGTACCTACAAACGCTGCGCTTGTTCTGTTTTCGTTCACTGCAAGACCCGTCCTCGCTTCGATAGTCGTATCGAGTGACCTCTCTCGTGGCTCACTAGGCCTACCTGACTAAGGCACTCGCGACCGCATGTTCTACAGCCCCATGCGCTCGATGTCGATGGAGTACAACCCATTGGTGCTTGCCGCTTCCGCACTTCCCGATTCTTCTCCGCATACATGAGGTCTTTCACCTGCACCTCGACAACTTCCTTCGTGATCAGATCGCGCCATGCACGCCGATCAACCGCCTTCGATCCCCATGATCTGCAATCAAGATTAGAACGTGTGAGACTTACTTTGATCATGTTCTGGTAACATAACTTTGGTTTCCCCGCGAGCCGCTTCCCAATACTCAGCTGACCATATAATAGTTGTTTCGGTATCCGCGTCGAATCCATACGGCTCACATGACCGATCCACCTCAGGTGTCTCAGTAAAAGTATGCAGTCCACTGCAACACTTCCGTGTCTGCAGCTATGCCAGTCTATATATATATATATATATATATATATATATATACCGGTTTCTGCTTTGCAGTTGTGCTGCTTGAAGAGCTGATTGTTATGTACAGAATATCCATCACCGGCTTGCAGTTTGATTCTGTTGGGAGCGAGTCAGCTCCAGGCAACCAAGCGTTTGTTGCCTATAACATTCCACATTCGTTCTTGAATTCGTATGAAGAATTGGGTGTAGTGATCAACAATTATCCCTGGAACCCAAATACTCCACAACGCTTCCTCACTTTGGAGTGCAGTTTGGAATTTCGGGCTTCAAGATCCAACAACTTCCGTTGCAATTGTCCATGTTAGCTCATCCGTGTAATGTGAACAATCCCGACAAATAACTGACTAGCGATTTTCATCATCTTGATACCACTTCTTCTGTACCACATATTAGCCATGAGAGTGAGTGTAGCTATATTTCTGGGCGTTCACCCGTCACACTGAACTCAGAGGCGGAAGGCCAAAGGCGACTGCTAGAGGTTGAATCAGCAATATTCAATCATCTGGATTGTCTTAGAAGTAGGTAAGGTATGGTATTGCTTTGGTATATTTCATCGAAAAAGAAATCAGCGCACCGAAAAATTGATGTGCAACGCAGATTGGCTGCAACGGAAATGCATGATGCCACAGTATGCTATACAACTACATCTGCTTACGGTTCCTTAATTGGATGTTAGCCAAGCTACTTCTTGGAAATTTGCTACAACAGGTTGAACACTTTTTCGAAAGTAGAATGTTGTACTGGGTGTAGCCGGATCTACTTGTTGTATTATTGCTATGATCGCTTCAAAGTTGCCCTCAGAGAATGTATGATATTACCGCCTTCTAACGCTTCCGTTAGAGCAAGGAATGTCCCTCGAAAATCCACCCATACCTCGGACAGGAGACAATCGGATTGATCCAGTCTTAGGTGGCGAAGACACGCAGAGACTGCTGCTAACACCCCGTCGCATTCACACGCTGTGCGACCACCATCATGTCTACAAGTTCAAGTTCCCCCATAACAGGCGGCATCGACAATAAAACCAACAATAAATCATTACTGTTTTACAGTATCCCTTAGTTGTGCATCATCCTACATAGTAACAGCATTGATAGCATTTGCTTCTCTATTCCTATGTCTGTCTCCTTCTATTGTTGATGTTTATACTTCTGACTAAATTTATGGTTGCCATTTAGTTCCACGTCCAAAGATTTGTAAACAACAGATTCGCTTAGGTCTCAAGTGAATCGTAAAATCTCCCGGGTCACACCGTAAAAGGGAGCCGAGACGTTAACTACGGTACTATTAAATTAAATAGAACTCAAATACCGAATTACATACCTTTACATTGCCATGAACAATGAACAATGAACAATGATTTATCACGGGATAAAAGCAAGTGCTTGACACGTCCCGTAGGATGGTTGAGGTGAATATGATAAAATCAAAATATGTCTGGGTCACATCTATCGAACGTCTGCCGATATGAATAGTTTGATAAGCAACATCAGTGTAAAATTAAAATAAATTGTCGGGCGGAAACATGCAGAAAGACACTTGGGTGCAGTGATCATTGAGGTAAAGAGTGAGAAAAGTAAAATATGGTCGCTCACTTAGGTCCATTTGATACATAAATCCTGTTGAAAAGCATGCTTGGCGTAATCCACAGTAGGGGAATTTAGGTAACAAAATGTTGGGAGCTAAGAGCGACATCTAATCGTTTTTTGAAAACATCCAGGGTAGGAGAGGATACAACTGAGTCAGGAAGTGCGTTCCAAGGTTTGCAAACCCGAAGGGAAAAGTAATTCCGTCGACACTGTAGACGGCTATATTGTTCCTTCAACTTTAGGCAGTTACCCCTGAGCTGCGTGTTGTGGCTACGTTTCAGCAAATGGCTGCATACGTGATTGGGGTCACTCAATATTTGATAGGCTAATATGAGATCACCGCGCAGTCTTCGATAGCGCCCGCTGAAAATTCCCAACAACTTCAGCCTTCGGTGATAAGAGTGGTAGCGCAGACCCTGCACATTCTTTGTTGCTCTCCGTTGCGGTGCCTCTATCGCTTCTAGGTCACGTTTCAACCAAGGTTGCCAAGCTTGGATAGCGTATTCAACATGCGGGCGCACGTAGGAATTGTGCATCATTGGAAAGATTGATGGGTCAAATCTCCCGAATGCTCTTCACAGCATGCCGACATGCTGGTTGCCTCTTTTCGCAGCTACCTCAGCCTGTTTTGAACAGTTGAGGTCGCTCTGTACGATCACACCCAGGTCACGTTCCTGGGAGCTATTCTGCAGTCCGTTGGTCCCAAGTGAATAGGTGTAGTTATGACAATGGCGTAATTGTACGACGCGACATTTGTCTACATTGAACAGTAGGGCGTTTTGAACTGACCAGTTCGACACTGTGTTAAGATCGCACTGGAGCCGTTCATTGTCTTCCGGCCCTCTGATCCTTCGCCATATCTTGATATCGTCAGCGAAAAATAGGAAATCGGAAGTAATTGATCTCGCCAAATCGTTAATGAACACCAAGAATAGACGAGGTCCAAGAACCGAGCCTTGAGGTACTCCGCACGCCACATCGATTGCATCAGACAATGATTCTCGGACTCTCACCACTAGCCGTCGTTCTTGTAGAAAATTGTCAATCCAACTCAGGATTGGGTCGCCAATGCCGTAATTACGAAGCTTGTAAAGAAGAATGCGATGGTTTAAGCGATCAAATGCTTTTGAAAAGTCCAAGTAGATGACATCGACCCCTACTCCATCATCAACAGCTTCAGACCAGCTATTACGTGCAATTAATAGGTTAGTATTACACGAATGATTTTGACGAAAGCCATGTTGCTCTGGGGCTATTAAATTGTGGCTTTCCATGTATTCCATCAGCGCGTCTGCGATGATTGATTCCATCACTTTGGATAGTACTGGAAGTAGTGTTATTGGGCGGTAGTTGGCAGGATCAGTGCGGCTACCTCCTTTATGAATAGGAGTGATGACCGCTCGCTTCCATACTGGTGGAATACGGTTCTTCTCTAGACATCGCTGATAGAAAATAGCCAGTGGTGCTGAATACGGTATTATAGGGCAAGTAGAAATGAATTCTGCACAACTCTTTCGAAATATAGTGAAAAACGTTATAAAAGTTGTTAGCCGTGAATATCGTTATCGTTCTCATGTAACATTTAAAGTGTCTGACTCACTGCATAGCAGGACTCACAAATGTGACATGTCATCGTAAGTGTGCAATCGTTCTCTGAATCGAATAGTGGTAAAATATAAATCTAACAAAGTTTTGAACCGCTGCACAGATGTTGCCTCCATCGCATGTTCAGGTAAACTGTTCCAAATATTTAACTCTCTCCGTTCGAAGCACGGTGGGCGGGGAACACGGTTCACATCCGGCACAACAATTTGGTATCTGTGTCCGCGTGTGTTGCATGGCCCTCGTAAATGCAGTATTGGCCTCAGCATGGGGAACTCACCAAGATGTAGAATTCGGTAGGTCATAATGAGGTGGACTCGCACCCGACGGTAGGACAAGGTGTAGAGTCCTAATTTCTCTCACCGGTCTTCATACCCCAAGCCACGTAAACTCAGGATCAGCCTGGTAGCAACGTTTTGGACCTGTTCGATCTTTTGTGCCTCGCATCGAGTAATCGGAAAGTAGGTGAGAGAACCGTACTCAAGCATTGGTCTAATGCTGGAAGAGAAAAAGCGAATGGCAACGACCTCAGACCACGTGCCGAAGCTACGTTTGAGCGCCCAAAGCATGCGCAGTCCATTACGATAAAGCCTGTTTATGTTGTCCAAGGACTTCAAATGGTAGAGCGAGAGTACACCTAGGTCCTTTACGGAGGGTGTGGGATATAGCGCTTGGCCGTCAAGGGTGTTGGTTCCGCCGTCAGCACCCTTCCCTAGGCTCATAAATACAGTCTTGGCTGGGTTGACCGGGAGACCATGTGGATAGGCGGTTGAGGTCTTGCTGAAGTAGGCCACAGTCATGGGGAGCGTCATTTTCTCTCCAAATCTTCATGTCGTCCGCAAACAAGGCACACAGCGACCGGAGAAGCTGAGGTAGATCGTTGATGTGGATCAGGAACAGAATGGGCCCCAGCACAGTTTCTTGAGGCACGCCACTTGTAGAGGGATACCAGTCAGTTAGATGGTCGTCGACCTGTACCCTCCACTTTCGTCCAACAAGAAATTCGCGGATCCACGGTTGCAGTGAGCCACCGACATCACACTTCCTGAGTTTGTGAAGGAGAACCTCATGGCTGACCTTGTCGAACGCTGTACTGATATCGATGAATATCACGTCGACAGACTTTCCCTAGCTTATTGCCTTCAACCACTCATGCCTATTCACAAGCAGGTTTGTAATGCATGAACGGCCTTGCATAAAACCTTGCTGTGCAGGCGTCAGGACTTCTTTTGACTGTAACAACTGCATCAATCCCTTATTCATGATTTTCTCAACAACTTTTGCCACCACCGAACATTTCCAGTCAACCGGCGACGAACCTTCGGACAGCGACTTGTTGAAAACGTCAGTCACGACAGGAGAGATGATGGTTGAAAGTAACCTGAGAACCAGTGGGTTAAGCCTATCAGGTCCGACAAGTTTGGTGCCGCCAAGGCTGGTGCCGTCAAGGCTGGTGAGTAGTTGACATACCTCTTCAACACCGCAATGCAGACTATCGAGTTCGGTAAAAGCGGTACACGTCGAACTCGGAACAGACACCTGGTCATTCGAAAATGCACAAGTAAAGTGGGCCGCCAACGCGGACGCACACTCAGTGCTGGAGGTTATGGGGTGTCAATCCGGGGCATCCAGCACTGACACACCACCTGCCGGCTTCAGGCGTCGCTTCATGTATGCAAAGATTCTCTTTGTGGCGTTCTTCGCGGCTACTGCGAGCTGCTCTTCGGATTGTCGGCAGTTATTCTTTTTGCACTGTTGCAGAGGTTCCGCTGACTTTTATACCCTTCGTAATCATTGGCAGAGTCAGAGAGGAGGAATTTGTCCCAAAGCCTGCTCCGCCTCTGAGCCAGGTTTCCATACTCCTTGTCAATGAGGCTTAATCGGTCCAACCTTCCGACATTTCAGTGGCTCAAATTGGGAACACAATTATGTCAATCTCTCTTTTTTAAATATCCAACAGTGTTCCGCAGATGTGGCTTGTGACAGTGATCAAGCCAGTTGCCTCGCGGCTCGAGCTAGACGGTCAAAGTTCGTTTTTCAATAGTTGTAAGCTGGTTCCAGCGGACTTGAATACGGCAAAGATAACTCCATAGCAGCTATCAGTACTGAGTGGTCGCTTGTAGCCAGGGACTCCAGGATCCTAACGTCACGCACCGTCTGTTCGTAGCTCGTTAACATCAGGTCGAGACAGGACGGGGTTGAGCGTGTTGTTATGCGTGTTGGCTGAACATAGTGTTGCGATTGCACCAGTTCCAGGTACCAAATCGACGAACTTTGCTTCAACCTCACTATGTCCTGGCATCAAATGCACATCAGGCCATCGCATTCGAGGACAGTTAAAATGGCCCATAAGTAGAAAAGTGTGGTTGAATCATGTGGGTTCGAAGAATGGGCAGCCAATCCAAACAACGACTCAGGGGACTACGATAAACTGCGCCCACAAGCAGTTCTCCGCGCCTGAGGCGGATGGAGCACCATAGTAGCTCACACAAACCATTGTCACTTCGGTAGGTGCTCACAAGTCTCCCACGCAGAGAAGACAGATGTAAAGCAAGACATCACCGTGGGCATTCTTTAGTCTATCGCATCGGAAACACGAGTAACCGTTGAGTTCAAGTTCTTGGGTGTATAACTCCGCACGCAACCATGTCGCTGAGAGTCCCCCTACGCTTGGCTGCTCAGACGTAATGAAATAACAAAGCTCATCGCGCTTGTTCATAACACTGCAAACGTTTGTGATGGCTACTCGCAGGCCGCAGCAGGAGCCGCCGGGCGTGCTTGAAGTGTGAGCAACCTGTTTATATTGATTGTTAGAAACCACCCGAAACTTTCCGATACGAAGATTTGTTTCCCCTCACCAGTCCGTATTTTCAGCTCAATCATGTCAGACTTGAGCCGCTTCCTCTCTACTGGGTCCAGGTCTGGATGAACATGGATCTTCAAACCTTTCAGCTTATTTAGGCGGGACATGATCAGTCTTGGACTGGCTTCGTCCACGAAAGTGATTCTAATGGGTCGATTTCGTTGATCACCTTGCTTTCCAAGACGGGTAACCTGCCTCACTTTTACCGATTCCTCATCAGCTTCGAGGAGTCTGTCAATTAGACTCGGTAAAACTCGACATCGTGATCGTAGCGCACTTGGAGTGATGGATCACTGGACTCCGGCGCGTGAAATATCAAGAGATTATAACGCCTCTGGTCGGACGAGGTTGGCCTTGCAGGGCGAAGATTACCACCAGCCTCAAGTGGTTTGGCAAAATTTTGACTTACAGAACTTAAACGCCCAACATCCCTTCGTAATTTCTTTCGTTCCACTGGTTTTCAGCACTCAGACTTTCACCTGCTGGGACGTCAGTGTCCGTTGGGCACAACAAAGGTAAACAATGTATGCTAGGTAAAACTGGGCTTCTCACAACGGTTGAACTTCGTGTCGGTGAATTTGCGCAGGTAGAGGAAGACGACTGCTGAAACCTGAAGGCTCTTCGGGCTAGGTTGTTGGGCCGAACACACGGAGATGTTCGCAACGAAATGATGAAGACTACACCTCGGCTTTACTCTTCCTGACTGTATCTTGTTTCGGCAATTTTCACATAAAGTTTGAACGAAATCGTGTTGGATTTCACGAAGAGGATGAAAATGCTCAACTGATAATCCAACACAAGAAATGTGGTATTAACTTGGCACAAAACATACGTGAGTGCATTTGCACGGTATCCGACTAACTTGGAGCAAGTACCACAGGGTGAGAGCTTCGGCATTGTGAATAATCCGAAAACAAGATGGCAGTCAACTGACGGAGAAAATGGCGATAGCAAGATGGTCGAAACTAAGCGATGAAAACAGAAGTATTTCTGGTCGGAAATTGCAGAATCGGAAAGGAAACGGAGTTGGATCCGTATTTCCACGAAATACTTCCAATGAACGAAGAGAGGTAACACAAAGTGATCTTGTCAACACAGCCCTTTCAGTCCTGAGACAACCGGGTCTTTGAACAGTTACGAAATGAAATAGCGCAACCGCGCACAGCAGAGATTCCGAGAGAGGAATACAAGGGTCCTATTTAATGTTTCCGAAATCTTCTCCCACTGGTCCGCTGCACGGCGTACAATAAGATACAAGATGTCGTTTCAACTGGAATGCGATTAACGCGTCTCATTGAGAATATGGGGTCAAATAATAACAAAGGCCTGGGTGCCTTTGGGGTTAGTAGCACGGGGTGAGAGTGCACAAGCGTCACAGCAGGTTTGGGATGAAAGCAAATCCATGCCGAGGGGTGCGGCACCTGGACATGTCACACGGTTTGAGCGCGACCGGATGTTATGCAAGCTAATTCTTGTTAAAATGCTGCAACAGTTTGAGCCCATTTGCGGAAGCCGAATGTAGGGCAGTACGCAGGGAGGTTTATTATTATTATTACTATTATTATTATTTCTGTGCTGGTGTTAAAGCGGCTATCTGAGAATGTGTGATATTACCGCCTTCTAACGCATATTGCAGACGGCATCTGCAGCACACCCTAACGAAAAGACATCACTGTTTTACTGTGCCTCTTTTCTGTGCACCACCCTACCCAGTAACAGCATTGATAGCATTTGCTTCCATATTCCTATATCTGTCTCTATCTGTTGTTGAGATCCACACTTCTGACTAAATTTATGGCTGCCATTTAGGTTCATATAAAAACGTTAACTAACCCCAACAGTCTTAATTTTCGATTATAATTTTACGTGCGATTTTCCAAAATTGTAGGATTATGACTGTTATTCTTACATTCAGTCCAAACTCATGCTCGTTCGTAGTGTTGTTGGTCAGGAGGTCTGTCATTTCTCGATCCATTTTGTGGTAGTCAACATACAAGTGTGAACAAATCTCCGCTTGTAACACTGCAGTACTGCAACACGAAACCGGGACCTTTGGTAGGTCAACTGATATCAGTACTCGCAGCGGGTGGTCTTCGTCACCAGGTTGAATGATTAAGTGGAAGCCATTTAGAAGCATTTGTAAGCGCCACATTTCAGCTTGGCAGACTGATCACATGGGTACACGTGTACCAGCGTTATTTGATTGCTCGATGTCTAACAGGGGCTTGCCCAAATTACAGGCAGCTTTAACATCTGTTCCTGTGTCGTTACGTTCCCACTTAACGGATGGATCCTATTATATTTCCTCTCGTGTGACACCGTGAATTATTGCGGGTTGCAATATGAGATCAATTCAGCCTATATCAAGTGCCTGTATAGGCTCCCATGTACTGCTGCCACCGTCAGGTACACGCACTGAGATTCAGGCAAGCCAAAAATTTTGATTCCGAGACAGCTGCAACACGATTTGACATCCAAATCAAAATGCTTGGACACAGATAGCATTCTAGGCACTTAAGAGTTGCTCGAGATGTGCTGGCGGTCATAACGAATGACCAGGAGGAAATAAATAGTAACACACGATGGACTTCCTGATGGTTCTACAGCCCGGTTGATTCTCGCTCATCTCGGACAAGAGACGATCGGACTGGCTCTGTTTTACCCTCCGACACGGGTAGGCTGCAGTTGATTTGGTGGACGACATCCACAGCAGACACAAACGAAAAGTCATCACAGTTCCACTGTTGTATAACGTCTTCGTCAAACAGAGCATAGCTATAATTCCCGTTATCTCACCGGGGACTTGAACTTACCTCAGCATATGAAAATCAATGGACTTAAGTGCACCCTTTCCCTGCTAACTTGTAATGTTCCTTACTCCATTTCCTTCATCTGCTTTGTGTCATCCATATTCCATTACTAACGTAAGTCTCGCTTGAGTACAGTTTCATTCTAGAATGATTAACTACTGACTTGGTGCAATGCAGTATCTTTAGTGCACCTGTCTAAGACGGAACAGACACATGTAACCTGTGTTTTATTTGGCTTACAAAACTCCGCTGTATTTCGCGATTGCTTCATGTGTTGCACACCACACTGCGTTATTCAGCTTGGCCTAAGAAACCCTTGCAGTTTTCTCAAGTGAATTCTAGTACAGCGACATACGGAGACGGTGAGCCACGGCATCTCGTTCTTCGTATTATTATTCGGCGTCGACTCACATTATTACGTAAGCTCTATGGTATTGCTCACCGGACTATGCGAGACCGTCGCTATACCCTTTGCTACCTATATTCTGCTCTTTGAAATCGAGTTGAAAATCACACGACTCTATCTCGACCAACTGCTCTATACTAGCACGACCCATAGAGAGTCGGTGCATCCATGGATGGAGGCTCAATCCATCCATGAGCTCATTCCTCTTTGAATTGCGCGCGGAGTTTTCCAGCGCATTGAGTCGTCGATACGGATCCACGCTAGGGTGGCAAATTATTGTATATGTTTCCAGTTCGGTGTATACGCGTGAATCAAACGTTCCTGACGCTTATCTGTGTGCCGTAACCATAAAAGTGCAAAGTTTGAAATCGGGAATACAATACTCAACTATTGTCCCTCGTGTGACCACGTTGGACCATGCATCCCAAGAGAAATCGTCCTGAACATTCCTTGGAAGTGAACAATCCGGATGCTTAACTGACTGGCGGTTATCATGACGTCGACTGCTCATGTTCCGCTCCACAGGTTAGTGATGAGCGTGAGCATAGTAATATTTCCCATTTTTGATCAGCCATACTGCATTGACCTGCACTTAGAAAAGACAGTATTATGAGGATTGAAGGGGCGTTGCAGAGCTGCTTAGGGTTGCAGAACTCAGTCCTTCAGGAACAAGCTTTTACTCGGCAAAGACAGCTCAGAGAAAATCCCAGCATGTTTAGCAAGCCAAACTCCTCGATATAAATTGTGGGTTCAAGTCCATAACCTACGACCCTTCTGAGTCGATGAGATTCTTCTTTTGCTTCAGTTAAACAGACGATGAGTTACTCACACGAATATCGTCCATTCCGAGTCCAGCAATAGAATCCGTCACCTCCGACACACATTGGCTCTTTGGCTTGCTCGGTTGGTACATCTGCTCACTCTGATCTGATATTACCATCACACCTAATAGAAGTTGTATTGGACATGGCCAAACTTCTAGGTAGACCAACAAAATTTAATACCAACGGCAAGGGTACATCAGTTTCCGGGTATGTTACATCGGAAAGGAATCAGCGCATAGCGACAATCGTTTTATTAGCACCGAATGGCTGCACTCGGGACGTACGATGCAGATCGTTACCAAATGGCTTATGATCACAGCCGAGTACACAGCGGTATGTACAAACGGGTGAGTACTTAGATGACAGCCATGCTAGAACTTGAAAATTTGCGAAACAATGCGAACACGGCTTTGAAACCTGCACGTTTGACAGTGGACAGAGGGATTTCGTTGATGCAGTACTGCGGTTGTTGTCGTGCCAACGAGGCCGTAAGCGGAGACAATGTGGCGTTTCCATCTGTCATTGCTTTAGGTTGCGCAAAAATGGTTCTTTGGGAATTTGCACGTAGCTCGGGCGCCAGATGACTGGATCGGTCGGCAACACGGAGAACCTGAAGTGAACACCCGATCACATTCGTACGATGTGCGATCTCCCCCCCCCCATCAGCTACGCAAACCAGACTTTACATATAGACGGCAACACCTAAGTACACACTATTTTAATGTACCACTTGTTTAATTATCATTCTATCGTACTAATGGCAGTTGCTTCATTATTCCTATATCGGTTTGTTCGAATATAGATGCCCAAGGTTTAAGGCCGTCATGTATGTTCAAGTCTAAATGGTAAAGTAAACAACAACAGCTCGTATTGGGTACTTATTATCATGCGTGCGAAAATGACTGTTAGCCTAACCAGCAAACGAAACCGATGCACGTTTGTAGTACTATTGTTCATGAGGTTTAATCTGCCTCCATCCAGTTTGTGGTAGTTCATACTTCAGTTTGGACAAACGCATGTGCATACGTTGTATACGAATTGCCATTAAACACGGATGACGCCAATACACGTTTATATGGATAGCGAATACGTTCGATGAGGATACTCATAGCGCTTTTGTTCGGCCAACTTGGTGCAGGGAAGCAGCACTAGAGTAAATCGAAAATAACATTACCAGGACATGAATAAGGTGAGTTTATTACGAACCAAGGTTGAGTTCAGGTGTTGCGGATCAAAGGCCATGTTGGTCGGTGCGAATTCCATGGGCTGATCAAGTGGGTGGTTGCCCACGTACAAGAGAAGGCATTATTGCGCATGGAAGAAAAGCGCGACACGCACGTTCCCATTCGAATTACTAATTCAGACCAATAAGGTTGTGGAGGTGGCACGTTTGATTGCGTGATCAGTATTCTTGCATTGCAGAGTTCAGATGTGGTTTGAGATCCCAGGTGTGGCTGTGTCTGATGTAAATGTTGACAAGGTGTCTGATGCTCTCCACCAGGT
The DNA here is from genome assembly GCA_944474145.2 of Dicrocoelium dendriticum. NCBI lineage: Eukaryota > Metazoa > Platyhelminthes > Trematoda > Plagiorchiida > Dicrocoeliidae > Dicrocoelium > Dicrocoelium dendriticum. Next base: position 8,306,469 of record OX104060.1, on the reverse strand, counting down.
CTGTACTGTCTCCAGGAGACACTTGGTCGTTGCTGGAGAGGACGGGGCGCACAGTCTTGGTGACGGTGCTACGTTGAAAGAGTGGTTCCGTGCATCCTGTGCGGAATGGGCCCGGCCCAGCCACCACCTTGTGTAACTCTGGTACACATGATTTCCCAAATAGATCGGAATGCTTCTGTTCTTTTTGAAGGATTGTGGGTCGGCTCCGTTGATGAAACGTGGCTTCCATCAAAATGCCTCTCGGTCTTATCCCTTCGGGGTTAAACCCGATATGAGCTTTGTGGGTGAAACTGTGGGTGGTACAGAGCAAGCCACCCATGCTCCCTCTGTAAACGCAAGTATCCTATGGCTGGTCACAATGAGAGGCAAATCCGAAACTGGTGATATATATATATATATATATATATATATATATATATATATATGGTTGACGGCATCCGGTTTCGGATTTGCCTGTCACTGTGGCCAGCCACAGAACGTCTGCGCCTATAGATGGCCATGAGTGGCTTGCGCTGTACCACCCACAGCTCCAACCACACACCCCATATTCAGTGTAAACCCGAAGGAATAAAATCGGGAGGTATGTGGATGGGAGCCACATTTCATCAACGAAGCCGGCTGATGTTGCATTCTTGAAGCTTCTTCACCGCAGTTGGGCTAAGCCAACTTACACTTAAACTAGGTCTTTTTAAGCTGGATAAATTTCATTCCACTTTATTTGGTTTGTTCTGCCTCCCTGAATAATGTTCTATTAACTGGCCACTTCGCTTACGCCAATTGCGCTTATCTTCGGTAACTGTTGCGTTTGTAGTATTTTTAAGTAACTTGTGGATATTTCTTACTTATCGCGGATTCGATGCTAACCAACTTACTTCATATGGTAATTCAGGGATGAGTTATGCCACCGTATCTGTATGCATTATTGGATTTATTTTATTTCAGCTTGTCGTTTAAAGTGAATGGCTGTTGTTTGATATCCCCGGTGTGGCTGCGCTTGATGTGCATGTTGACAAGGTGCCTACCTGTCTATTACCCACTACTTCGTTCATACTGGCTCCAGGAGATAGTTGGTCGTTGCTGGAGCGGACGGGGTGCACGGTCCTAGTGGCCGTGCTAGGCTCGAAGAGTAGTTCCATGCACTCAGTGTGGAGCGGACTACGGTCCAGCCACCGCCTCGTGTGCGCTTCATTCCCCAAATGCAGCGTGCATGTGTTTGCCTGTGAATGAGTGTGGGTTGGCTCCGTTGATGAAACGTGGCTCCCATCCACATGCCTCTCGGTCTTATTCCTTCGGGTTTACACTGGATATAGGGTGTGCGATTGGAGCTGTGGGTGCTGCAGCGCAAGCCACTCATGGTCCCTCTGTATTCGCAAGCGTCCTGTAGCTGGCCACAGTGACAGGCAAATCCGAAACCGGATGCCGCCAACCATGTATATATATATATATATATATATATATATATATATATATGTATATATATAATGACATTCATGGCAGAATCCCCTTTGGACTAAACACAGTTGAATGTGTTGTCGGATGTGATTTTGACACATGAAACATCCCGCGTCAAATGCAAAGGCCGACCGCGTTTGATTTGTATTTTGACACGGTACCTACTTGTCCATTATTCAAAACCTCTTTTGTACTGGTGGGGGGACGGGTGCACAGTCCTCTTGACGGTGCGAGCCTCAAAGATGGGTTTCATCCTGTGTGCCACGGACTACGCCTTGGCAACCGCCTTGTGCATATACGGTACGCATGGTTCCCAAGTTGGATTGACTGGAGCATTGTTGCTGTTCAGCTTAGTAGAGTGCGTGTGCGCTCCATTGAGGAAAATTTGCTCCCGTCAACATGCCATCGGTTTTTTCGCTCCGGGTTAACCCTAGATAGGTTGGATGGAGCTGTGGGAAGTGCAGTGCAAGCCAACTATGGCTTGCGGTGGTTGTCCCCATGACATGACACGAAGAAGGTGACTTAGCCATATTAACTGGCGCAGTAAAACAAACATTTTAAAGATAATACTCACATTCCTGGTGTATGACATCAGACTTCACAGTTGCAGATCCGTTGTTGCCACTACACACGAGCATTTCTCCTCAAGCACCCATTGCCGAAGGCCGAAATCCGGCGCATGCCATCCACACGAAATGGCCACCATTCGCCTCCATATTGCAACACCAAGGGAACCATGGCGCCGTAAACACGAGCCTTTGCAAAGAAGAAGGCATCCCAACGGCACCAAATGTGTTACAGGTTTACAAACGAAGACCCGGCTTTGGCGATGCGTAGAAAATTTCTTTGCTGATAGCGCCACTAGCAGAAGCGCAACTGTCAAGGTATAAAAGCTATCAACGTGTTCAGCCTGTGTACCTTCAAGGATGAGCACGAGAACAGAGAAGTGTTAATCCTGGAGCAACTCATTGCATTTCGACGGGGCGAAAAACATTCCGTACATAAAGTCCTCAATCGCCAGACGGTGTAGAATGGTCAGCATACTCTACGAGTTGTCACCAAGGAGGGCGACGTCATCGGAGTAAACTAAATCAGTTACTTGCTTTCCCAGTAATGATTGCGGTCCAAACTTTCATGCAGCGCATTCCCTTCACAATTTTCAAAAAAACGTACAGGATACACTGAGTTCAGGTATTTCGAGTATTCTCGTAAGCTGTTTACATACATTATGGCACACCGAAAAAGGAGGCAATGTGGAAGGTCATTCAGTCAATGAAAATGATCAATGACCTAATTAAGGCGAGACTTGCATTAACTTCAGTCAGTTTGCACAAAGTGAGCTTCAACGCCGATTAGCTGAAGTTTCAGGAAAGTGAAGCCTCCAGTGCTATCTACAGGACGTCTTCAATCAAAAAATCGGAGAGGAAAGGGGACATAGCGCAGCCATGTAGTACACCGCTATCCACAGCGAAGGACGAAGAATGTCTGCCATTGACTCTCACCACTCTGGCTGAGATGTGGAAGTGGAATGCGCGCAGACTGGTAGCATATTTTTCCTGGACGCCGTTCATTAGCAAGCAACCCATAACGCAGATCGAGTCATCGAGTCGAATGCAGCACGGATGTCTACAAATGTGACGGTGGTGGGCCTCTGGTAGAAGTGGCGTTGTTCGAGAATTTTGCAGAATGGGAAGATTTGATAAACACACCCAATGACACGAAAAAAGCCAGCTTGCTCTTCCATACACTGGGATTCACGTTTCGGGATAGTCTACAAAGTAGAATGGATGCCAATTACTTGGAGGCAACCGAAATGAGGCTGATCACATGGTGGTTAACGCACGAAGTGCGAGAACCCTTCTTAAAATAGGGGCAGTAACTGATTCGCCCTGGGAAGAAGGCAATTTTCTTCATGTCATGTCTTGGAGAACAACGACGGTAGCTGACTGGTGACAATTGCACCATCATATTTGAACTGCTACGGAGAAACTCCATCCAAGGTAGCGCCAAAGAATCGCCTCAAATGCCGAATTGGAATGCAAACTTTCGCTTCGCTGGGTGGATCAAATGGGATGATCCAGGGCGGGAATCTGGGACGTCAACACACACAAATGGACGGTGAGGGGCAATTTGACTGGGGATGAAGATGTCTGACCCATCGATACAGCATCTCTGTAGGTTAATAATCGGCGAACTGTCAGTGTAGCAAATAACCTCATGGATACCACGCTCCCTGTCTTCAGTGGAACGAATAAGATGGAAGAGTTTGCAAGTATTGCCAGACGGGGCAGCGGCCTCCATTTATGACGCATGTCGAGACCAACCAGCTTCAGGAGTAATACGTAAGTTTTGTTTGTGCAGCCGACTTACAGAACGGCGCACTTTATTTTGGTTAAATATCGCTGGGATATTTCGGCAGCTGTCAAATAGATCCATGTAGTGCATGGAGGTTCAGGCGTTCCTAGGGTACTGAGAAAGACCACAGACAGCTTGTTTGGACGCGACCATGATCTTCTGCATGAAGTTCCAATATTCCTCAATGTTTTGAGCTGGGTAGCTGCTGACTACTTCGGCCAAAGAAGCTTGCTAGCTCAGCTGCACCGAGGGAGTATTTGGTTTATTTTTATCCAACTTGGTTGGAGTGCTTCTTTTTCGGGGACCCTCAGAAACCCATGCAGATGTTCGTACAAAAAGGAGCGTGATTTCAGACGAGAAACGTGCACCAGAGGGCTCTGCAATCCTTTACACCACCCCGTCAACTAAAGCTGATTGCAACAGGATCAAACTTAAGCAAGGCTTGAGTCGCATAATATTGATGCCAACTAGTGGGACGTCTTTCGAAAGCCTGAAGCTGTTCCTGGCAAGATACTGTGCATTATTTTCACGCAGTGTAAGAAGTCTGTCTGCATTATCTAAGTTGTTCTCATAGAGAGCAGGGTGACCACAGAGGTAACGTTCACAAAGCGGTAGATGACCGACTAATGCGTTGCCATCCACAGCAAGGACAACAATACGGGAGTTTCAAGCTCCGCTCATGAGCTGGTGAATTTCACGATAAAAATCCTCCCTGATTGAGTGATAACTGCAGTTAATTGGAGCGTACCTTAAGATGACAAGCAAGTTTTCTCTGTCATCACGATGTCTGTTGATCTTGCACGCTCCACGAAGCCGAAACGCATGCAGTCGGCTGTTAATCGGGAACCAGTCCAGCAGGGCGGCCTCGGCTTTGCAACTTAGTGCTACATCAACTCCAATAAAGCAGACTGCGGCTACTTCTTTGTCGCCACATAGACGTAGTTTAAATATAACTTCATGGTCGGCAGGACATCTCAACTCAATCGCGGTACTGGGTCACGGAAGGACAGCACACATCGATGGTTAGGGATCCCAAGGTGCGCACAGGACCAGCCTGTTTTCAGAGCTGCGTGAAAAAACTTAAATTAAAGCACGCTAGATGGAACGAGGATCGAAGTCGGAAGTCCACTGGGTGAGCTCTGTGCTCGTCAACGAAACTATCGGAAGGAGAATCATAGAAAACGGAATGGGCTGGTAACTGGTAAAGTGATTGGTAACAATGAATGGGTGGAGTTTGAAGATATGTGAGCAGCGGAAGCAAATCCAATAGAGCGCGGTATAGCAGAACGAACCGTGTTTTTGTAAGTGGGCGTAGTACTACCCGGTCACCCCAAGTGAAGTAGTCAGTCGTCTTAGGGAAGACCAACCGAGCCTTTGCTAAGTAGGCTACAGGCAACGCAGCCGTGCAAATTCAGGGAATCGCGTTCATTGGGAACCATTTGTTTGGTCGGTTACCAAGTGGTCCAAGCATCCCCATAATATCAGTAAATAGTTACCGGAGTACAATGCTCCATTGAGATGAAGCAAAGGGCAGTGACTTTATTTAGTCGCTAGTCACATCCGCCACTTCGCAGTTTTGTTAAACAGACGTATATAACTGTTTGTAGGGAGGAGGCTTGCCAGCGAAAACCCGTCACGTTCTGGAACACTGCCACCGAACACATCGCTGAAACGAGGTAAACACAAACCACCCAGCTGACACCAAGATGAGGTATTTCGGCAAACACTGTTTAAAATGATACACTGGAACACTGCTTCGCATCTTAAGGACACTACATCGAACTTTACTGAGGACCATATGTGGTTAGGAACCGGAGCGCTGATCAGGAAAGCGATTAACAAAAGCACGAAGTTGGCTTGTATTCCAGGATCCGCGCGAAGAGCGAGGTAAACCTCTGAGAACGCTGCCATGTTCAGCTCACGGTAGTCAACGAGAGTGATTAGTTCTCCGGATTACCATGGAACAATCAGGAGTGAAAAGGATAGAGGTCCATCTGAAGTGTAGAATGTTCCCATTTCGAACAAATGCTCAAGCACTTGCGAAAGCCAAGAAGGGGAATCCATTTGTCGGATTGCATTGCATGACAGATATGCCAAAGCGAAAACAACGTCAATTGCCTGAACGGTATAGTCGGTGTGGTCGGAATCAGGGTGAAATCCGTTGTGGTAGTTGAGATGGAACAATGGAATAATGGTGTACTACCAGTAAAAAAGGTAATGCTTCAGAAGTTCCGTGGGGTGGAAAGTATTGCGAAAATAAAAATTCATAGTAAAGTGAAAAGCATTTGGATGGACTCACAGCAGACTTACATGGAATAGCAAAGATGTTGATACATTAAGATTAGAAATCCGTAATACCTATTTTGTGGAAGTGGAAACACGGCGTTTGATTGTGTTTGTAGCCCCCTAGCTAACGAGTTATAAAAGGAAATGCAAATGAGACAGTGCTTCGGCAAGGCGTTTCTCTTTAACATCGCTAGACCGGGGGCAGAAACAACATAAGTTGGGAGAACTTTCCACGGATGACACACTCGGACAAGAAGGAAATTACTACGGAATTACAGAGCACTATACTTCATTGTCAGTTTCAGAGGATGACCTCTTAGAGTAGTGTTGTTGTTCGGTTCCAGCAGCGGGTGGCACATGTGGTTTGGGTTCTTCGGAATCTGGTAAATCATTATGAGGCTCCCCCGCAAACACTGAAATCGACAACTATACATTACTAGTGACTTCCTTCTCAGCTGATGGGACAGATGAAAGAGGCCTCTGACTTCTTGATTGCCATTCGTTGTGTCGTCTAGTGAGCAACGAGATTCTGTTTCTGCCACGTGTGCCACTCTTGGATGGAGTATTTCATCTGCGGTCGCATGTAGGCATTAAGCATTTGGGGGAAGAATGAGGGATCAAACGGACCGAACGCCCTGCAAAATAGGTCAACGTGTTGACTGCCAGTTCAAAACGCTTTCTCTGCTTCCTTGGAGCATCCGAGGACTTCCTTTATTAGTACATCTAGACCACGCTCTTGAGAGACTTTCTGCATGTATGGTCTCCAGTTTTGGTGTCACGCACCTTGCTCGTCTCCCTGGTGTCGACTATCCATTGCCGTTTCACATTTGCAGAAACTTGAAAGTTACCATTAAAGAAAGAGGGATTTCTAGAACAGTTAACTCTCAGTGACGTAAGCTAATAGCCAAATAGTATTGACCTTAGTAAGCATAATTGTGACGGTGCCCTTAAGAAGGATTGGGGAAGAAGGCTGGATTGCTTCCAGAGATGCAGGTGGAACCACGCTTAGTTCAGTCCAGCTACCAGTCGAGAAGGCCACTGAGAATTCGCAGTCGCTAACTTACCACATGCGGACACTTTCTAACAGAACGGTGACGTTGTCAATCCGCAAATTTTAGCTTTGGCGTCTCACGATTGAGTTGAAGGAAAGTGCGAGTACAGACAGCAGTTGCCCAAACTGCCAAACAAACTTCAAAAGTGATACATCGAGACCACCGATGCCATGTACTGAATTCGCAAAACCGTTGCAATGTCTGGCATCAGACGTCTTTGAAAATCTACCATTGAGTCGCTCAGGCAACATGTACCTCCTAATGATGATTAACCACTTCACGCGATGAGTAGAAGCCGTGCCGGTCAAAGACACCAAACAGGCGAAACTGTGACACAGGAATACGAATACAACTTGCCAGTGAGGTATAGGATCCCGAAATACTTTATTACGGACCAAAGACCTTTCTTTTAATCGAGGGCATTCCAGACGATGTTGAACAAGTGGGGGATCTAGAGGCGACGTCTATTAACGTACTACCTACAAATCAACGAGATGACACAGCGATTTAATCAAACCATGAAGACATGGAAATAAAGTACGAACTGGGCATGAGACGGAGTATTGCCGGAAGTTCTACTCGGATATCGAACCAGCATTCAGTCGACCATCAAGGTTTCTCCATTCAAATGGCAGTTCAGTAGAGAATCAAGGATTACACTCGATGCCTGCTTAACGAATGATCGTGAATGGGAACATCCGATAGCCCATCACGAGATAATGGAAGCAGCTGCCAGACGAGAAACCACATCACGACAGTCACGAAATAAGCGGAATTATGATGTCAGGTATGCAGCGCAAATGTGGAGATCGTTCACTAAATGGGCACAAGTCAAGGTACAAAGCAACAATCGACGAAAACACGGGGGATCCGGTGCGAGCAAGTTCAAGGAATCTTGGAAACGTCCGTACAAGGTAATTGATCAATAGGTGTGAAGTTCAAAACTGACAGTGGGACGGCGAAACGCTGGGTAAACGCAGCTCTGCTGCGGGATAGCAACGCTTGCGGGGGCGGGTGTAATGCGGCGGAAGGTAACGATCATGTTGAAGACAGGAAAGCCGTTAGAACGATCGAAGACGGAAACGAGCGCAGACATCCTGGACGAGATCAGACAATGAAAGGCAAAACCCAAAATACGAGCGGGAAGCTGATCGCTCGCGACGAACGAAAACAGGCCGGAGTCAAGCAGAATAAATAATGTATGTAGTAAATCAGACTAAAGTACTTTGTTTGTACATCCAGGAGTAACCCAAAGCCTAGTAAGGCAACCGGGATAAAGCTAAGCAAGTGCCTTAGAGCAACTCCAGGCTGGTCTGGATTCGAATTACGGAAGCGTAGATATGGGGTCAGACAGACAATAACCCTCTTCCCCCCAAAGTTGAGGCGAAATGAGGCACGAATGTGACGTAGTAATTCCCCAAGTATGTTGCCTGCGTGACAGTTTGCTTAATCGTAGTCGCGTGCACTAAAGATTTGGCTTCCTTGCCGCTATGTTCTTGCTATAATGTGAGCATCAGTGAAGCATTCTGGATAGCCGTTTTCGATAAGCGTACGTTTGGTTCACCTCAATATATCTTCGATTGTGGCATCGCCGCCAGTATTGCGCGCACGGTTTTTCAGAGTAAGTACCTGTGTCCTTCGACAGCCTATTGGAACAAAGCTCTGGAAATGCGTGTACTACGCTCTCCAATATGGCTTTATGTAAAATCATACCTGGAGTGATTCGTTATCTCTTCTCGTTAAGTTTGCATCTAATAAAACCAGTTGGCTGTTACTTTCGACTTCAGCTCCAAATGAACTATCGCGGTGTGCTCTGTTGAGATTTCCGACGATATTCTACAAGCTGTTGCTGTTATCATTTATACAACATAGGTCATCCATTTAGCGTCAGCATAGAAATAAATAAATGAATGTTATATCTTTCGACCTTTGAGACACCGACCGGTTAGGTAAGTTGACCATTTTATACTGCATAATGTTATGCTGGAGAAAGTGGTTGGTGTTTTTCAATGGTTCAATAAAGTGTTAGGAATGTTTCCTCTTTTCAAAGTAATAAAGTATGGAGAGTCTGGGAGTAGGAAGATATGTCGTAGTACCATAACCTTGAGATTACCGGTTTTAAGGAATCCTCTTCTAGTAAACCCGTAGAGACATTAGCTAACGTTTGCTCGAGAGGCAATCCCATAGCTACTCCATCTACTTGTTTGTATGTGTTATTCTTCGTGATATAGGACATAATAGTTGAATCTGAGTAACATCGGCTAGTGTCTCGATGTTTAGCTTGTACTGATCAACATATGGGAGAAGGAAATTGACTATTTCTAGTAGCGGGACATTGGTAAGCAGCGATACAAGATCCACAGAAAACAGCAGATAACGGATTGAACAATGAACGATGAATTTATACGGGTTAAGAAGCGTTGCTTTACAAGTCCCGTTGGATAGTTGCTGGGGATATCAACATAACAATAATGATAATAAGGATAGTAAAATAGTTAATACTTTAAATATGAAAATAAGGACTTATCGTTTGCTTCTCTGTAGTCCTGCGATCCTCTTAGATTCACAGCACCCACAGTTAACAACAAATAATTCCATGGTAAACTCCAGGTGTAGGATGGAGACGTAGTGTTAAGTAACAAAGTGTAAGTGGATGAGTGCATCGTCCAACCGTCTTTTAAATACTGTTAGTGTCGGTGCAGAGACGACCGATTCTGGGAGAGCATTCCACGGGTGACAGACACGAATGGAAAAGAAATTTCTGCGGCACTCCAGACGACTGTATTGTTCTGCGAGTTTTAATGAGTGGCCCCTCAGTTTTGTATTGCTGCTGAGTTGCAGTAAAGGGAGGCACACATGATGTGGGTCTCGCAGAATCAAGTATGCCATAATCAGGTCACCTCGTAGTCTGCGATAGCTTCCACTGAACAATCCCAGTCGTTGCAGCCTCTCCTGGTAGGAAAGATTGCGCATTCCAATTACGTTCTTAGATGCCCGGCGTTGTGGCTGCTCCAGTGCATTAAGGTCGTGTTTCAGCCATGGATGCCAGGCTTGAATTGCATATTCGACATGGGGGCGAACATACGCACTGAGCATTTGTCGAAATATGGAGCTGTTTATTTGTCCAAACGCCCGCCTCAACAGCCCGACGTGTTGGTTCCCGGTCTTTGAGGTCTTTTCGGATTGCCTGGAGCAACCCAAGTCATCTTGAACCAGGACACCCAAGTCACGTTCGAGAGTTGATTGTTGCAGTACATCCGTTCCGAGTCGGTATGAGTAGCTGCTCTGATGTCGGATGGAAAGCATCTTGCATTTACTGACGTTGAAATGCAATAAGTTTTGGGTCGACCATTGATACACTGTATCTAAGTCACTCTGAAGCACATGTTGGTCGGCGTTCGCCTGGATCCTGCGCCAGATCTTGATATCGTCGGCAAACATTAGGAAGTTTGAAGCGATTCCCTGTGCAAGGTCATTAATAAACACCAGAAACAAACGTGGACCTAGAACTGAGCCTTGCGGCACACCACACTCGACTTGTATGGGGTCTGATAAAGAGCTCCGAACTCTGACCACTAATTGCCGTTGAAGTAGAAAGTTGGCGATCCAGCTTAAAAGAGGGTCTCCGATCCCGTAATGCTGCAGCTTGGATAGTAGTATCCGATGGTCTAGACGATCGAAAGCCTTGGAAAAATCCAGGTAGATCACATCAACACCTTCTCCAGCGTCAGCTGCCTCGGTCCAACTACTGCGTGCAATTAGTAAATTAGTTGTACATGACCGCTGTCGACGGAAACCGTGCTGTTCAGGAGTGATGAGGTTGCAGTTTTCCAGATGGCACACCAGTGCATCGGCAACTATGGATTCCATGACCTTGGAGAGTATAGGAAGAAGGGTTACTGGGCGGTAGTTGGAAGGATCAGTTCTGCTTCCACCTTTGTGAATCGGGCTTATTATTCCAAGCTTCCACATGGTGGGAACTTGGTTCTGGTCTAAGCAGCGCTGGAAAAACTGAGCTAAAGGTCCTGCCAGTTGGCTTGCTGCTGCTTCCAATGCCTCTGGACGAATGGTGTCGACACCCGGCGAGCTGCTTTTGCGTAGAGAAGTCAGCTTTTGCAATACAGCCTCTGCGGTAAAATTGATGTGGGTTAGTCCTGGCGAGCAGAAGACAAAGCTTGGTAGATCGCTTGGTGGCAAGACTCTTTGAAACGTGGGGCGTATTGCATCTGCAGCGCGTTTGCAGCTTCCATAGACGTTCTTGTTGGGCCATCAGCCGTCTTGAGTGGAGGAAATCCTTGCCTCACCTTTCGTAGGCTATTAACGTGCTTGTACAGCAGTTTGTGGTTAGCACTGAAGGTTTTTGCGATGTTCTGCTGATAGGCGGCTTTGTATTCTCTTAACAGTTGAGTGCAGTGGTTACGTTGGGCTACGTAGTTGTCCCAAGTTTCTGGTGCTGGAGCTTCTCTGTACACTCGCCATGCTGCGTTGCGTACTGTCATCCATTTTCGGGTTCTGCCCCTAACGAAATAAACTGATTTGCACTTATTGCAAGCTTTTATCTCTGATGCCTGTGCAATCAGCTGACTGAATGTGTTGACGAACTCGAGCCAGGCGACTTCCGGGGGTTCTTCTTCGAGGAAAGACCATGTTGTGGCGCTGACTAGCTGGGCGAGTCGGTCGTACCTTGTGATGGTTCGCACAGTATCATCGTTATCATTCCGATATTCTGCATAGCAGACGAAGTTGCAACTGAGGACTGCGTGATCACTGCGACCCAATGGGCAGTCTAAAACCAACGCATCAATCATATTCTCCTCGTTGGTAAGCACAACATCCAGCACAGATGGCCTGTTACCAGTTCTGAACCGACTGGGCAAAGTGGTGGTTGTAAAGAGGAACAGTAGTTACGAGATTTTGTAGATCGGTTTTGAATTGTTCTCCGATCGTGGCAGGGGCTTCTAAACAATGTACGTTGAAATCACCCATGATAAGAATGTGAGCGTACTTTTGTTGTAAACTGCACCTTAAAGCAGCCGCTAGGTGGTAGTCGGTTTCGGGTGTCGAGTTAGGGGCACGATACACCAAGACAATAAGGCAAGCATCCATGCCTTATAACTGCAACCGGCACCAAAGAGAGTCAGGGAACTGCGAGTCTGAATCCTCCAAGGCTTCGCACTGTAAGTCGTTTCGGTAATACAGGATTACCCCTCCTCCTTTTGTGAGCCTGTCGTTCCGGATCAGCGACATGCCGGGTAGCGAAACTGCAGCGTCCGTCATTTCCGTGTGCAACCATGTCTCGGTGATACCAATGACATCATACGAGCCGGAAGCTTGGCGATCCTTCAGTTCAGCCAGTTTGTTAGAAAGTCCCTGAGCATTTGTATACAAGCAGGTTAGTTTCTCGGTCTCTAGGAACCCGCATAGAGGTGGAGCTGTCAAGTGTGGGAGAATGCCGACTGATGGGAGGTCGGCAGTTACTCGTTTTTTTCATGGGTCAATGATACCTCGTTTGCAACTTGATTCGGCCAAGGTGCGTCCCAGCCTTCGTTTAGATCTACGTCAGAGTCAATTAAAGCAGCAGTCAAGTTACACTTCTGTACATTCGTCAGTATGCTTGCTGCTTCAGTTGCTTCAATATTTGAGCTGTGCAAAGTGTTTGCCACCTTTAACCGAATTTCGGAAGGAAGATGTTTTCGATTTCACCGCCATCGATCCAAAACATTCTTTGCTTGTTGCTCTGACTGAACCAGTAGTTTTAGAATTCCAGGGCCGCATCCTCTATAATTCAATGAGAGAGGTATCCTGGTGAGCGATAGTGCCACAACATTATCCAAAGAAAATGTTTCACGAATGAACCGCCACTGTGCTAAATCGTGCTTTCCGGTCTCTTGAACATTGTTAAAAGGATGTTCTAGCACGCCATGTGTGAAGATTCGGTTTAGGCGGTCTTGCTTGGTGTGCCCCTCTTCGGTGTTTCGTTTTGGTTGTCGCGCGCTCCAAGAGACATCAGGATAGATACGTATCCCACAGGATTCGTGTTTTAGCGCGCTTGTGGAGAGCAAAACGTTTTCTACGTCAGTGCAGGATTCTAGAGTTACTCGAATAAGTCTGGGTTCATCATAGTGTGGCGAGTTCGGATGACGAGTAATTCGTAACAAGTTTATGGGCTTGACTTTGATACTCATCTGCATACACAATGAGTTCCATTGGTGTTGGTCGTCTGATAACTTATCCCGCAATGTGATGGCGGTAGATTCAGGGACATTTGAGCATACAACAGTCCGGGCGCTGTTGTTGGATCTCTTTTTCGTCGATCTACATGGTATGGTACTCATTTGTCTTGACTTGTTGACAAGTGATTGTTTGCTCTTTTTCTCTGTATTTGCGTTAACGGTGTTTACAATGGCAGAGGACGCAACGGCGGCCTCTCGGTGGACCATTGCAGCAATCTCTGCATAAGTAACTGGTGTTCTGGTAGGCTTAGTCTCGACAAGAGATATTTGAGCTACAGGTACCAAGGGTTGGTGTTTGGTTGATTCATCCTTTTTAATGCTAGACGTCAGGTCTAGTGGAATTTGCCTAACCAGACGTTTTGAATGGTGCCTGATTTTCGTTGTCATGAGTACTGTTCGATTCTCGTAGGTACAGTCTGTTTTCGCCCGGCGTTCTACCAGAGTTGGAGAAGACAACGGAGATGGAGACATGGCTGATTGCGGTGCAGGGGAAGCGGATTGTTCAGCATTCCGTTGCTTAGAAGCCGCTACGCTTCTGTGGTCCATACTCGCTCCCATTGAAGTAATCGTATTGTTTCTCCTCTGCTCTGCTTCTGCGGATAAACGGTCACATTTCTCAGCTAGGATAAGCAAGCACTTAACGAGGGAGATGGTGGAACACGTAGTACAGAACCAAAATGCATCTTGGGAGCTATTTCGCTCCCGTAACTGTTGTTGGGACAAATTTGCGCATCTCGTATGGTAACATTCCAAACAGTGCGAACAAGCCAGACCGATTTTTACCACTCGATGACATTCTGTTAACGCGCAAATGCCTTTCGCTTGGAGTCTCTTCGGTTTCGCTTTTCTGCCTCTCTTCGGTTTCGCCTTTCTGAATTGGAGGGCGTCCTCTAGCTGATGCGGGTTCATCATTTTTCTAATGGGAGCAAGTATAGTCGCCAACCACTCCGTAATACTGCGATAATGTGAGTTCCTCATATCCAGTATCGGTCGCATCTGTGTGCTTTGGTAGGCCATAAAGCCTAGGAATAATAGATCCGGTGGGTCGGAGCCTTTCATAACTTTCTTTGGTCATGTAAACGGTAGTTACTAGCGACTTCCGGTGCTTTGTCAATTGAGTTTCCATGTAATCCGTTTTGTCTTTCTCCCGTTCATGCCGCTATCATGGATAGCACAGAATGCGTGCGCAAAATGAAACTGATCCACTCGAAATTTGACATTTTCTTCGGTTCAGCTATTTCCGACGTTACGTGTACTATGTTCCGCCGTTTCTTGAAAAAGAATTTTGGGATACTGTACAAACTACGCGGGTTGTTGATTTCGGTTATGAAATCAGATGCGCATTCAAAGATTATTGAAGGGAGCCTTGGCAACTCGAGGAATGATCTACCCAATTGACAAACTAAACTTAGACATTCTACCGTCAACGAACTGCAACTACCAATGCCTAACTTCAGCAGAGGACAACCGGTGCCTGCAGATTCTGGACCGTTTACTCGCGTGTCATATGTGCAACTAGTATTATTCTTTAAATTTATACTATTTTTCGTTTTTCATAGTGCTATTTTAATCCATCCGCAGTAGCTATTGTAAAATGCTGAAAACTTACGCACGCAGATATATAAAGCTCATCTTCACTTGAACTTGATTTGAATTATGGAGGAGCGAGTAAGTCACTTTAAGCAGAACATTCACTTATAAATATCTTAAGCTACAAAACGACTCAATATGTTTGGTTCGACTAGCCATATGAAGTCTATGACAAGTCAATTGGTCAGAGCCCAGGCATCTGCTAAACACATGCCCACGGATTCAGTACATAAACACTATTCAGGTGAATAAAGTTGACGGTTAGACCGTATTCGGTGCTGCGTTCTCCTAATACTGCCAACAGTGCTAAAAGCACTCCACTTTGGATGCGGCTCTGGTGATCGGATTGACTGAGACCTATCTCAAAATAGATCAACTTCCCAAACGTAAAGCGCGAAACGAACGGCGGGTCCCACAAAACCCAACACTGAAGTTGCAAGGGACATCGTGTGTAAGCGCGACTCACCTTAACCCAGTTCTCAGTTCGTTTAATCTGAACAGATGACTCTACAGTCGAAAGTCACCCCTTCGATTACATAACACCCAACAGGGGTGTCTGAATTAATTAGGTTGCTGGCCGCGCACCACCACGCATACCTAAAGTAGGGTTGTGTATTTGCGCCATTGGGGCCAAAACAAAACAGTCGCCACTAGGTTTCCTACAAAAGTACATTTGACTCAAGTGAAAACCAGTAGAAGGGCTAGGCTGAAGGAGGGGACTCCGATGCCATTTATCAAACGGACGACTCAACTGTGAATCGAAACCGACGCCGTATGAGAATCAGTGTCGTAACCGAGTCGTTACATCGCCATGATTACGATAACATTGACAGCGGTAGTAGATGGCCCTTCGTGTCCACATGATAATAGCGGGGTTGGGGCGGCAATGGTGAGATTCACACCCGCTTGTGTACATCCAGCGTGGTGTTACACAGGAGCATTTTACATGAGTTCAGTGAAAGGAAGGTTTGGTTCAACTTCTCGATGTAGATTAGTCACGACAACAAGTCAGTCAGGCAGCTTCATTGGACGGCTGTTTCATCATTTCTGGAGGCGCCAGCAGGACGCATTGTATCTGTTCGCCTTGGGTTGGAAACCGCGACTTCAGTTTTACGTGTGCGTGGTTAAAACCAGTTGGGATATGGAATGAGTAGCAGCTGCAACTACTCAGAGGCTAGCTGTGACATATTAAGGTCGTAGTGCTTAAACTCATCTTCCACTGCCATAAAAATTTCCAAACTGTAGAGAGCAAATAGCCCTCTGGGAAGAAATTCCCCTGCTCATGCTTCATCGTCCGATAACATTACTGGCTAGCTTGGCCAAGTGCAGTGTATAGGTATGATGTCCCAGTTACTTCTTATGTTGGAACCGTTACCACTAATCCGCAGCCGCTCAATGCTTATAATTAACCACTTCCTCTTAACAATGTTCACGGGTTCTGTCCGCACAGAGGACAAATGGAATGTGCGTCGCTGAAGACTCTCTGAAGGATGAGACGGCCGCACAGTTCCTCTCCGGATAAGAAGTGGCTGTCCAGCTCAGTTCTGGCTATGAGGAATCTCCATCGAATATTATTTTAAAAGCAGTGGTTTCATATCACATGCGTTTGTACTGGATCATAAGTCCAGACTACCCAGTGCGATTGTGCAGCCCAGGTGCTTCACAAGCGATCAGTTTACACCCAGAAATAGGCAAGAATGCGCTGTACACCTTCCTTAAGTTCAAGCTTAGCCTGTCAAACTAAACAAACGTAAATATTGGCTGCACGTGAGCGGATTATTCCGTGCGCATTTATGAGCTGTGCCAAACATGGACGCAGCCTCTCGCTTAATGAGACATACCACTATTATTATTAGTCGTGGTAGTAGTAGCAGCAGCAGCAGTAGTAGTACTAACAGTAGTAGTAGTAATAGTAGTAGTAGTAGTAGTAGTGGTAGTAGTAGTAGTAGTAGTAGTAGTAGTAGTAGTAGTAGTAGTAGTAGTAGTAGTAGTAGTAGTAGTAGTAGTAGTAGTAGTAGTAGTAGTAGTAGTAGTAGTAGTAGTAGTAGTAGTAGTAGTAGTAGTAGTAGTAGTAGTAGTAGTAGTAGTAGTAGTAGTAGTAGTAGTAGTAGTAGTAGTAGTAGTAGTAGTAGTAGTAGTACACGGATTCAATTAGCTTCAGGTTCATTGAAGCACTCATGCCGGGTGACCATATCGGAAATTTATTCTGTTGTGATTAGACCTAAGAAACGTAGTTAGCACATGCTCAAGTATGGAGAAAAAGATCGATTACGGATACATGTGGGACTTTAAACTGCGTTACTAACTGCTTGGACACAATTACACGAGTGGCTTCGATAACACACGCAGACGTGGTCGTCACGTATCTGACCCGATGCTGTCATTACTCCGGAGATCCGAACAGAGACTTGTATGCGTCAGTGAGCGCGCTGCCAAGCTGCTAAATAATAGGTACGTTCCGCTTGCAACATTGCACTATGTGACCGGTTACATACTCGTTTGAAACCATCAGGCATATGTAGTGGGAATGAAACGGAAACTCTGGGCGTTTGCGATGGCCGCTAAGTCCACTTTCACAATACCACTGAACCCTGGTTGGCAACGCTTGGCACAATAGCTAATGACTCATTGAAGGAGTCATTATGAAGCATTTGTTGTGTTATTGGAGGGCCATTTTGAAGCTACCGTTCTGTGAATGAATTGCGACTCTCAATCCTAATGTACACTGAGGTTCCCGTGGTCACTTCGATCAATAGGACCGTAGGTGATGATGCATAAGGAAACTAGGTTTTGTCCGTTCGAAAATATTGCACAGCACGACCGGTTTTGAACGCAGCTGATCTCCGCAGGTAAACAGAGCAGGCACTTGAACCCCAGGCCTTTTGGAAATTAACCGGAACCTCAACTCCCAAGCCACCGAGGGATGGCGAGACAATGCATGTCACAGCGACCTACGACTAATTGAAAGAGTCATTCTGTAGCGCAATTTGTGCGGAAGGATTACGAAAGGTAGTCCTGGGGGTAGAGGCTGCAGTTGACATACAAAAATTCCCGAGTTCTGGTCCCAGTCCTATCATCTCTACCTGATGAACACAGACGAGTTTGAAGCCCGGCTTGGAGTGCAATGTTTGAAATGGGCAACGTCCAGTGTTAATCTGATTAAAATACCAGACAAACGACCGAACTGACCTACTTACACTTCAGGGTGAATGGTGCTCCTGGTTTAGACTGAGTGCTGCAATTCTTAGGCGCAATGTGTGCTTCCAAATAATCCCACAAAAAGTTCTAAACTATAAGTAACCTATCATAACTTCTAGACCCAGCCAGGTGGCAACCTCGCGTTCGCTACTGCACTGTAAGTCATTTACATCTTTTCACGAATCATCAGCAGAGCGCGTTTAGTCTGGTTAGTTTGGGGCTGCAGCTCGCAACACGGCTGACCCAAGTTAGAGAGGAAGTGGTGGAGTTTATGACACTACCTCAGGAGGAATTCCTAGCACATAAATTAGTTTATGTTCTTTGCCTATAGACCATCCCGCAAATCAGGCCGCTGCAAATTCTACAACAGCATTCGACCACTGTGGTTATGGGGTCGTTGTAAGCGTTCCGGGAAAGCATTGAGAATCGGTTTCAGGCAAGCCATTTACCTCCACGACTTTACGTGTATGCAATAGCTATATAAGTACTACACTTATTACCTGATGTATAGTAACTCATTGTTGACCAGGTACGCGCTAACCATCAGGGAGCGCTCTGCTTTTCCCACAGACTTGTTAGTTGGGGTCTTCGGCCGTCAATAGAAGTCGAAAGCTTCAATATGTAGCCACCGTGTAGCTAAAATGCGAAGGCTAGGATGCGGTATGGATACCGCAAATAGTTAAGACTATTCTGTGAGGGTATCCTTCCTCGGCACAACAGGATAAATTACCTCATCCGCATTTTAGCTCGTTGCTGCTATTCTCCCCGACGACACAATCACACGTTTACACTACGCTAAATAGCCTTCCATCAACGGCGTCAGCCAAACACTACCAACCAATGGGCTTAGCAACAATTCCTGCTCTTTGGGACTTAAACGGCTTTACTGTGGATTACCTACATAATATGCTCATGTTGAAGTTACGTGTCACACGATCGCAAAGGAACGGCACAGGAGTAAACGCTTTCATGTTAGTTTCTTTTTTCTACAGAATAGGTAAACTATAGTTGTTCTCCATGTTGGTTCATGTGCGCACATTCAAATCCCATATGAAACTATGGGTATACAACAGCGCATCTAAATGGGTAGACGCTTACACTGACTATATTTTGTTACCTGCCTTATAACCCATGGCCAATCATTACTCATTGTATTTTATTGTTCCAATAGTTACGACTTCAGACGCGTCAGAACAGTTCTCTGACGCGTAAGCATAAAAGTTACGTGCACTTTGTGTTATTCCACAATGCGGAATTTACCTGTTAATTACTTTATGTCATTGTTTCGCAAACTGTAGTCCGCCGACCCTTTGGAGGTCCGAAGGCAACTTCCATGAGTGTTGTGGTTTTCGTTGAATGTAGCATAACCTGCCTGAATCTACCGTAACGTGCCGTTGATTCCACATATATTCGCGTTTTAATCTTTACTCCAGTTCGACCTCCAACGGTACATCGATTCCCTCTTGCGCCACTGCTCTCGGCCTGAACGTTGAATGTAAACTATCTCCCTGTAACAATCTTATAATTTCGATGACCGATTTTCTGAATGTAACCATTCTATTCTATTATTTGATGAGTAACTTGCTGTGCACATATGTTAAACTCCATCTGATGGTCTAGATTAGGTTTATGTATGGCCCATGTAAAACATACTGCTTCCAAGAAGGAACCTGGTCGTGACAGGGATTTAAAACGTGAGTGAAAGAAGCTGTCAAATATCAGAAATGTATCGTGGTAGTCTTACCATGATGCGATGGTTAGTGACTGGATGGGTCATTCTACGTCGGCGCAAGCTCACATACTCCAGACTTCGTTCCTCGACGGAAGGCGAAATTAAGTCATTAGGTATGGCCACATTTAGGTGTTGTTAGAAGTGCGCTATCTTCCGAAAATAGCAAATCGGAACTAGAGACCATTTGGTGCGATCCCACCCACGGAAGCTCAGAAGGAAAGCGTGGATATTTCGGTGTTTTACGAGTAAGCTCATTTGATTTCGTGAACTGGAGAAAAGCTATTACGCAACTCTTAAAAGTGGATGTCTCGTTTCGTTTATATTTATTTTTTTCATAGCCCGAATTATCAATGCAATCAAACTTGAGGTGTATGCTGGAATTTTTGTATTGAATTACTTATTCTATTCTGGAATTTGTACTTAGAGCCTCAGCCTGGACCGTTGGTTGAAGGCAAGAACGCTGATAATTGGATCACAAGTATTTATCCTTGAAATCAGATGTATCAAATGTTGGGCCATGTAATCTGCATCCTGAGAATGCAGAAAATGAGCTGCCACATGTACCCGTACTGCCTGATGCCAATCAAACCAGAGCTGTGTCAAGCAAAGCCTGTGTATCAGTGGGTAACAGGCGCACATAAAATGATCCTCACATTTTTTTGGATTTATGCAGTACATCAATTGCCCACAGCGTGTCTTGTGCAACAAAATTCTTCCGAACAGTTCCATGGTGACTTTAAAGATGCGGCGGCATTTTGAAAAAAATATGGGGACTGCATATACAAAAAAGTCGTTTAACAATTGCGAAGAGAACTCTTTTCGGCAATTCACTCTAGGCAAAAAAAGATGAGAAGATATTCGCTTACAGCTAGAATACCAACTACATTTCATTACATACCATAAAAAATCCCGTGTTTTTGAAGCCTAGTAGTCCCTCCCTATATTATCTACCCCTGTTGATAAAAACATCCTTGAATTTACATATAAGGTGCACGGTGCTAGCACTCAGGGAAAAAAATTATGATCGGAAATGCCATTAACAAACTTTACTTTACTATTATGAAACGTATTCACTATACAAATCAACGCACCCACTTATGGGGCCGCGTACGGTTTGTCGGTAAATGTACAAATTTATTCATTTTATTTTCAATTAAAAGTTGACAAATAAACGTACAGGTAAGCGCACGCTGGGGGTGTGATTGTTTGAACGAAGTCGATCAATAGTCCACTCAATACAGTCAGACGTCATGTTTCGCTCGAGCAACCGCGGAGGCTCACACACGCACAAAGCACAGATGCGTTGGCCGGCAAGTCTACTATGATCACTCTCAGTCGTAACCGCGGTCCGACATTACGGCCACGACAACAGTATGGATTTTATCAGTGTTCACCGCTCGCATAAATCCGGCTGAAGTATTCTAATTGCAATGGCTTCAGCGGTGGCCAACAAGCGCTTTCTGATTCCTTTAGGGTTGCGTCTCGGTGCCATGGAGACTACCTTAAATGCGTCCTTAGTCCAAATCTGATGGCCGGTACAAAGCAGAAGTTCAAGGATCGAGCTGCGGACATTCTTAACCATTCCATGTTGCAAGGATGCAAGGCAGTGCTCCGCTATCCGGCTCGATAGACGCCTGGTCGTATGCCCGAGGTACCTTACACCACAGGTGCAGGAAATTGATATAGCAGAAAAGATTCGGAACAAGCCGGGATTCTATCTTTGAGGCGTTGCGTGACGAGCGGAACAGTTTCAGGAAATATGTGAACTTTAGCGGCCGGATATGTCTTGCGCACCACCAGTGATAGTCTCCTATTCAGTAAGTCGAAAGCGATATCTCCTTCGGAAGCAACTGAGCGTTAAACATCCTTCTTTCTTGCAGTTTGTATCGCGTTAATTTGAACTGAAACAGCGGAATGCGTTTTGCTAAATGTCACGGGATACCAGTTGCTCTGCAGCGTCTTTTGAATAAATTCCAATGCCGCTTCTAGTGTTTTTGGACTACAAATTCTTGCGGCCCGATAATGCAGACAACGCACGAGGTTTCTGTTTTACTTAATGGGTATAGAACTAGTAAATTGCGTGTACTGACCAACTTTAGTTGTCTTACGGAAGCTTTTTCTCTCGTGTGAGTCATCGGTTCGACGTCGCAACAAAACATCGAAAAGCGGAAGTTCAGCGCCATTCTCCAGTTCGGATGTGAATTTTACCGATGAATGTGCGTGGTTAAACTGGTCCAGTAACTGAGCGGGATCGACATGGGAATCGCAAAAGTCAAGCGTGGCCCTATCCGGCATCAAATCAATTCCCTTCATCTCTATCGGCGGTATATGGATGACACTTTCATCTTGTGAGATTCCCATGTCGATCCCGCTCAGTTACTGGACCAGTTTAACCACGCACATCCATCAGTAAAATTCACTTCTGAGCTGGAGAAAGACGGTGAACTTCCGCTTTTCGATGTTTTGTTGCGACGTCGAACCGATGACTCACACGAGAGAAAAAGCTTCCGTAAGACAACCTGAGTTGGTCAGTACACGCACTTTGTTAGTTTTGTACCCATTAAGTAAAAGAGAAACCTCGTGCGTTGTCTGCACTATCGGGCCGCAAGAATTTACAGTCGAGAAACGCTAGAGGCGGAATTGGAGTTTATTCAAAAGACGCTGCAGGGCTACTGGTATCCCGTGACATTTAGCAAAACGCATTCCGCTGTTTCTGTTCAAATTAACGCGATATCGACTGCAAGAAAGATGTTTGCCTCTCAGTTCCTTTCAAAGGAGATATCGCTTTCGACTTACTGAATAGGAGAATATCACTGGTGGTGAGCAAGACATATCCGGCCGCCAAAGTTCACATATTTCTTGAAACTGTTCCACTCGTCACGCAACGCAACAAATATAGAATCCTGGCTCGTTCCGAATCTTTTGTTCCATAACAATTGACCTGCACCTGTGGTGCAAGGTACCTTGGGCACACGACCAAGGGTCTATCTAGGCGGATAGCGGAGCACTGCCCTGCATCTTTGCAACATGGTACGGTTAAGAATGTCTGCAGCTCAATCCTCGAACAGCTGCTTAGTACCGGCCATCAGATTCAGACTAATGACGAATTCAAGGTAGTCTACACGACACCGAGGCGCAACTCTAAAGGAATCAGAAAGCGCTTATTGGCCATCGCTGAAACCATTGCAATCAGAATACTTCAGCCGGATTTGTGCAAACAGAGTACCCTGATACAATCTATTCTGTTCCCGTGGCCGTTAGGTCGGACCGCGGTTACGATTGAGAGTGACCATTGTAGACCTGCCGGCCAACGCGTCTGTGCTTTGTGCGTGTGTGAGCCTCCGCGGTTGCTCGAGCGAAACATGACGTCTGACTGTATTGAGTGGACTATTGATCGACTTCGTTCAAACAATCACACCCCCAGCGTGCGCTTACCTGTACGTTTATTTATCTACTTGTAGTTGTATTTGCCTGAAGTGAATTGTCGGAACGAGTTCTCTTTGCAAGTGTTATGCTTCTAATATCTGAATGGACATAATTAATGAACAAAAAGTAGTGTTTTGAGCGCATGCGAGATTAACTGTTGAACACCCATAATCATCTGCTTCATGCATCCCAGACGGTAAATGAAACGGCTACTGGAGCATCTTACATAGTTATTTATCGTATTGCGCTTACAGGTTAACCCCCACAAGAGCTGAGAAACTTATCAAGTCATGTGCACTCAAAAATTCTAGGGGCATGTTGGACGAAAATTCGGCAGCGCA
>OX104060.1:8261888-8282306 GCA_944474145.2 Dicrocoelium dendriticum | reverse complement strand
ACGCATCAGCAGTTAGTGAAGCGATTCTGCACGAACCGCAAACTTCTGTACAGGCATGTTAACGGCTTTCGAAAGTTGAAGCGGGGGATTTCAGCACTAGTCACGACTGATGGGTGCACGCAATCAGCATTAGAAGCATCTGATCACCTACGGCTTCATTACTCCCAAACTTTCTAGCAGGTAACGAGCCCAAACTCTTTCCTCGTTTCTATTACTCCATCGTCGGGTTTAGACAACATCAACTTCACTGCGAAAGCTGTGTTAAAGAACTAGTTATCCTTGCGTATCCACAGTTTGCGTGGAGTCGACAGCATCCGACAAAAGGCTCTGCAAGCATTAGCTAGTGATCTAGCAGAACCACTGGCTGTTTTCTATCAGCGATATCTAGAAGAGGACCATATTCCACCAGTATAGGCGCAAAGCGGTCATCACTCCTGTCCATAAAGGAGGTAGCCGCTTTGACCATACCAACTACCGTCCAGTAACCCTACGTCCTGTACTATCCAGTGATGGAATCAATCATTGCAGATGCGCTGATGCAGTATCTGGAAAGCCACAACTTAATAACCCAGAGCAACATGGCTTTCGTCAAAAGCATTCGTGTAATACTAACCTATTAATTGCACATAATAGCTGGACTGAAGCTGTTGATGATGGAGTAAGAGTCGATGTCATCTACCTGGACTTCTCAAAAGCATTCGATCGCTTAGACCATCAAATTCTCCTTCAGTAGCTTCGGAACTACGGCACTGGCGACCCAATCCTGAGTTGGATTAGCAATTTTCTACACGAACAACGGCTAGCCGTGAGAGTCCGAGAATCATAGTTCGACGCAATCGATGTGGTGTGTGGTGTACTACAAGGCTCGGTGCTTGGACCTCGTCTATTCTTGGTGTTCATTATCGATTTGGAAAATCAATTGCTTCCGATTTTCTATTTTCCGCAAATGCTACCAAAATAGGGCGAAGGATCAGAGGACTGGAAGACAACCAGCGGCTCCAGTGCGATCTGAACACGGTGTCGAACTGGTCAGTTCAAAACGCCCTACCGTTCAATGTAGACAAATGTCGCATCGTACAATTACGCCATAGACATAACTACACCTATTCACTTGGGACCAACGCACTGTAGAATAGCTCCCAGGAACGCGACCTGGGTGTGATCGTACAGAGCGACCTCAACTGTTCAAAACAGGCTGAGGTAGCTGCGAAAAGAGGCAACCAGCATATCGACATGCTGCGAAGAGCATTCGGGAGATTTGACCCATCAATCTTCCCAATGATGCACAACTCCTACGTGCGCCCGCATGTTGAATACGCAATCCAAGCTTGGCAACCTTGGTTGAAGCGTGACCTAGAAGCGATAGAGGCACCACAACGCAGAGCAACAAAGAATGTAAAGGGCCTGCGCTATCACTCTTACCACCGAAGGCTGAAGTTGCTGGGAATTTTCAGCGGACGCTATCGAAGACTGCGCTGTGATCTCATATTAGCGTATCAGATATTGAGTGACCCCAACCACGTATGCCGCCATTTGCTGAAACTTAGCCACAACACGCAGCTCAGGGGTAACTGCTTAAAATTGAAGGAACAATATAGCCGTCTAGAGGGTCGACGTAATCACTTTTCCCTTTCGGGTTTGCCAACCCTGGAAAGCACCCCCAGACTCAGTTGTGTCCTCCGCTTTCTTGGACGTTTCAAAAACGATTAGATGTTGCTCTAATCCCCCAGCATTTTGTCACCTAAACTCCTCTATTGTTGATTACGCCATGCATGCTTTTCAACGGGATTTATGTATCGAATGGAACTAAGTGAGCGACTATATTTTACTTTTCTCACGCCTTATATCAACGATCACTGCACCCCAGTGTATTTCTAAACGTTTACGCTCGGTTTTTTAAATTTTACACTGATGTAGTTTATCGAAATATTCATCTAGACAGACGTTCGGTAGATGACTCAGAGATATTTTGATTTCATCATATTCACCGCAAGCATCCTACTGGACGTGTCAAGCACTTGCTTTTATCCCCTGATAAATCATTGTTCATTGTGTCGGTTAACAAGCTCGAAGGGAAAATAATTCCGACGGCAGTACAGCCGATTTATTGGGTGACAAGTTTCAACTTATGACCCCTCAATTATGTGTTATGTCTAAGCTTCAGGAAGTGGCGACCGTTTTGACGGGGATATTTCAAGATCTGGAACGCCAGCATGAAGTCAAGCAGTAGACGACGATATCTTTCTATGTACACTTCCAGGTCTTTCAGTTTCCCTTGTTTGGAGGTGGAACAAAGCCTTCAGATTCTTGGTTGCCCTTCTCTGGGCTGTCTTCAGCGCAGCCAGATCGCGTTTTAGCCAGTGTTGTCAAGCTTTGATCGTGTTCTCTACATGCGGAATCACATATGCTTTCAGCATTTGGGTAAGATGAAGTGATCTAACCTCCCGAACGCCCTCCGTAACAGAGCAACATGTTGGTTCGCAGATTCGGACTCCTTCAAGGACTGCATTGAACAGCCGAGATTGTCTTGCATCCCCATCTCAAGGTCTCACTCTTGCGGGGCCGTTCTCAGCATGTCGTCTCCAAGCATATATGAGTAGGTAGGCTTGTGGCGGACATACACGGTTTTGCACTCGTCCGTGTTAAACGGGAGTAGATTTGCCTTTAAGCATTCAAATGTGCGGTCTAAGCCCCGTTGCAGCATATCGTGATCTTCCTAACAGCCGATTGCCCGCCTTATCTTGATATCATTAGCAAAAGCAGGAAATTTGACATGATGAGATTCGCAATGTCGGTAATGAAGGACAAGAGTAACTGCGGCTCCAACATTGACCCTTGTGGCACACGGCCGTTCAGAGTAATTGGATGAGAAAACGATCCCCGAACTCAAACCTGAAGGCGCCGCTGAACGAGGAATTATCCGATCCATTCAAGGACAGGGTCCCTAATTCCGTATGCTCTCAGCTTTTGGTGAAGTATCATATGATCTATGCGGTTGAAGGTTTCAGAAAAGTCTAGGTAGATGACATCGATGCCGGTCCCACTCTCGGCTGTCTCGGTCCAACTGCTACGTTTAAGTAGTAGCTTGGTACTATACTACCGATGCTAAAGGATTCCGTGTTGCTCCGGTGCTATGATGTTAGATTTTTCAAAGTAGCCCATTACAGCCTCAGCTATGAGCGATTCCATCACCTCTGAGAGTACCGGGAGGCGAATCTCTGGGCAAGAGTTAGCGGGTTCTGAACGGCTATCACTCTAGAAAACCGGGGTAGTAATCTCTTGCTTCCACGTGTTAGGGACTTGCTGTTCGTCCAGACATCTTTAAAAAATGCCGTTAATGGTTCAGCTAACCTCGTACCTGCCGCCTGCTGTACTTTCGGGGAATGTTGTTAACTCCGGGGGAACAGTAGGGGCGCAACACTGGCCGCTTCCTCAAAGTGGTCGTCGAACTAAAGGAGACGTGTGTAAATAAGGGGATCTGGGCGATTGGGGCAGGTATATTACACATCTTGGTAGCAAGTCGGATAATTGGATCATGTTGGAGCAGTAGAACGTTGGCTGCATCCAGGGCGGTTTGAGCACAATCATCTGCTGATATTAGTGGGGGAACGTAATGTTTCACATTCCGGAGACTGTTCACATATCTGTATATAAGCTTTCTGTTAGCACTAAACAATTCAGCTAGACTCTGTTGGTGTACTAATTTGTTCCCACGTACAATTGTGGTACAGCGATTACGATGAACTACGTAGTTACTGCAGTTGTCAGGGCTAGGGCACGATCTAAAAACAGGTCGCGCTGCTTTCTTGCTGTCATGTTTCTTCGGGTTCTGTTTCTAATGAATGATTGTGCTATTGCGGAACGAAGGTGCATATTGACCGATCAGATGTAATCAGATCACTGAACTTGCCAGTAAACTCCATCCAAGCACTGTCAATGGAACAGTCGTCAGAAGACACCCAGATAGCATCTCCCACAATTACTGCCAGTAGGTCGTAGTGAGTTCTTTCTCGAAACCAGTTACTAACTTCTTGTGGATACTCCGCATAACGCTCGAAGTCCTAACTTATGGTTATGCGGTAGATCCGACCCAGAGGGCTCTCCATCCTTGGGTTCTCAATCATGGGGTCTACGTTCGTGAGTACTAAATCAAGCACAGATGGTTTATTTCCGGATCTGAAGCGGGTAAGTGAACTGACACGCCTGAAGTGCAGAATGCTTGTAACAGTATCTTGCAGGTCGGCCTCAGATTGCGTTTTGAGGGATGCCGGAACTTCCAAATCGTGGATGATGAAGTCGCACGTGGTAAATGCATGATTGTAACCTCTTCGTAGGACCCTTCCCAAGGATAATGTCAAGAAGGAGTTCATCTCTGTGGTGGTCATTTGGGGACAATAAGCAGCGGCCAAAACGCAAGTGTCCTTGCGTCTCAGTCGCAGACTGCACTAGAGAGAATGACCAGCTTTTCCGGATCGACCACCGGGTCGCACTGCAGGTTGTTGCGGTAGTATAACATTAAACCCCCCTCACCCTCGCTAAGGGGATCGTTTTGGAGATGCGATATGTCGTGTATCTCAAAATCAGTGTCGGTAATTTCTGAGTACAATCAAGTTTCTGTGACAAATACGAGGTTCCAGGCATGCGACACTTGATGTAGCTACAGTTCGACTAGCTTGTTCAGGAGACACTGCATACAGAACAGTTTCTCTGTTCTTAGCAATGAATTCTGGGGTGCGTGTTTGGGGCAAAGTGTTGTGTCGACCGGTGAAAGGTTGGCCAATAATCGTTTTTTGCGTGTGGCGGTGGCGAAATCATCTGTGTCCGATTCATAGATCTTACCATTACCGCTTTGCTTTTCTCTTTGCAAAGAACGTATGGGAGTGTTTGTCAGTTTCGTTACCTAGTTGATTGAGGTTATTCGAACTCATTTCGAGTAGTGGTCCGACTAACTGGCTGCTCTCGTGTGTTTGCGTAACAGGTGCTACCTTGATCCGGAACTCGGAAGGAAGGCTACTGCGATCCGCATACCAGCACTCCAGCGCCATTGATGACATTCGTCTGGATTGCAGGACCACTTTCACAATCATCGGGTCCAATGGGATAGGCCGAAGATCTAGTTTTCCGGCCACCTTTGGCAACGACGAAGTTCCAACCATCAGTGGTGTTGAAGCTCTTCTGCATTTTCGGAACCGTTTGGAGGGTGAACGAAGCCCTGACCGTGCACATTTCAATCGGACTGGCGTTAGTAGTTTCAGGCATATTGAATCAAGTGGTGGTATTGAAGTTTAAAGCCACAGATGGTGCATTTTTAACGCACTGCCATTCTTTTTCATCAATTTTAATCCGGTGCTGGATGGAAATGACAGGGATTTACTCTCTGTCACGCTTCTTTGAATGAAGCACTTTTGATGCTCTTCATCTCTTCAATCATTGCCACTAGTCTTTCGTACTTCTGCGATAGTTCAAGTGCAAGCTTAACCAGTCGGATGACTATACATACTGAACAGAACCACAGTGCATCTGGTTTACTATCGTGTAGCTTCAACTGGTTCACTGTGAGCATAGAAAAGTTACGATGAAATTTACCAAGGCAATTGCTACAGGGGATGCAAATTAGTACATTTTTATGACATAAAACAAGACCACAAACTGCTGTCGATCTGGATGCGGTCCTAGGGGCTTTTGATTTGTCACCACAATCCACTGCGTCGATCGACGCTATTCCGATCAAGGCCCGAGGGGTAGCAACCAGTCACTGTTAGCTTTTCGCGAGCTTATATCGTGTTGGCCGCCAAGAAAAGTTTATTAGTGAACACCTTCCTTACTTGGAGGTTCAAATAAATGGCAAACATCAGAGTATCCGTACTATTTTCTGTAACGAAGGAGCTCCTGCGGTTTGTGATCGATGTCACCTTTCTCCAATTCGGTACTATCGTGTTCGGGCGCCAATTCAACCATGGCAAATGGGCACCATTTGTCTCCGCGTAACTTAGGCTCTTTGAATGAACGAGCCGATCTGACGGCTCATATCCGCCTAATGATTTGGATCCATGGGGCTCAAAATTATGCCTACACGTTGATCGTTATTTGATGCTGCGTCATCTCTAGACAGACGCAATGAGAAATACCCGCCAGTGTCGTATGTGGGGAATCGCACGGTAAGCACGTAGTTCGTATATTGCAGGCAGATTACGCGTAAGCAGCAGACATCGATTGATAGGTATCTAGTGTTTTAGTAATCGCTGCCTATTCGCCAACCTGCAGTGAATTGTGCACCTTTAGGCATGCCAATATTAACGGGGTTCAACGTCTCCAAAGAGAAACGGACGAACCGACTTTGTCCGCTCGGTTGAACATGGACTTGTCGAATGGGCCAGAACGATTCGCTTTGGTTACGAGTACGTATAATCTAGAAGACAAAAGCTCATCAGAGCTAGGTGGGGGTGGTAAGAATTGTGGGGTTAAACACAGGGGGAAAGTTGAGGTTGGAATGGGACCACAAGGACGAAAAATTACAAGTGGGGGAGCAATAAGACAGGAAGTGCTGAGCAACTCAATACACACGTCCCCTAATACACCCTGGTACGTGCAGCAGGTAGTGCGCCGTTGAGTATGCTATCCAAAGACCAGGACAGCAACAAACTGTTTGAAGATAAAGTATTTGTATTGCGTGGGGAAGGATCCGGTAAGGTTGCCCAGGCCTAGACAGAGTTCTCAACCAAAGCCTATGGTTCAGAAACCTGATCGCAAAGCAGCGAGGTTTTGGAAACGGGCTACACTGAGTTCGGTTTATGGAGTAAGAAGCCAGCCTCACTCCAGCCCGCAACCTAGAGGGCTAGTAGATTGAGTTTGTCTTGTCTCCAAACATCGACCAATATGGTATGGGTGGCTCTCTACGTGCGGAAACCCCACCCGCTATTACTCAGTGGATCAATGAGTCACGAAAAACATCACACACATTAAAACCCGGTCCAGTCGCGATGGAGCGATAGCAAGGTTATTCGAAAGCCAGATTTATTTTAGGGCGTGTGTGAGTTGGTGACTTCAGAAGAGGTTCAGTGCCTATAAAATGTACGGCTACATAACATATCCAATCATCTATCGCCCTGTCAGCAAAGGTAAAAGCCGTTGCGAAATATTAATACAGAGGAGATCTTGTGTAATATAAATTATGTATGCTCACGATTTCTGAAACTCAACGCTAATACGAAATTGAGCATGGACTCTAGAAAAATGATGGAACAATATAGCGGCTACACGTACCAATTAAATTTCTTAACTGAATGGATATACCATCCAAGAAACAGTGTCCCAGTAGTAGTCGAATTGAAGAATAGAATGGCACTACTAACTTGGGTGCTCCGAATCCGATTACGGTTCGGGATGAATAATAATATTATACGTTATAGTGCTAAGGATCATTTGAACTATCTTACGTCAAGGGATTTTCACAGTACCCACGGGATAAGAAATCGATCGCGGTTTGCACTCCACGTTCCACTTAGCTATACCTGACTTAACTGATTATTCACGTGACAAAAATCCACTTTGATAAACCACGGACGGTACCCACTCGCTGCACCCTGCACAAGCATTGTGTGCGAGCAGCACATACTACTTATCTGCCTTAGATACCATGGAAGTGGCAGAACAAACCGAGGCCTACGGTCCTGATTGGGAGCTTGTACCGCAATCTATTCACAAATCGTGTGGTTAAAGTGGGCCCCCAAAAAATTTTGCTTTTTCATCAACTAGGCTGGCAGTTAGCTACTCCGTCCTTGAATATTCACCTAACTGCGCGGTTTATTAATGGGACATATGGGTTGCATGTCCATCACTCGTTCTGCGTCTTCGTTTCCGTCTTCAGGTAAGAAAATTCGGTTAAATATTGCTGCTGTTTAAGCCCAGCGTGCTTGCAGTCCTGCAAAACAAGCAGATAGGTGTGGGCGAAATCCGTTGCAAATTCCTTCGCTCACATGCTGGCCGTAATCTGTCTGAGCTTCTTTGATTTGTAGCACCAGACGTATTGACCTACTTTGAACCCAGCGCCGCAGTGACGGTTACCAGGCTGGCTAACAGAACAACACCAAGTTGCAGGCGAGATGGGAACTAGTCTCATCATGGTTGCCAGACTAGCAACGAGTGCTATGAATACGCAGACGAACGCTTGCAAACGTATGATTTAAAGCATGATATGATCAGTTTCGAATTCAAAGTAAGCATCTTATGAAAGACGACCAAATTTACCATGTCATCCGAGACAGTTACATCAGCCAACACGTGTATATAACGGACGGTAGTACCCCACATGGAACTAATTGTTAACCGATCTCATCTTCACGCGAATCCTTCAAGTAGTTTAACTTGGACATAACATCCAAGTAGGCGGTTAATTACCTAGCTAGGAGCTGGATAGTGATGCAATGAACTCTGTACTGCTGTGTAGAATATTGTTTGAAAAACAACTATTCCAATGATACAATAGCGGAACTGCAGCAAAAAGACGACTGAAATCAAATCCTTATTATGTATTACAAGCTAATTTAGGGTGTCACAAAGGAATAAACTGTGCGATATCAGGGAACTGAGGTCACAGAGGATGGCCAAGTGAGACAGAAGATTGGTAATATGTGCCACAAAAATGTATAAATCGGTGGACACATTTTGACAATCATGCAAGCACCGCCGTAAATCTGACTCGCTTGAGTATATTGGAGGTTTGACGGGTGCTCCGTAGGTTTGAGTTGTGTTGTCGGATGATGGATCCAAGAAGCTGCAGGGATTCTTCTGGTTGCCTTCTGCCGATCGGTAGCACAGGTATAGAAGACATCCCACTGCCTTGACATTCGAAGAGAAAATCATTTTGAGTCACACAAAACTGTATCAATTTGTAGCCAAATGCACTCGTTGGTCACTGACGTTGATATCGCATAGACGTTCGTTCAATTTTGACTCCTTTTTCTCACTGCTTCATCAAGAACAAGCAACGTCTGCATCGTGTGGCTACTGTATAAAAGGCGAACATGCAACTACGGATGATTAATTGCGAAAAACCACATGCACAACAGGTCACAAATACTAGTCAGCGAGAGAAATGGAAAGAAAGAAAGTTAAGCATGTGTGCAAAATGGAATGGGCACCACAACGACACGTTTGTTGCAGGGTTGTGCTATGTGACAGCCCTAAGTAATTAACGCTTTTGTATAGAATGGTCGGATAATTCACTGACTTGCAGAGGTTTCCGTCCATCAGTACTGAGTATAATTCCTACTGAAATAAGTAACCAGAATACCTTCCATGATATCAAGTTGCACGATGCGGATTGCGATGTCAAAAAATTTCTTGGAGATGGCAATACCCGGGGGACAAGTAACTGAGTTTAAAGCAACTTTCCAGTGTTAGGAACTCAAAACGGAACATTCATTTCTTCGATGGTCTGGATGATGGTATTGTCAGCTTAAGTTTAACTCACAGCTTGGTGTTTGGAATGCGACGCGAAATGTTCCAGCACACTTGACTGGGATCGTTCCAATTTTGGTAGGCGCAATCATCGGTGTTCTACGTACGCTCCCGTTTCACGCGCTGTGAATCCCAATCGGAACTTGTTTTCACTATGCCACGATGTTCACATAGAGAACGACTGTAAGTGGGTTAGGGGCACGCCGCGCTGAATTGAACCTGCTTGGTGGCCCGAGCTCATTTTACGCAATCGCCAATTCCGTGGGGCCACATATTCCAGACACGGGACCTCTGGTAATTTATAAAACCTTTCGGGAACTACTCCTGGCATTTGCAAAATTACATGGGTCTTACTAGTCGTTGCTTTTGTTTGGGAGTTTCATCTGGATATCCTCCAAATTAATCATAAAAGCAGATTAGTTGAATAATTATTGTAAAGCTGAGAGCGCTTTTACTTTTATGGATTGGGTAGAATTACTCAATAGAAGAAACGATTTCGTAGGATAGTCATACGGGTGTAGAGCTAGAGGTCTGCTTGATTATATCTACAACTGTTCGTATTTTATTCTGACAATTTTACAGAATTAGAGATGAGGCGCAAACAAATCAAAAATTCTATTTTATAATTGTCTACAACTGGTTAGCTAGACAAGCGCAATTTTCAATTTTGTGATAATCCAAGTTAACGATGGTCCAGAACTTGTTGAGCATACGGTTTACATATGAGTGACATTTACAGAGTTTTACCACAGATTGGAAAACATTTCAGACAAACCAGAGGCAGAATTAATTTCCTCCACTTAGGTTACAATGAGGACTACATGTTGCAACGCGCACAGACTGCATAGACTCCGAAGTCAACAATGTAGTTGCGAAGTTGGTTGCGTGTGCGGCCGCACGCCACTTACCACACACAGTCCCATTCTTTGTCTAATGCACAATGATTCTGGTCAAATTTCACCCCAACGGGGACGTCGGGTTTCATGACCGCTCACCACCACACATACTGAATATTAGGGTGGGTAATTATGCCGTCGGGGTAAGAACAGAATGACTAACGCTTATTTTTCTGCAGAACTGCACCTGGCGCATGCCAATCATTGAACATGAGCACAGAATGTCTACTTGTGACGAAGGCCAGGATAGTAAGCTTTAGTGCCATGTGCCAAACGGATGATGCAATAATGGATTCAAATGGACGATGTGTGCAAACCAATAAGGTGCCATGCTCACCACCTCGTCGTGAGTACGCTAGCGGATGACATGAATGGTATAGCGTAGCCGATGACGTGTCGTGTTTGCGTGACAACAAAAGGGGGTGCGACGAAATGGCCAGTTCCCCAGTTTCCGCGCTATATACCATTTCTCGGCCAAGGTGTCGTCTTGAGCAACCGAATTAATCTGAGGGGGCATCCAACATGAGTCTACTCAATTAATTTGAGCCGTGCGTACACCACTTACTTCTGCAGGTGTGTAGGTGTGAGTGTATGGCCCGTCATATAAACGTCTAGTGGGTCATGCGCTGTGCCATTTGGGGCCACTACAGAAGCGACGACGGGTCCTGCAGAGAATTACGACGAGCCGGCGCAGCGTTTGTAGGCACGCTGAATTCGATTTACTAACCGCGTGCTTGCATGCTAAGTCTCTTTATTTCAGGTGGTGGGTTTACAGTTTTTACTTTAATGCTTTTCTTTCCCATATAAATATCTCCCTGTACTCTATTCCATTAACTTGCACACATCGCTTCAGCCAATTGTAATCGATTTCCCTAGCATTTTTGTGTTCGTGGCATTCCGTGAACTATACTTCCTGACCTCGTGCACTTAGCTAGGCTTTGTTTGTAAACAACTTATTACGTATGCTATTTAATTAAGGTTTATGTCACCGTTTCCTTATGCATTAATCGAGTTTTTCTCTTTTTCTTTCTCTCTCTCTCAAGTGTTTGGCTGTTGTTTGATATCCTTGGTGTGGCTGCGCTTGATGTGCATGTTGACAAGGTGCCTACCTGTCTATTACCCACTACATCGTTCATACTGGCTCCAGGAGACAGTTGGTCGTTGCTGGAGGGGACGGGGTGCACGGTTCTTGTGGCCGTGTTAGGCTCGAAGAGTGGTTCCATGCACTCAGTATGGAGCGGACTACGGTCCAGCCACCGCCTTGTGTGCGGTTGATTCCCCAAATACAGCGTGCTTGTGTTTGCCTGTGAAGGAGTGTGGGCCGGCTCCGTTGATGAAACGTGGTTCCCATCCGCATGCCTCCCGGTCTTATTCCTTCGGGTTTACACTGGATATGGGGTGTGTGATTGGAGCTGTGGGTGGTGCAGCGCAAGCCATCCATGGTCCCTCTGTAGGCGCAGGCGTCCTGTGGCTTGCCACAGTGACAGGCAAATCCGAAACCGGATGCCGCCAACCATGGCCCGTCGCCTTCAGCCAATTGGACCTCAGACGCACTAAATCATAGGGGTGCATGTGGGAAGCTTCAGCTCCTACCGGGGACAGTGTCGCTGGCCCATGCACCAGGATGGCCTTCGTTTCTCAAACTAATTGAGTAGACTCATGTTGGATGTCCCCTCAGATTAACTCTGTTGCCCAAGACAACAACTTGGCCGAGAATTGGTGTAGATAATGGGATGTAGGCAAGGTAATGTAAAACATCCGTTATCATCTCTAGACACACAAAGTCACAAACTGCCGACGGATAACCCCAATGCGCATGGTTTGGATAATACTGTCGCGGATGATTAATTCCTTTTTCTCTGAAATCACTCCAATAAGGTGCTACTTTGGAATAATGGGATAATAGTATGATACGGACAAAAAAGCCAAGGCTTCACAAGTCCTATGGGGTTATTTGTAGGAATAACATTAGTTCAAAAAGGTTGCACAAAAGTAACAAACCCATCTGTGGACTCAGCATGTTTTCCACATTAACATAAGAGTATACCCGTCTACCCCATTTCATGTGGATTGGCGAGCACAATTGTTGCCTGCGCCAAGTCCTCGCTTAATCAATAGAAATCAGATCAAGTTATGTAGGTGGTGTAAAGCATCATGTAGTCTTGTTTTAAAAATGAGCAGCGTGGACGCGGAAATGACAACAGTCGAAAGAGTGTTCCACGGTTGACGAACTCGAAGCGAAAAATAATTCCGGTGGCATTCCGACCGAGTGTATTTGGTGGCAAGTTTCAATCTCTGACCCCTCCATTCTATGTTTTGTTTACGCTTCAGAAAGTGGCGGCCAGCGTGACGAGGGCTTTCCAAGATTTGCAATGCCAGGATGACGCCACGCCGTAGACGGCGATGTCTTCCGCTGTACACTCCCAGGGGTTTTAGTCGCATATGGTGGGGCAGGTGTGACAAGCCCGTCACCATTTCGTTGTCCTTTGAGCGAGATCCCTGCTAGATTCCCCCCTCCCCAAGCAACAATGTCTGCTGCTGCTGCTGCTGCTGCTGCTGCTGCTGCTGCTGCTGCTGCTGCTGCTGCTGCTGCTGCTGCTGCTGCTGCTGCTGCTGCTGCTGCTGCTGCTGCTGCTGCTGCTGCTGCTGCTGCTGCTGCTGCTGCTGCTGCTGCTGCTGCTGCTGCTGCTGCTGCTGGAAAGTCAGATTTAGTCATGTATTTTGATATGCGCAAAGCATTCGAACGTATTCCACACCTTAGATTTATAAACAAACTACTAATTTATGGCTTCGGGATCCACAAATCACTTTGATTTCGTCAAACCTCTCGGCTAGGAAGTCAGTGTAATGATTAGATGGCCGTACTTCACTCACTAAGGCGGTCACTGGTACAGTAACACAAGGCAGTGTCTGATTTCTTACAGTTTAATTTTTACCAAATTAGCACCTTTAGCCCTATGAAGAATGGTAATGCCATTCCTTTGTAGACAAAATAAAAGTCGTCTATTCTCACAGACGTGCGGACATACATGAGGTTTCGCTACATATTCAAATCAACCTTTCATCTCTCGTAACCTTTTGTCGCTTTTAGCGAATGCTTTTTACTGCAGATAAAAGTCACCTTCTAGCAAATAATTCTAATGTGCATGGCATATTCACTTAACCCTTTACATCATTTCGTCACGTAAGCGTGCGATACTAACACACATTTAACTTCCCAGAATGGTAGGGTTTCCAAATATCAAAGGCGAGAAGAACCGTCGGACTTACATATCGCTTCTTCTCAATCTTGCGTCCCGACTCAACATACGTACTGCCAACCACAATAATGTTCCGTGGTGCACACAAACATACGCTAGTCGGACAAAATTGCTGTTCATCGAATTAAACTCCGGAAGGCCAACCACCCTCATCTGCATGGCAGATGCCTGCATGGTAGTGGAGGATGGGTGGGGCCATATCGCACTTAGCTAACAATTCGTGAAGATCGGATACCGTCCTCCATGGCGTAGTTGCATAAGCTGCGGGCTAGTTGGCAAGAGCCACTAGCAGTCATGGGTTCGATCTCCGCAGAGGACCGAAGGATGCGCACCACTGGTGAGCCCCAATAGGGCGAAACGGCCGTCTGGTGCTTTTCCGGAGAGCTGGTCGACATATCTGAATTGTCGGCTGATTGCGACGAACAAAAATAACCACAATAATGTTCATTGGTGCACACAAACATACGCTAGTCGGACAAAATTGCTGTTCATCGAATTAAACTCCGTTGGTAAAAATATAACTGATTACTCCACAAAACTGACTTACACTGAGCGTCATACTCTGCTTTGACTGCAACCCATATGACTACAGTGAAGATTCTCAAAGCTGTGTTTTCTGTTCAGAATCACACACAAATTTGCATATACTGCAACGGTAAACGGTGTATGTCTCAGAGTATCGGATATTTTATACGTTAAATTTGTAACATGATCATAATTCCAAGAACGGAAACATGCGCTGGTAAAAATATCTGTCTCCTTTTTTACTCCAAGCTGTGGAACAATTTGTCCCAGAACATCCAGAAATGCGATAAATGCCTGTTAAGAAATCATTTAGTGTGTGAAAAACACATAGATGTTAAGGATATCTCAACTTAGAAAAGTGGTATTGGAAATTGGTGTCGACATCGCACGGGAGCAAACTGGCTATTTATCGCATCCTGTTACTAGTTGGGAAAGTAAGTTGCTTCAAACTGAACATGTTGGAACAAGTATATCGTCCAGTTTCAACTTGTGGAAACTTTTGACATAGTTCGATGACGAAATATGCTTATGTTTATCGATGCTGCGAAAGCCAATATAATTTCGTGTGGAACAGCTATAACTGATAAGGGATGAAAGCAGGCCTCCTAATATGACGAGCCCTTCCCCAACACATCGTAATCCAATCAATTATTCACGTCAGTCAACTCAATGATACTACTGATATGACTTTACCATATAGTTCAGTAATGATGTATCGCACACAGATACCGGTATACATACCAAACGCACATGCCAGAGTGAATTCTTTCCAATTTTATGTCGCATAACACCATCCGTTAAACACAATTGTGCACTTGTCGATTTGTATCTATACGGAAACAGTCTCCAACATCGAGAAATAAAACGATTATTTACTCATGTCTGTTATACATATAACTGCCACAGAGTGTACACACAGACTCATTATTGTTATCAAGCACTAAATGACTTTTTGTCTTTCAACACGAATGTGTTTCAGTTAAACTCCGATATTTTGCATCGAAATGTGAATACACAGTTGCATATATCACAACAGATGGTGTAGCCATGAAACAGAGATGTGCCAATAGAGAGCTTCGCACGGAAATTACGTGGAAACCCAGACAAATCGAGTGGTATAGTTGCCGCCTAAAGCACAGCACGACTAATGTGATGCTATTCGTAACACAATGCATCAGTTAATTATCTCAAAACTCCAGGTGTTCTGAGGTGATTTCGACAGTAATCCAGTGTTTTGAAACTAACCCGGACAGTTTACGAAGGTTAGAGGACGGAATTAAAATGCGAAGAGTGATTCGGATTAGCGGTGAGTCAGGTCTTCAATACAAACCTGTAGCCTGCACACCCAAAGCGGTGTATCACATCTGTGAACTGGTTTAGTTATTTTACAAACCCAGGTAAAGGAACTGCGTGGAATGTTGAGTAAACAAGTCGCTTTAGCCGTGTAAATTATTGGTAGCGGTTACATCTTTTGGATTTGCTGTGACAGATGCTGAGACCAAGCTCTCGATCAGAATGGAGATATCGTGGCAACTTACTGCTTACCTATAACGGCACTCACCCAAGTGTATTTCGGCGCATGAGGTACTAAGGTATACACGCAATGGCATTGTAAGCCAGCTAAACACAAGAAGGTCCCAGTGACCGTATCGGCAGAGGCTGACTGCAAATTCAACCGACGCCACGAGTGAGATTGCGCGTCGCAATCCAAGACACACGACAGATGCTCCAAAACCCGGAAATCAAGAGGGATCAATGTTTACTCGCTTCTGCTGTTCTGATTCCAATTGTAACGTGAGTACTCTGAGGTTAACACCATCAAATATCACCAGGCTATCATATTTCCTCAAGCCTGGATGTAAGAATTTGACTATCTTTTGCTTACTGGTTTCCATGGGAGCATAAGAGTCCAAGGAAGTCATAACCATAGATAACAAAAGAGCTCCGAACACAGAGGACATTGGAACAAAGTTAGATAAGTATTCGTGAGAATTTTCACTGCGCATCTAGTATCATTTGTGTAACAAAATCTTCGGGCGAAGTGTGATCGGGATAGTTTTCAGGGGTAAATTTCGAGATTGGGTCAAGTTGCTTAACGTGAAGTGTCACATTCCAACCGTAAAGCGCAGATCATACGGGACATGTGTGTGCTTGACCATACCGTGCGATGACAAGACCGTGTCTGTTGCACACGCTAGTGTGTGTTTTACAACCAGTCCATGGCGTCTCATGGAGCCCGAGAAAACAGTGCTATACGTTCACAAACTGTAGACCGAAACCTCCATTAAAATTTACGCAACCTAGGATGCTAAACCTGATCCTTACTCTTCATTCTGTCACTATAATTTTGCCTATTAACTTTGAATAATTTGCTAGACTGATCCGTATGAACAGACTTGGGCTAGATCAATCACGTTCTGTTTGCTTTGCGGCATTCGCCAATCTGCACAACCGTAAGTATTTCGATATTCTGATTAAATATGCATTATGCGTCCCAACTGTATGCTTGGATACAACT
Organism: Dicrocoelium dendriticum; assembly: GCA_944474145.2. Classification (NCBI taxonomy): domain Eukaryota; kingdom Metazoa; phylum Platyhelminthes; class Trematoda; order Plagiorchiida; family Dicrocoeliidae; genus Dicrocoelium; species Dicrocoelium dendriticum. The sequence continues at coordinate 8,265,648 of OX104060.1, read as the reverse complement.
TAGCCACCGTTCAGTTAGCTGTTTTATTGAAGGGAAGTGAGATTTTAGTGCGGAATTTTAGGTGTTGGATGTGGCTAACCGAAACTAATCAAACAACTCCAACAATCTAACCAAGAAAAAACCGTGAGCTATGCATGGTAGCCGATATGCATTTTATTCAGGAAAACCGATCATGATCACTAGTATAATCCAAAGGGTGCTAGAGATGTGTGCGTTTACAGGAGGTTTAATGCCTGCAAAGGTGAGGGTCAGTGGTAACTTCCGAACATTTATTAAAGTGGCGCCGAGGTTAAAACATTTTGGGCACTAAAGGGATGAATAATAAGACCGCGATTATTTTTGGTATATATTAACGATAGCACGGGCCTCATAAACACGAACTGCCATTTTATGTCGATGATATGAAACTGTGGTGTGTGATCGCTATATCAGATCAGGTCACAGTACTTCAAGCCGATCTGAATAGGGTATACACTTGGTCAATCCAGAATCAACTTTGATTTAATGTGGACAAAAGTAAGGTGCTTCATCTAGGCACAACTTGGTGCATTCCTACAAACTCGACATCCAGTAACTTCAAACCCCTTCTAGCGAGAAGGATCTGGGAACGTTTGTCCAGGTCGAACTTGCATGTTCGAATCAGGTTAAAACGGCGTCAACGAGGGGCTTCCAAAACGTGAGCATCCTGAAGCATGAATTCGGAGGATAGGTCCCTTCGATTTTTCCACAACTTCTCGGCTTATACGTACAGCCACATGCGAAATAAGCAACATAGGTCTGCCAGCCATGGTTGAGGACAGAACTCATTATCTTGGAGATACACCGACGTTCAGCAACCGAAACTCTCAAGCGTCTGTATAATTTACTGTATGAACGCAGACTTCAAGTGCTCGGGGCCTTCAGAGGACAGTATCGAGGATTGCGCGGACAACTCATTTTGACTTACCAGATTTTACGAGATCCCCACCACACGTGCCTCTATCTGCTAGAGCTCAGTCACAACAGCAAGTTGTAAGGATACCATCTCAACCTAACAGAGCACCACAGTTATTTGGAATATCGTCGGAATGGTTTTTCCGTTCGCGTTTGCAGAACGTGGAATGCACTACCGGAATTTGTCTTATGTGCTCCCACGCTGGCAGAGTTCAAAGCCTGAGTTGACTGTGCCCTTTTTTGTTGCATCATCTTACATGACACATTACCCATGGATAAACACAAGATTTCACAGGCGGTCCCAGATTTTGTTTTACTTTTTAACCTTCTGTATGTGTACACCAGCAGGAGACACGATTTTTACAACATCCGATTTGACTTCATAACTAATGGATTTACCTTGGATTGACAGTTTATACTAGGTATACTTCAGTGAGTTCTTTGGTGTAAAGCCAATGTTACTAACACATATTTTTATATTTTGTGTTCTAACTATTACCATCCTACCTGACCCGTTAAGCGTTAGATTTTTTACCCGTATAAAACCATTATTCCATTGTACTCTGCAGAAAAGCGCAAGGGAAATGCGCATGTGAGGTACTACGAAGAGAATATATCCTAGGTTTCATTTATGTCGTTAAACTCTACCGTGTCTATTCAAAAGGAAGAGGAAGTAACAATATTTTGCTTAGTATCGATGTCGGTGACCCGCTAACATGAGGCAACTTACATGTGTATCAATGCAAGAAGACAGCATGGATTTCAGACTGAGCATCGAGCAGGTTAAGTAAAAATGCCACTGACCAATGCATAATAACAGAAACCCACCTGAATGTTGAGTTCCATTATATAAACTTCACGCTAAAGCCTATGAATATACTAAGGAGTGGTCGAGACAGCAGATGAGAAGGAACATGTCAGTACCATTCAATAAGAACATATTTCGATCAATTTGACAACATCCGAATTCAGTCTAATAATGCTATTTGGCAACATCTCTGCCTGAGGAATTGCGTCCCATCCCTAGTTCCACATTCGCTTCGGAAAACGGTAATCATTTTGTCTGCTCTGAAGGACACCCTAATTCGGCATTACCATCAATTTGTACTAACAGGTGGCATCAGTATGCAAAATTTAGATGTGCAGACGTAACTCGGCTGGCGGTTGGTTCGATCCAAATGTACAGGTTAGTCAGTGACCATTTGAGTTCAGCTTTTTGCTGGAATAAAGCCAGGACATTTGTATTCATTCCAGCTAACCATAAGGAACCCGCAGTAAGAATCCTCAGGTAAGTTAGACGTAACTCGGTAGATGAGAATTGTCCTTTTTTAGTCGCTAATTCATTGTCAGTTCGAAGCACTCAAAGCTGATGATTAGTATTCTCAGAGCGACTGAGCTCATGAGTTTGCATGATTGTGCGGCTGGCCTCGACAGTTGAAGAAACCACTGAGAGGTCTATCCGTTGTCATTCCATAGTCCTGTTGTCTACAAATCTTGTGCTATATTCAAAGGCTCGTTTTACGCGATGATGAAACATGTTTTCGGGACAGAAATCAAAAATTCCGCGATTTCATGGCAAAAATGAAAATAAACAGAAATCAAGGCACCTTGATCCACTATTTACATGTCAGTCAGGATTCAAATTATATTAATTAAAATAGCGTCCAACAAGGTGTTTCGTGCCACGCTCTGAAAGACTGTGACATTATCAAAACGTTATTGTACGCACGAAAGCTCCGTACAGCATCTACTGAATTCACAGAATATATAGATTACTGCCGGCGATGTCTGCCAGTTGTGGAGTTCTTTCTTCCATCCCGCACCAAAAGGCCAGCGTGTCTACAAATTTTCTCCTTGAAGCTGTTTCACCATTTTTTGCTAGATATACCATTCCGCTGCCAAAGCTGGGGAGCTAACCAGGTCTGGAGCAATGGCATATTTGCATGAATCATTGGGCAAGGTGATGAGCTGGTTGGGGTAGAACACTCGAACGGCTTTCAAACAAGGCCAACTAGCCTGCGATATCAGCAACTCCTGGGCTTTTATAGCAGTTTGGGACAAGCAGAGTAGCATTTCAGTTTAGATTTTGTTGGACGCATCAAAGGTGAGTCCATCAGCCTGCAACTGTTGCAGACGGTTTTTTCAGTTGTAGTTTTCAGCGATATAGATAGATCTCAGAGCTCGTTGTAAATCTTATTGGCTACCGGAGACTGGGATTCGGCAGTTTTCAGGTGACGGATGACGTTCTTCCCAAGAGTTGCGATTCAACGCAGTTGCCATATCAAAGATTTCTGTGCTGTTTCCTTAATTAGAATATCCACCAAATCACAAGCGGCAACTGAGTCTCCAAACACGTGTTATGAAGCTTGTAACATGGCTGGCTAATGACGCAAACACTTGCTCGGATGTGCAACAGCTTCCAGCCAGGAGTTCCAGCGGATGATGATCGGTGCAGATGGGCCCAAGTGAGTAATGTACCCTATCTAGACACGCCTCTTTCTTCCCGAAAGACGAAAAGCATTGTTCACTTTTGCAACTTATTCGTCGACTTCTAATGAACATTTGCGAATGGTCTCTCCACTCAAGTTTATGCAATGGGCAACACAACAGATGTGCACTTAATCCTCACTAAATCCTCTCGGTAGGATGCTGCCATATATCTAGCGCCATCGGACAGGAAAGCCGGCACACGACGGAACTCTATACCCTGCATTGTTAAGCTGCACAGAATGGCTCCTCCAACTGTGGCAGAACTGACTCCGTATTTACCATGTCAGTGCGCAGTGGCTGTCCTTACTGAACTTCAATGGTGGGCATAATAGGATGT
>OX104060.1:8156467-8261388 GCA_944474145.2 Dicrocoelium dendriticum | reverse complement strand
ATCAGTGAGTTTCTTATTGGGAGAATACAGCGGGTTCAGTTTGATGACCACATTACGGAATGGTACCCGTCGTCTAGCGGCGTACCCCAAGGCACCGTACTGCGGCCTAATTTATTCCTGATCCACAACAAGGATACACCTCAGTTTTTTCGGTCCCCCGCGTATTATTTGCGTAGTACCTGAAGATCTGAAATATTGTAGAAGGCAGAAGTCACGATTAAACTCCACACGAAAATCTGCCTCGACGGGGAATCGAACCCCGGTCCACGAATTTCCGGTCCGTTGCTCTACCACTGAGCTACCGAGGGCTGACGATTAGGTGCGGAATTTAACACGTGACTTCTGCTTAGTGCGCGACGTATTGCCAATGAGCTCACAGTAACTGTCCTGGTGTTGCAGATCGGCTCACTCACTCGTCACTTCCCAGTGGACCGAAGTAACTGTCCATCCGAAGTCCAAAGGGCGATGGTAGATTATTTGAAGGGTGTTTGTGAGGAACGTAAGTATCGTAGAAGGCAGAAGTCACGATTAAACTCCACACGAAAATCTGCCTCGACGGGGAATCGAACCCCGGTCCACGAATTTCCGGTCCGTTGCTCTACCACTGAGCTACCGAGGGCTGACGATTAGGTGCGGAATTTAACACGTGACTTCTGCTTAGTGTTAAATTCCGCACCTAATCGTCAGCCCTCGGTAGCTCAGTGGTAGAGCAACGGACCGGAAATTCGTGGACCGGGGTTCGATTCCCCGTCGAGGCAGATTTTCGTGTGGAGTTTAATCGTGACTTCTGCCTTCTACGATACTTACGTTCCTCACAAACACCCTTCAAATAATCTACCATCGCCCTTTGGACTTCGGATGGACAGTTACTTCGGTCCACTGGGAAGTGACGAGTGAGTGAGCCGATCTGCAACACCAGGACAGTTACTGTGAGCTCATTGGCAATACGTCGCGCACTAAGCAGAAGTCACGTGTTAAATTCCGCACCTAATCGTCAGCCCTCGGTAGCTCAGTGGTAGAGCAACGGACCGGAAATTCGTGGACCGGGGTTCGATTCCCCGTCGAGGCAGATTTTCGTGTGGAGTTTAATCGTGACTTCTGCCTTCTACGATACTTACGTTCCTCACAAACACCCTTCAAATAATATGAAATATTATTGATTCTCCCGTCGCCTGTGACGTCCTTCAGCAGGACCTCGACCGCATTTTCAGGTGATCTGCAGAAGTTGACCTGCCTGTCAACGTGGTCAAGTCCTCATTTATGAGCCTGGGGAGGGTTAATAATGGGCGTGCGTACCCCGTCGCCGGTCATCCGCTCCATGTCACGAGTTCCGTAAATGATATAGGCATACTCTCAAGCTATGATCTGAAATCTGTCGACAAACGAACAGACTATGCTTAAACAGACTACGCCTGCTTTGAACACTTAGACGCAGCTTCTGTACTTGGTCTGAAGAGATTACCACCCGTCTCTTATGTTCCATAATAAGACGGGTGCTTCAGTACGGCTCATCTGCCAGTTGCCGGATCATAATAGATGAGCTGCAGAGACTGGAACGGGTCCCGGGTTATCCCTGGTTTACGGGGTATGTTTTACGACGACCGAGGTAGGAGATTAGGGTTTTACACCTTGTCAAATGGTCGGCTTTGATTTGATCTCATTGTGACGCACCGGATACTGCACCTGGGCCAATTCACTATGTTGAAGCAGCTGCTGTAGGTTCGCGAACCAAGCAGCACACGCGGACACCAGTAAAATTTATTGGTACCGGATTTAAAGCCCCACCCTCTATGGTTCAAGCGTGGAGTGGGGAAAGGTTGGAAGAAATTGCCGGGGACATTATTCGAAGCTAAGCCGGTGTCGGAAGTTAAGAGGTTCGTTGAAGCCCAGTTGCGCACTACAGGTATAAGTAGAGTATCGCACTCGGATAAGATGTAGTGCTGTTGCAATATGATGCCACCGCGCAGGAATCAGCGACGTGATTCCGCGCATGTGTCCGATCCACCCACGATGGAGTAAGACAGATTTTTATACGCTCGCTCTCTGTCCTCAGTATTCAGTATTCACTAACATGGATTTTATTGCCACAGCTTTGTTGAAGAAACTGCCCTCACTACACACCTACAGCTTTCCTAGTATCAAGTATATTAGTCCGAGAGCACTGTACTTGGCAGCAACGAAGCTAGCCGGACCATTATCGCATTTCTTCCAAACCCACCTGGATAAGCAAATTGTGCCTACCATGTGGAAATATGGCTTAAGCACTCCAATTTTTAAAAGCAGTAAACGCTCGGAACCCGCCAGTTGTCGCCCAGTGGTCCTCCTGCCTGTGCTCTCAATGGTGATAGAGGCTATCATTGCTGAGGTTTTAGTAGACCATCTAGAAAGCCACAAGAGCATAGCGCCCGAGCAACACGGTTTCCGCTAACACCGTTCATGCATCATCAACCTACTGATTGCAGGCAGTAGTTGGACTGAAGAGGTCGCTGAAGGCAGAGGCAAGGACGTAATTTGCCTCGACTTCTCTAAAGCCTTCGACCAACTGGATCACGACATTCTGCTTCATAGGCTCGAAAGCTATAGAGCTGGGGATCTTGTACTTGGGTAGATCAGCAAATTCTTGCACGGTCAGCAACTGTAGGTCAGAGTTCAAAGTGCACTGTCCGATCCGATTCATGTCGAATGTAGAGTTCCACAAGGATCAGTTCTGGGGCCACGTCTGTTTCTTGTGTTCATTAACAAGCTTACGCGTTTGATTGCCTCAGATTTCTTGCTGTTCTCTGATGATGTAAAAATGTGGTGGACGATCGCCGACCTAGTAGATCACGATGCACTTCAGCGAGACCTGGACAGAGTATACGGGTGGTCACTCCACAATCTGCTCCAGTTCAATTCGGGAAGTGTAAGGTGGTTTACATTCTCCACTAGCCGAACATCACATACGACATTGCAGAACATGTCCTGCTAGCAGTCACCCAGGAGCGCGACCTTGGGGTACTAGTCCAGGCTTATCTGAGCCACTCAGAAGTTGTTAAATACTGAGAACCAACACTTTGGCATGATGCGGTGGGCATTCGGGCGGTTTGATCCCTCTGTTTGTTCGTAGTTGTTTAACATCTACTGGCGGCCTCTTGTGGCAGCCCCGGCACAAGCAAGACCTTGCAGAGCTCGAGACTTAAGAGCGAGGAGCCACGAAGCAGATCAATGGGTTGTTCCATCTTCCATAATAACTTAGTCTGAAGAACATAAAGTATACAGCGGAAGGTGCCGGCAACTAAGTGGCGACCTTAGTATGGCCTACCAGATTCTAAGGAACCCCAACCACTTCCGCCGTCACCTACTACGACTGAGCCGTAGCATGAAATTGAAAGGTCACCAGTTCAAATTACCCACGCGATACAGTTGGCTTTAATGTCCACGGAACTTTTGCTCTCTTCGTGTGTGTCAGCCATGGAACGTCGTCCTAAATTAGGCTGTTTACACCCTCACTTTATCTGTGTTTAACTATTGCTTTGACGTCGTCGTAGCCCGCATACATTACAAGATAGAGCCTGTGTGACTCGACAGACGATATAATGAGACGACAGTTGCACAAATAGAATTAAGCTACACGAATGAGGTTGGCCTTTTCTGCATGCCTGTGTGTTAACATTGTGGTGAGTCCAGCAAAACGATTTTTATTTTATCACTGTATTCCATTCACCATGTTGTGGTTCTCATTCTGGCCATCCTACGGAGTTTGCTAACTATCCGCTTTTTTCCCCGGAATATACCACTTTTATATTGTTCCAATGAGATCATTCGGATCACCATCGTTCAGGGTTTTCTGAGTAGCGATAGGATAAGAAACCGAACATCGGTTGCGCTCCACGCTCCTCTTGGGTATGTTTGGGTCAATCGGTTTATCAACTGAAACAAACTGGGCATAGATTATGGGCCGTACCCACTCGTAACACCGTGCACAAGCGTTGTGAACGAGAAACACCCAAAAGTTATCTGCTTCAGATTCCATCCAACTGGCCGAACTAACCAAGCGTTACTTCATGATGAATTACGGTCTTGATTGACAATACGCACTACAATCCATTCACAAAACTGGTGCTTAAAATGAATCCTTTAAACAATTTGGATTTTTCATTGGCTCCATGGCAATTAAGTGTTCCATCCTCCTAACAGTCTCAACTAAGAGGTGCGGTTTCTTGAAGTGACCATTGAATTGCCGGTCCACCGGCCTTCTACGTGGTGGCTATTCATTGGCGTCTTCATTTCAGTCTTAACTGATGAAAATTCGGCCAATTCTTGATACCCTTCATTTACAGCTTACCTTAACAGTGTGAGTGCAGTCTTGCAAAACAAGCAGATAGGATTTGGCGAAGACTATTGCAAACTCCTTTGCTTACATGTTGAGGGTAATTGGTCGGAGCTTATTTGGAGAGTTACGCCAGACGTATTGACCTGGTTTGGACCCACCGACGCAGCGACGGCCACCACGCTACCTGACAAACACCGGGTTGCATGTGAGGTAGGAAACGGTCTCTGCGTGGTTGCCAGGTTAGTAACATGTGCTATCAATTTGTAAAGACTTCTTGTCGAACATGTAATTAGATGCTTGCTAGGAGCAGCGTTGAATTCGACATGAGCGCCTAATGATAAACAAATGACGTTATCAAATTTACTTAGACAGCAATTACTGCGAAAACGTGTAATACAATCCAACTGTTGACTACATTATTGCGGAAAAATGAAGGAGGCAAGACTGACTTGCCCTCGCATATCGTTATACCTGAAAGCGAATGAACTGATTCACCAACTGCTAAAACAAAAGCCTTTTATCTCATGTTTTGCTGAATCCTTTAACCTCGAAACTGAACCGTTGGAATTATTAACCCCGATAAACTTCTATGAACAAGTCTCAAGGATCGATCTTTGTGTCGCCACGATAAAACGCATGATTGCCTATCTACAACCATCCTACGCACTCGGCTCCGTTGGGATCTCGACAACAGTAGTCAAATAGGATGGAGGTGATATCCCCCTCCTACTACTGAGTCCTTTACCATCGTTCCTTCAGTCTGGTCAATATCGCGAACAATGGAACTGGTCTACAGTTATACCAAGATACAAGCCCAGGCCGAAAGCTGACATGCGGTACTACTGCATTATCAGCCACACTGCCATTCTCTCAAGAAAATTTGCAAAAATTGTTAAAGAACATTTGCTTTCGTTTTTTTTGCCACATCACCTCCGATAACCAAAGTACGCATTATTAGCGTCTCGCTCGTGCGTTACCTGCCAAGCTGACTTCTTTAACCATCTAACTGCAATAATTAACTTTGGTCTTCAGTGCGTTGTCATCTTCGTTGGCATGTGAAATGCGTTTGACAGTATTCCACACAAGGGGCTGCTGTATAACTTAAGTAGGTACGATGTAACAAATCCAATTCTCGCTCGGCTATAATTGTACTTAGTAGGACAATTGCAAATTGTGGATATAAACGGGAACATCTCTTCTCCGCTTATAATCACCAGTGGAATGGTGCAGAGTAGTGCGTTAGGTCCGTTACCTTTCATGTGGTACATAAATGATCTTGTCTCTGTCGAAATCTGGCAAGCCTTATTTATTTGCTGATGATCTGAAGTTTGCTTACACGCCTCCAAACTTCTAGTATTCCGCTGAACTTGACAGTATCCCAAACAATTTAAAAACCACTGAGATATGAACTCACCTGTGGCAGATGACGTTTGCAACCTCCATACTGGCGTATGAATGCCAGGTAGAAGCAAAATTGTTCAGGCCTCATGACGAAGTCATTCCCATCAGCCTGTCTGTTCGCGAAAAGGTTTGTGATACTCTAGTTTGTCCAAGTTTAGCGAACACACAAAGCATAAATGAGAACGGCCAAGCAATCGGTAAGGCTCATATGCCAACTGCTGACCTTGAAAGCAACCAGGTTAATTACTAACAAAATCAGTGTCAGATCTTTGCTTGAATCTGGCTGCTTTACGTTCAGCAACTTGCGAAAGTGTGAATTGAAAGCCAATGAAAAGGTTCAACACGCCTTCACAAAGCGCATACTTGGTTATTCAACGGCTCTTCATATGGAGTTAATTGTATTGAGTTAAACCTTGAGCCTTTGTGCTAACGAAAATTGCAGTCAACTATGTGCTTTCTCTAAAAACTTGCGTGGCAGAGAGCATATCTTGGACCTTATGCACTGCACCATCCGAAATATACCAGTTATAGTTTGCGAGACAGCTGATGTATAGTCCCATTACCAAGATTCAGAACCAGTTTAGGGAAAAATTTATGTCTGCTTGATTATGGCTCTATACGGAATAAGCTATCAAACGCGGTCAGAGTTATTGAACATTATTGCACGCTCAATAAAATGACACATAGTTATCCGTCAGCTGACAGAGTGAACCGCATTTTACAGCTTCAGCTTGATGATGAAGTCTGTAAGAAGGGCGGGATCATGTACAATACCGGAGAATATTGATTGGAAAAAGGTTACAACTGGATCACCTACGCAATCTTGATATTCCAGGTTGATCTGTTGCAACTGTCATAAGTGGCATTCTTTAACGCAACCGCTTAGGTAGTTTTACCTCATTCAAGCTTACTTCCTACTAACTGTCTTCTGAGTTAACACATCATGAGCAACAATTATTTATTTGTATCGGGACAGGAGCTATCTGCGCACTCATCCTACAAGTTGACTAATGCGTAAGATTTGGTCTATGATTCTCCTCGCTACATTTGTTCTGTAATGCTAACTAATTCCACTTCTTCTCCGGAGGTAGTAGTTCACAGACATATACCAAATTTGAATGTTTGGCAATATCGGACTCTTTACTGTTCTAAAAGTTGCTACTACTACTGACTGCAATTTCTTTTTATTTCTTTCTTGCCATTGATAAATTTGTACACTTCTTTGACTTAGGATGGCGCGTAGCACAATCTGATTTTATTGTATTGGCGCGGAAGGTAACGAACACGCGGAAGACTAGAGAGCTGCTAGAGCGAGCGAGGATCGAAACGGGATGCATCATGGACGAGATCAGACAGCGCAACGCAAATCACGCGGTACGGGCGGAGAGCGGATCCCGACCAATGAACGGGAACGCGCCCAGCCAGTGTACAGTGACAGGATTCGTGGAAAGACCAATAAATCCGACAGCAATGAATTTTCCGTGCATTCAGTAGTAACTCCAAGCCTAATAACGCAACCGAGATCAAACAAATTAAAAGCCTTAGAATAAATCCAGGCTGATCAGAATGTGACCTATGGAGGCGAAGCTATGGGTTCATACAGGCAGGCAGAGCCCTCAAACTTACAGACAAACGAGGCATGAATGACAGGTTATGATTATTCATTTATGTCGCGTTGTTGGACGGAAACATGGCCGATGCATGCGCGCCTGCGCTCAGCTTGTTGAACCGTGGTCGCGTGCAAGAAAGATCGTGCTTTCTTGCCAGTTCTTTCATACTACAGTATGATCTGCCGATCATTATGCCCTGTTCCGAAACATGTTATCTGTTTATTTACTGGCACTACCGTTATTGTACTTAGTGTATTTAATTTTTCATACATATGCATACATACATTCCACCTTATTGCATTGTGGACCACGACTGGGCTGATTTCCTGGAGGTGAAGGATCATAACTTCTAAGCAACAAATTATACTCATGTAAAGTGTATTGCCAGACTGATTGGCGTATAAAAGTTATGCCATACTTGAATGATCCTCCTGATGGAACTGGCTGAGGATTCTCCGCTCATAATCTATGCATAAAAATAGGCCATAATAACATGTTTAAAACATGTGATGGTTTAATTGCCATTTTGCCACACCGGCACACTACCAGATGGTGCATGGAAGTGTAAGTGAAACCTTTCGAAAGAATACCCTGCAAGGAAGCATGTTCCCTGTGCACGGTTCCACGGATGAGGTATTAATGTACTTAACTTTTGCTTGTCAATTTTTTATTCTTCCTAATTTCCCAATTTCTCTTATATGTAAAGCCTCCCAACTAATTTACAATCACTTTGGGGTCCATCGTATAGAGCGTGAACAATTTTCCGTAATATGCAAATTTGCTGTACACATTAATCAGCCGACCTATTTGGACTGTGTCTTGTACCGTCCAGGAACATACCCATAATTTATACTTCACGAACGAACTGATCCTTAACTAGACACTTGATAACCGATATTGTGTTCACCCGGATTCTCTAAACGTTATAACTTAGGTGTAACATCCAAGCGCGCAGTTAGTTACCTAGTTAGGACCTAGTGTACTCTGTAGTGTTGCTTAGAATAAAGATTAGGTAACAACTATCCCAATGTAACTGGGCTCCAAGTCTAATGATGGATTGCAAGCCAGATTAGGTTGCGACATAGGGAGAAACATTATGATATCAACAACATGATGTCCCACAGGATGGCCAACTGCGAACGAGAAGATTGATAATATGTGCCACAAAATAAGGCACAAATCGATGGACACCCTGGATGGACACCTTGTGATAGTCACACATGCGTTGTTGTACATGCGCTTGGCTTGATTGTGCGAAATACTGACGGATGCTCTATTTGTTTGAATTGTTTTATCGGACCATAGATACCAGATGCAGCAGGGATTCTTCCGGTCGTTTTCTGTCGACCGGTATCACAAGCATAGATGACCTACCACGGTCTACGCACTCGGCGAGAAAAACATTTTGGGTCACACAAAAATGCATTATTATGTGAGCGAATTCAGCCTTGTTGTTGCTCTTGAATGGACACTTGTACAACTTTGAAGTTAACTGATCAGCGTAGATTGATTAGGAAGAGGATTGAAAAAATATGCGAAGAGTAGGCGCGCGGACAAAATGAAATGCGTATCTGTGAAGAGACACGATAACGACATATTTGATGCAGGTTTGTGGGAATGTGCCAGTCCTACGCAAATGAGCGTAACATTTTGTAACTAATGCATTTGTACAAATTTGTCGGATAGCTCACTCACTTGTGGCGATTTCCGTGCATCAGTGCGCTTTACGATACCTAGTGAACTAACACCGGAATACCTTTCATGAGGCCACTTGCATGTAGGTAATGGCAGGAAGCAGATTGCGATGGCAAATGGCTTCTGGAAGATGGTAGTACCGGAGCACAGATTACTGAATTCTAAGCAGCTTTCCAGAGTTGGCAAACCAAACATGAGCATTAATTTCTTAGGTGATCTATGCGGCTGTATGGTTGGCTTAAGTTCAATTCTCAGCTTAGTGTTCGGACAGTTTTCCGGAATTTCGGCATGCATTAGGAACGCTCAGATTTTAGTAGGCGCACTCACCTGTGTTTTACTTTCGCTCCGGTTTCACGTGCTCTGAATCCTAAGCGGAACTTGTTTTAAATGGCATCACAATGTTCTCATGGAGGAGGTCTAACTGGATTTGAGACAACCGCACAGAATACACCCTGCTTTGGGGACCGGATCTCGTTTTGCGCAAACACTGGCAACACCAATCTCCTAGTCCTTGGGGCCGCGTTTTCCAGACGTAATGTCTTTGGTAATTTATAAAACCTTTCGGGAACTGATATTGGCATGTGTAGTCCTGGATGGGTCTTCTTCTTGTTTGATTTTCAATTTTGGTAGTTCATCTTCTTGTCCACTAATCTAATTACACAAACAGTTTCATTGAATGGTCCCTTGCAATTATAAAAGTGCAAATTTTAGAACGTTTTATTTGGTGGATTGGTCAGAATTGCTCAACACGATAAATATTCTCGTAGATGGACAGAGAGTGTAGAGATACAGGTCTACTGTTCTACAAACCTGTGTCCGTTTGTTTTTATCACATTTGTGCAGAGTTGCAAATGCCGTGCAATTTTAGTAGAACTTTTCTTATGATGTCAGATCAAAAATTCGATTGCATAAATCGCTGAAACTGGTTGGCTAGATTTGACGAACGGGGCTACAGATGATACATGTTCGCAATGGTCAGGAATATTCTGCTTACACGGCTTGCGTATGGGTGAGACGGCTTGCAGCTTGCACCAGATATTTTCCATTTGCTAAGTTTGTCTTTCACTTTAAAGTGTCATTATTGATTGATGGGCCGGAATATCAAATAGCTATTGACGAACATAAGGTTATGTGGACATCTAAGCTAGGACCATCTTTGGCCAAAAATTAGAAAATAATCAATAGCCGTACAAACACACAATACTATGTTCAACAAAAAAAACGGATGCTTAATGAGAAGCTGAATTCAATGTCGAAACAGAAACCAAGTATGTAAGACAATGTGTTTGTGAGGAAGGTATTCAAACGAAGTTTAGAGAACGGTGAAAAATCAGCCATCGCCCGAGGTATGCAACTCAATGTCAAGGACTCCAATAGCATCGGCATTGAAATCAACGCTGAAGTCATGCCACGTCGCACCTGAAGCACAACCAGTGATCAGACACAGGGTCAACTCGGCTCTCTGTTATAAAGTTAGAACTAACTTATTCAGAAACAATGAATGAAAGCTGCGATGAGCCACAAAATTTCAAGTGCAGGACTATACCTCCGGCCGACAAAGGACGCCTTAGTGTTTTAATGGACAAAACGAATTACATGATGAAAGAGCAACATATGCTCAGCGATACCATTCTATAACAGCCGATAAACGAATATCCGACAGAACGCTTAAAAGGAGACATCGTGCGCACTCTGTTAAAATCAGAACAAACAGGAAGAACCACAAAATTGGAAGACCAAATGATGGAGCCGCAAGATTCGATAACACTGCGATTCTACACTCTACCAAAGGTGCACAATAGCGGAGCGCCACTCCGCCCCATGGTGCCAACACCTGGGGCACCAAACTACAGACTTACAAAATAGCTCTGGAGACAGCTAAAACATCTAGTTGCAGGATCAGAACACGCGATCAGTACCTAACAGGGATCAAAACACAACCAAAGAACGAGACCAAATAATTGTCTCTTTGGGATGACGATACTGATCTCATCAACCGACATCGGTCTGTCGGAATAGACGAAGGTTGCTCTAGAAAAGGGACATGCGGTTTCCCGTACAAGTGGTACACTGGACGCCAGATAACTGATGGAGTTGCTGGGATTTTGTCTAACAACACACCTAACTTTCAACGGTTGAATCTACAAGGAGACAAGAGGCACAGTGATGGGATCACCGATCCATAGCCTGGTAGCCGAAACCGAGATGCAGGTGCTAGAAAGGATAAAGCTCTCAATGGATGCATTACGTAGACGACTCCTACGTCATCTTAAAGACTCCAGAAATAGAGGAGACATATGAGCAAATCAGCAGTGTGTTCTACGTCATTTAATTCACCATGAATGGGGTGAACAAACTGCATTTGCTATTTTGTACGTTCTCATACGTAGGACTGATGCTGTATCACTGGAAACGCTAGTCAATCGAGGATCATCACTTATGAATCAAAAGCTCAACTACAGCAGCAACCATCCAGCAATACATAAACACAGCTTCTTGCTAACACTTTTCAGACGTGCACGGACACGCTGTAGCACGCCGAGGCTGAAGAAGGCGAAGGAAAGCCATTTCTTCAGCCTGCTCAGAAGGAACTCGTACCGATAAGGCTTCGTATTGTTCTGCATAGCTCCACCTAGGGCAACAAAGCACACCCCCAACAAATGTAACAAATGAAACGCGAGTCCTGTTGACTTACGTCGACATCAAGCGTGGCAACCCTGACTTCAAGTGCGACAACCCTGGTTCAAGCGCCATCTCACCGTGCTCGATACTGCACACAGTAGGGCAACGAAGAGCGTCAGAGGTTTGGCCAGCCTCCCCTACCCACTCAGGCTGAAGACTCACAAAATATACAGTGAATGTTATCGGCGTCTAACGGGTGATCTCATAATGGTGTACATGATCCTGAGAAACCCCAACCACCCATGCCATTCTCTTCTGATACTCAGACAAAACACCCAGCTAAGAGGTCATCAGTTTAAGCTGGTCACGCAGTACAGCCGCCTGGGATGTCGGCGAAACTATTTCTCCCTTCTGGTGTCACAGTCTTGGAAAGCTCTCCCGGAATATGCAATCAATGCACCCACCCTACGCCTTTTCAAAATATGCCTTGACAAGACGCTGTCACATTTACACTACGTGCTACAGCCCATGACCACCAGATGCTGGCACTAATGCACAACAGACAGGGGATATTGCCAAACCCTACTCCAGAATGAGTCACTCCAAACCCCTTGCACAAAATTTTATAAACCCTACTGCCGTAGAAACTGGATTTCTGTATCCCATCGACCCAAGATAGTTGCACACGAGTAAGCGTAGTGCTTGCTATTTTTTTATTTTTTCTCGCCTTTTACGTGATCAATAACCACCTCCTTATGGCTTTGTGTGCCTACATTTTAATTTCCAACTCCCTTCATACGGCAGTGCAGTTAAATCTGTAATCGCCCGAACCGAAGATTCCATTATCCCTTGATCTCTCTTTTCTCACTCTAAACGCCCTACGGAACATGTCAAGCACCTGCTTTTTTACCCCCTATAAATCATTGTTCATTGTTCATCGACGGAATGGGTAAGATGGCGGTGAGAGTTTTGTTGCATGTTATAAGCAAGGGTGCCCAGCAACCACCTTAAGTTAAAGATAAATTTAGCAAGTGAAAAACATCTGGTACAAACTACAAGATCTGTGGCCAAAATTGGGACAACTACTAGTTAGGACAAACAGTAAGAAAGCTTGGCATACGGCTGTATGAACATAGCCCAGCCATTCGTCGTCATGATGAGAGATCTTTGTTGTCCGTGCATTTGAATGCCGAAAATCACCAGTTCGACCTGGAGCACGCCAAAATTCTCGGAACTGCCACAAATCAGCAAGCATGGAAGTTTATTGAAATCTGGTATTCGAAGGCAGAACTCAATCAATAAGAGCATAGATCTCGAAGTCGCTTACTAGGATTTGTGAAACAACACCTCGAAGCCGTACTGACTGTGTTTCTTGGTCCGGCAATGAAAAGAGAGAGCAGAGAACAGCCCAAAAGCTACATCCGCACTCTTACCTTCGGATATGCCCGACTACCTCAGTGGTTTCCATACTGAATAACGGTTTGTTCTATACCGAGCAATGTAAAACTAAATCAAAGCAGGTCAGGGGACGCTTGACCGTCAACATAACTCACGGTTCATATAGAAAGTTGCCAATACCGTAATTATGGAGCTCATATATCATGACCCGTTGACCTCCGCCACATCAGTAACTGTTGCATTTCTGCCACCATGTGCAATCTAAAATTTCGTAGCACGCAATGATGCAGCTGAAGTGTATGTTACCGCGGTATAGTGACGATGCAGTTTTTTAGGTGGCGATTCAGTACATCCGCAATTTATATTTTCATGACATTGCAGATGAAAGCAAGCACTCGGCGGTAACCTGCATTATACGAGCCAGCAACTCTGGTGAATGAGGGCGGTTTTTAAATATTTCCACTGTAATAGATACATGTTGTCATCCACACAGCTTTGGCAGAATATGACCACTGGTTTTGCCAAGTATTGCTCGGCCACCTCCAGTGCTTTCGGGTAGATCTTGTTCCATCCATAAGTATTGCAAGATCATCGTGATAGCTACTTTGCCAACGACACGTCCGCAGTGAACAACGGAACAATGAAAAAATGATTTTATACGGGTAAAAAAGCCAATGCATAAGAGGGCACGTAAGATGGTCATGGTGAAACTTCAAAATATAAAAAGTGTTAGCAACATTGGGTTTACACGAGTGAACTCACTGAAGTATACGTGGTATAAACTTTAACTCCAACGTAAATCCATAAGTAATGACGGTATATCGGATGTTTGTAAAAATCATATCTTCTACTGGTGTACACATATAGAAGGTTGAAAAGTGAAACGAAATCTGGGACCGCCTGTGAAATATCTTACATATACTTGTGTTTATCCATGGGTAATGCGTCATGTATGATGATGCAATGAAAATGGCACAGTCTACTCGGGCTTTGAACTCTGCCAGCGTGGGAGCACATAAAACATATTCCGGTAGGGCATTCCACGTTCCGCAAGCGCATACGGAAAAGAAATTCCCACGGCATTCCAAACGACTGTGCTGCTATGCCACGTTGAGATGGCGGCCTCTCAAATTGCTCTTGTGACAGCGCTAGCAAGTAGCGGCACATGTGTTTGGGATCTATCAACATTTTGTAAGCCAAAATGAGGTCTCCGCGCAATCATCGATACTGTCCTCTGAAGGCCCCGAGCGCTTGAAACCTTCGTTCATAAGGCAAATTATGTCGACCCTTGATATTTTTGGTTGGCCGGCGTTGATGTATCTCCAAGGCGATGAGATCTCTCTTCACGCATGGCTGCCGGACCTGTGTTGCGTATTCCACATGTGGTGGTACGTATGAGCCGAGAAGTTGTGAAAATGTTGAAGGGTCGGATAGTCCAAATGCAAGCTTCATGAGGCTTAGGAGTTGGATGCACTTGGTTGACGCCGCTTCAGCCTGATTCGAACATCAAGGTCGACCTAGACAAACGCTCCCAGATTCTTCCCGCCAGAAGACATTGGAAGTTACTGCATGCCCAGTTTGTAGGAACGCATCTACTTGTGCCGCAGATGAAGCACTCTACATTTGTTTACATTGGATAGAAGTAGATTCTGGACTGACCACGTGCATACCCTAATGAGATCGGTTTGCATTACTATGACATTATCTAATGTAGCGATCACCCACCACACTTAGATATCATCGGCATAAAATGGCAGTTCGAGTTTATGAGGCCTGCGCTATCGTTTATATATATCAAAAATAATCGCGGTCTTACTACCCATCCCTTTGGTGTCCAAACTGTTTTAATCTCGGCGCCAGTTTAATAAATGTTCGGAAAGTTACCACTAACCCTCAAGTTGGAAATTTAACTACCTGGGAAGTTGTATCAGCGCCCTTGTGATGGATGACGAGATCACGAACCGTATAAGCAAAAGATAGTCAACTTCTTACATCCAGGATTGTGGAAATATGATAGCCTGATATTATTTGAGGGTGTTAATCTCAGAGTATCAAGTTACAACTGGAATCAGAACAGCCGAGAAAGTAAACATTGATCCCTCTTGATTTCCGGGTTTTGGAGCACCTGTCGTGTGTCTTGGATTGCGACGCGCAATCTCACTCGTGGCGTCGGTTGGGTTTGAAGTCAGTCGCTGCCAATACGGTCACTGGGACCTAATTGTGTTTAACTGGCTCACAATGCCATTGCGTGTATACTTTAGTACCTCATGCGCCGAAATACACTTGGGTGAGTGTCGTTATAGGTAAGCAGTAAGTTGCCACGATATCTCCATTCTGATCGAGAGCTTGGTCTCAGCATCTGTCACAGCAGATCCAAAAGATGTAACCGCTACCAATAATTTACACGGCTAAAGCGACTTGTTTACTCAACATTCCACGCAGTTCCTTTACCTGGGTTTGTAAGATAATTAAACGAGTTCACGGATGAGATACACAGCTTTGGGTGTGCAGGTTACAGGTTTGTATTGAAGACCTGAGTCACCACTAATCCGAATCACTCTTCGCAATATACTTCGATCCTCTAACCTTCGTAAACTGCCCGGGTTAGTTTCGAAACACTGGATAACTGTCGAAACCACCTCAGAACACCTGGAGTTTTTGAGATAATTAACTGATACATTGTGTTGCGAAGCGCATCACATTCGTCGAACTTGTGCTTTAGGTGGCAACGATACTACTCGAACTGTCTGGGTTTCCACATACATTCCGTGCGAAGCTCTCTATTGGCACATTTCTGTTTCATGGCTACACCATCTGTTGTGATATATGCAACTGTGTATTCACATTTCGACGGAAAATATCGGAGTTTAACTGAAACACATTCGTGTTGAAAGACAAAAACTGTCATTTAGTGCTTGATAACAATAATGAGTCTGTGTGTACCCTCTGTGGCAGTTATATGTATAACAGACATGAGTAAATAATCGTTTTATTTCTCGATGTTGGAGACTGTTTCCGTATAGATACAAATCGACAAGTGCACAATTGTGTTTCACGGATGGTGTCATGCGACATAAAATTGGAAAGAATTCACTCTGGCATGTGCGTTTGGTATGTATGCCGATATCAGTGTGTGATACACCATTATTGAACTATATGGTAAGGTCAAATCAGTATCGTTGCGTTTACTGACGTGAATAATTGATTGGATTACGATGTGTTGGGGCCTGATTTCATCCCTTACCAGTTATAGCTGTTCCACACCAAATTATATTGGCTTTCGCAGCATCGATAAACATAAGCATATTTCGTCATCGAACTATGTCAAAAGTTTCCACAAGTTGAAAATGAACGATATATTTGTTCCAACATGTTCAGATTGAAGCAACTTACTTTACCAACTAGTAACAGGATGCGATAAATAGCCAGTTTGCTCCCGTGCGATGTCAACACCAATTTCCAATACCACCTTTCTAAGTTGAGATATCCGTAACATCTATGTGTTTTTCACACATTAAACGATTTCTTAACAGGCATCTATCGCATTTCTATGTGTTCTATTGCAAATGGTTCCACAGCTTGGAGTAAACAAGGAGAAAGAAGTTTTCATTCGCGTATGTTTCCCTCCTTGGTAGTATGATCATGTAACATATTTGGCGTATAAAATATCTGATACCGTGAATCATACGCTGTTTGCTCCTGCAGCAGTTTTGATAACCTTTGCTGCAACCATATAGGTTGCAGTGAAATCAGAGTACGAACTTCGGTGTAAGTCAGTTTTGCGGAGTAATCAATTATGTTTTGGTACCGGAGTTTAACTCGCTGAACTGCAATTTTGTCCGACTAGTGCATGTTTGTGTGCACCGCTGAGCAATATAAAGTGATTGGCAGTACGTATGCTTTATTTGGTCTGCGTCGGAACTCAGGAGTGAGAACGATCGATATATAAATCCGATGGTTCTTCTCGCCTTCGATATTTAGGAACCGCACCATTCTGCTAAGTTAAACATGTATGAGTATCGCGCGCTTATGTGACAAAATGATGTAAATTGTTAGGTGCATATACCGTGCAGCTTAAGGTTATTTGGTGAAAGGTGACATTTATCTGCAGTAAAGTACAATCGCTACAAACGACACAAACTTACGAGACATGAAAGGTTGATTTGAATGTGTAGCGAAACCTCCTGTATGTCCGCATGTCTGTGAGAATAGACGACTTTCTTTTGTCTGCAAACGAAAGGCATTACCATTCTTCATAGGGCTAAAGGTGTCAAGTAGGTGAAAAAATAAACGGTAAGAAACCAGACACTCTCTTGTGTTACTTTACCAGTGACTGCCTTTAGTGAGTGAAGTACGGTCATCTATATCACTTGCTTCCTACCCGAGAGGTTTGGTCGAAAGCCAAGTGATTGGTGGATCTCGAAGCCATAAAATCGTAGTTTGTTTATCAACCTAAAGTATGGAACAGGGGCGAATGC
Source organism: Dicrocoelium dendriticum (assembly GCA_944474145.2). Lineage (NCBI taxonomy): Eukaryota > Metazoa > Platyhelminthes > Trematoda > Plagiorchiida > Dicrocoeliidae > Dicrocoelium > Dicrocoelium dendriticum. Next base: position 8,243,872 of record OX104060.1, on the reverse strand, counting down.
TTTGCAGCGGCTTCAACAGCAGACATTGTTGATGGGGTGAAATCTGGATGGGATCTCACGCGAAGGACAACGAAAATCTGAAGGGGTTGACCTACCTGCAACATTATATGCGACTGAAACCTCTGGGAGTGTAGAGCGGAAGACTACGTGACCACATCCTGGCGTTCCAGCTCTTGGAATATCCCGATCACGCTTGCCGCCACCTCCTGAAACAGCCACAACACAGAATTGTGGGGTCATAGTCTGAAACTTGCCACCAAATACAGTCGGTTCGATTGTCGCCGGAATCATTTTCCCTTCGAGTTTGTCAACCATGGAACGCTCTTTCGATTTTGGTCATTTCCGCGCCCACGGTACCCATGATTAAAAGGAACAGGACGCTTTACGCCACCTACAATACTTGATCTGATTTCTATTCATTGTGTGGCGACAAGACGCAGACAAACGTTGGGCTCACCAACCTTCACGAAATCGGGGTACACGGATATACCTTTTCGTTAACGCGCATATTATGATGAGTCCATAGATGCGTTTTTCAGGTTTATGCAACTTCTTTTGAACTAATGTTATTCTCACAAGTCATCCCAGGGGAGTTGTCAAGCCTTGGTTTTTTATCCGTATCATACCATTATTCCATTATTCCAAAGTTGCACCTTACTGAAGTGATTTCAGAGAAGAAGGAATTACTCATCTGGTTTTAAAGGATCCGCGACAGTATTATCCAAACCATGCGTATTGGGGTTATCCGTCGGTAGTTTGTGACTTCGTGTGTCTAGTGATGATAACATACGTTTTACGTTACCTTGCCTACAACCCACTGTCTAAAGATATCGCGGAAAGTGGGGGACTGGCCATTTCGCCGCAACCCCTCTTGTTGCCACGCAAACACGACACTGCATCGGCTACGCTATACCATTCATGTCATCCGCTAGCGTACTCACGATGACGTGGTGAGCATGTTACCTCATTCGTTTGCACATATCGTCCGCTTGAATCCATTATTGTCTCATCCGTTTGGTACACGGCACTAAAGCTTACTAACTTGGCTTTCGTCACAAGTAGACATTCTGTGCTCATCTTCAATGATTGGCATGCGCCAGGTGCAGTTCTGCAGAAAACTAAGCGTTGGTCGTTCTGTTCTTACTCGGACGGCGTAATTACCCACCCTAATTTTCAGTATGTGTGGTGGTGAGCGGTCATGAAACCCGACGTCCCCGTCGGGGTGAAATTTGACCAGAATCATTTGTGTGCGTTAGACAAAGAATGGGACTGTGCGTGGTAAGTGGCGTGCGGCCGCACTCGCAACCCACCTCGTAACTACAATGTGGGCTTTGCAGTCTGCGTGTTGCAACATGTAGTCCTCATTGTAACCTAAGTCGACGAAATTAATTCTGCCTCCGGTTTGTCACATCTGAAACGCTTTCCAATCTCCGATAAAACTCTGTATATCCCACTCATATGTAAGCCGTATGCTCAACAAGTTCTGGACCATCGTTAACTTGGATTATCACAAAATTCAAAATTCCTGTTGTCTAGCTAACCAGTTTTAGAGAATTATATAATAGAATTTTTGATTTGATTGCGCCTCATCTCTAATTCTGTAAAATTGTCAGAATAAAATACGAACAGTTGTAGGTATAATCAAGCAGACCTGCATCTCTACATCCATATCTCTATCCTAGGTTTCTTCTATTGAGCAATTCTACCCAATCCATCAAAGAAAAAGCGCTCTCATCTTTGCAGCAACTATTCAACCGTGAAATCCCTTAGAGACGTTTGTGTTTATTCATGTGTAGTGAGTCATGTATGATGGTGCAGCGAAATAGGTGTACGGTCAACTCGGACTTCGAACTATGCTAGAGTGGGCACACCACGTTCTTCAAAAACTTACAGAAAAGAGATTCCGACGGCGTTCCAAAGGGCTGGGCTGCTCTGCCGGCTTGAGACGGTGGTCGTTCAAATAGCTGTTGTGACTGAGCTCTAAGAAGTATCGGCACGCGTAGTTTGAATCTTTCAAAATCTGATTAGTCCAAATGAGATCCCCGCGGAATCGCCGATAATGTCCACTGAAGACCCCCAGCACTTAAAGCCTACGTTCATACGGCAAATTATACAGACCCTTGACATTTTTGGTTGGCCGGCGTTGGGGCATCTCCAAGGCGGTGAGATCTCTCCTCGGCCACGACTTCCAGACCTGTGTATTTCACATGTGCCCGTATGTATGAGCCGAGAATTTATGGAAAAATCAAAGGGTCGATTCGTCCGAATGAACAATGAACAATGAGTTATCACGGGTATAAAAGCATGTGTTTCACGAGTTCCGTAGGATGGTTAGAGTGAAAATTACCATCTAAATTATCAGCGAATAAGTTAATCCTCATTTTAACATCTACCTATATAAAAACAGTGTCGCATAACGATAGTTTGAAATAGGAATGGGATGTACACACACAAAATAGTATTGAGAGAGAGAACAACGGAAAGGACAACGCTCACTCGTGTGTTGCTTCATTTAACAGATGTGATATGTCAATCCAGTTTAGCTACATCCATTCTACTCACGGCATGTATTCAAGTCTCCTCACCGCCACATTGTGGAGAAGGCCGCCAAACACATGGTTTGGTTTGGGTTATTTCTTCCTCCGAGTGAAACAAACTACATCAAATAATGTAAGTCGGAAAGGGTGTCATCCAGGGGTATATGATTAGCGTTAATGTAGGAGCAAGGATGACATGGGTCAGAAGGGCTTTCCAGGCACACGGAGGTAGCAAAAGTTTCGTTGACAATCAAGTCGACTGTAGTGCGTAGCCAGTTTCAACTGATGGCCTCTCAGCTTGGGATGTTGGCTCAGCTGCCACAAATTGTGGCATGGGTGAATGCGGTTCGTTAGTATTAAGTAAACCATGATGAGGTCTCCTCGCTGACGTCGATATTCACAACTGTACAATCTTAGGCACCGCGGTCTGCGCTGATAGGAGATATGAAACATTCCTCTAACGAGTTAGGCTGCTCTACGTTGTGGGGCTTCAAGTGCATTGATGTCACGCTTGCGCCAGGAACGCCAGACCTGGATGGCATATTCAACGTAGGACCTCACGTAGGCGTTCAGCATTTGCGGAAATATTGATGGCTCGAACATTCCGAAAGCCCTCCATAAGAGTCCAAGATGTTGACTGGCTCTTTTTGATGTGCTTTCAGCCTGCCTCGAGCAGCCAAGATCGTCTTGCACGATCACCCCGAGGTCGCTTTCCTAGGAAGCACGTTGCAACTGCTGGTCCCCAAGTCGATATTCATGGGTAAGCTGATGGCGTATGCTCACGACTTTTTACTTCGCCACGTTGAACTGGAGCAGCTTATCGAATGACCACGCAAAAGCCCTGTCGAGATCACTCTGCAATGCCATGTGATCACTCGCTGTCCTGATATCATGCCAAATTTTGACATCATCTGCAAATGGTGAGAAATCCGACTGCAGTACACTAGCAACATCGTTAAGGAATACTAGGAATAAATGTGGTCCCAGTACCGATCCTTCGGGCACGCCACACTGGACCTCGATTGGGTCGGAAATGGAGCTGCGGACTCTCCCATTCAGCTGACGTTGAGCGAGGAATTTGCCGATCCACCAATTCACCAATTCCATAGTTTCGAAGCTTGTGCAGGAGAATGCGGTGGTCCAAACTATCGAACACCTTCGGGATGTCCAGGTAGACGACGTCGACTTATGCTCTGGCATCGGCTGACTCTGTCCAGCTTGCTCGGGCTAGAAGCAGTTTTGTAGTTCAACACCAATTTCGGCGGAATCCGTGCTGTTCTGACCCTAGTAGGTAGTTGATCTCAAGGTATCCCAGGAGAGCCTGTGCGATCATATCTTCCATTACTTTGCATAAAACTGAGAGGAGAGTGACTGGACGGTAGTTCGACAGCTCCGCACGATTACCACTTTTGTAAATAGGAGTGATTAATCTATGTTTCCACACTGTGGGAATCAGCATTTCGTCGAGACGACGTTGAAATCATCGAGCTAATGGTTTGACAACTTTCCTGGCCGCTGGTTTCAATGCCTGTGATTTGCTGTCGTCCATGCCAAGTGAGTTGTGCACGCGCAATGACATTAACCTTTTCAACACATTAGCTGCTGTAAACGATATGTGGATTAATCTTGGTGGCGATGGGAGCTATGTCAAAAGGCGATGAAATAATGCTTCACTCTGGAATGTGTGGATGAAGTATTGGAGAAGCGTGTGGGTAGTTTGCGCCAGGCCTTTTCCTTGGCTAGAACATTGCGGTAACTAACAAGCACATAGAAATGATCTTGCAAATAAAGTGGTTTCTTGGTTTCCATGAGCAAAATCAAATATTGTACGCAGCAGTGTCTGTGATGGGCTCTCATGGGCTGCATGAGGGTGACAACTAAGCAAACTGGAGGCGGAAGTACAGGTAAAGCAGGGACAGTATCAGTGAATAAGAAGTCAAGAAAATATACGACATAAATGTGTTGACGAGTAAGCTATTTGGTAGATATAATTGCTTTTTATTGGCAAAGTGGCGTTAGAAAGACTGCTGTGGTCTTTAAAACATTAACAATACACTACTGACTCCTTTTATTCCCCGTAACTTGACTATACACAATGAGCTGCTCCTAATATGGCAATATCCTCCGTCAAGCAAAACGGTGACATAATACTACTTTCAATCAAAAGATTTCATAGGTACATATGATTTGCTATATATACGTGTGTTGGCTCTATAAAGTGTGCTTCTTGAAATGAAAATGTATAATCTGTTTTTAAACCACAGTAATATATAAAAAGTAGTTCAAAGTACATGGTTTGCTGACGCAACAATAAAGCCTTCACTTAGCTCAGGGTACGAACTTATCTTGAGATTAACGATGATGCAGATAACGCACTGTCGTCGCAAGATGCTTCAATATTCCGAGGTGTTATCAACTAGTGTCACATAACTATCCCATTCACACAAATTCCAGGACTTGCCGACGTCACCATTAATCTTACGACTGAACTGAGGAACACGTCACGGATACGCACCCTTAGTTACCCCGAAGTTGGCAAAATTCACCTGAAAACTGCAGCTGGCTGCTGCGAGGCCTGCTCAGCCATTAACCCGCTTCTCGTAATGGTGCTTGGATGAATAACAGGTGCCTAACATGGGGAGTTAGGGTAACATTATCACAATATTTAAGGATAGTACCCGTTCGGAGACCCAACTATCGCCCATTGATACTAAAGCTGATGCAGTCGCTCATTATTAAGGCAATAATAGACTATTCAGGAATATCCAAAAGCATGGCACAGTAGTAACAAGGCTTCTACCAACGTCGGTCATGTATTACTGATTGCGCTTAGCTGTTGGACCGAAACAGAAGATAGTGGGACTGGTACCGGTTCATCAATAGAGACCTATTAAAAGCCTTCCATCACTAGGATCCTGCATACTTTTTCACGAGCTACAAACGTACGCGATTGGGAATCCTATCCATGGATGGATTGGAAATTTCCTTATTCAGTGGCTGCTTCAGGTCCGGGTTAGGTTTAGGGACACTTTGTCCCATCCGATTGAGGCGGAATGTTGTATTCCATAGGGACGAGTGCTTATACTTGGTCTTCAGTAACGACCTCGCGCATGCCACGGAGTAGAATTTTTTACTTTTGCCGACTATACCACGATATGGTGGACAATCTGTAAAAGGAAAGATCACGACATGTGACCACAATACCTGGATCGTGCCCATGAGGGGTCATCGACGAATGGACTCCCATTCAACTTGCATAACTGCAACACTTTTCATCTACCTCAGCAGCCAAGTAACCTATATAGGCTGAGATGCAACACCTTGAAGATCGCCTTGGGGTTTTCTCGATGACCTAGGCTTTTCACACCAGTCCCTAAAAGTGTCCAAACCTGAGAACCAACACGGCGTCATGGTGACTTGAGCCTTCATTATTCCTGCAAATGCTTAACGCGTATGTGAGGCACCATGAGGAGTAGGCAATGTGAAGGGTTTTCCCCATCTGTCATACTAACTGAATATCCACAGTGGAGTTAATCACCGTTAACTGGGTGAACTCGTCCTGACCTATTAGAAATTGCAAAATCCCAGTCACCTTCATCAGTACTTCGAAACAACAAACTACGGCTACCAGCTGAAGCAGGCCGTGCAACGGATCCGGCTGGAATGTACCCGGAATTTTTCCTTCCCCTGACTTTTTCGAGTCGTGGAACTTCCCTCAGATTTATGTCTATTTTGCGCCCATATTTTGCAGTATTTAAAATGGACTCAACGGTATGATACACCATCTGCATTTCGTGACATGTCTCCCGTTCATTGAGCGCCAACAAGACGTAGATGGACTCTTTGGTCATCAAAGCCTACAAGCCTCCCCCCCCCCCCAAGATGTCTGTAGAGCGGAATGACATGTATGTAGACGAGCTTACTATGGTGATTTCACAGATGCGCAGTTTACGTAGTTTGTGTTTATGTAGTTCACACAATCCAACTTCGCTACTTTACCCATAATATGCCATTGTTCTATTCTTCCACTTATTGGGATAAAGGTAGAATTCTTGGAAGCACAAAGAATTGTGGTGTAAGACTGGGTGAACTCAGAGTAGCTGAACTAGGTTTTCGAATCGGATTCCACAACTTTGGTGGCATCGACAGCTAAAGTATCGCGGGCCTTCCCGAAGACCGCAGGAGTAATAGCATTTGTCACCTGTACCTTTGACGGTCTATTAGACAGCATATATGTCAGTTATGCAGCCTGCATCACGCTGCTTGTGTCAAACGCAGCCTACGAAAAAACATGTAGGGTTTTCAGAATCTGTAGGTAGGCAACGGATGTGTTTATTCGATTGGTTTTGGTTGTTCTGGACTGGTTAGATTGGGATCGACTTTCATTGTGTCCCCGTCACAGTGTTGCCCTGGAAAATAGTGAGTTAAACATGCTGGATGCCACTTACCCACTTAGGTGTGTGGGACGAGGTCGCAGATATGTAGAGCCAGATGCTGAACGTTTAGAAAGCGTAGATCCTCATGACCTGCTGTTTTAACCAGGGTAGCGCTGTCCAGCTAAAACTGGTGCTGTTTTTGCGGGTCAAGTGCTCATTATTCAGTGAATTGCTTTACTGTCAATAACATTTCATTATTAGTATAACGACCAGAATGGCACTTCATTCGAAAACTGCTATAGACCTTCATGGGGGGCAGAATCGGAGTGCATAATTTACAATTTTGTTCTGAGGGGTTTTGAGTAGTCACAAGTCTACAAATTTAGGGTAGAGTGCTCTAACGCAGTTCGAGTTCCGCATTGCCGTCTCGACGATTTAGGCCTAACCGGCTTGTCAACACTTGATTCCCAGCTCAATATCACCTAATACCTAATGTGTATTCACGTCTCGATCCAGCGGTCGTTTACCATAAGTTTATTTAAAAGTTCCATCAGGCTTTTGGCTTCAGTGGAGGAACTAAGCTGAATGTTGTTGTTTAAACGAAGCGACTTCACAAGAACAAAGTTATGGAGATATCCATCACCGTGGACGGACAATTGAAATCCCTCTACAGTGACCTTATGCCAACGCGTAGTTATTTATCTAGGCCCTGAGACTGACCCATGATCGGACAAACTGTGTTCTGTTTGCAACAGTTGACTCGAAATGCCAAGAGACGTGGGTTCAGTTAATAAGTCAGAACGAGGAACCCGGTCAGCTTTTCTCACTCGAAGAAGGGTACTGAGACAGGAAAGACTTGGGTCCATTGTTGAATTCCATTGCGCCACACGCCCAAGCAAATGTAGTTTACGGGACTTGGTCAGGATGAACCAGAGCTCAGTTGTTTTGGTAATATTACAAGGTGGCAAAATAGCGATAAACCTTCACTCTTCTGGTCGTATCCATCATTTGCGATGAATTTCCTGTCCATTTTGCGACCTTGCATAACTACTGCATAGTTTCACGTGGGTATGGGTGGGTAACCTACAGAGAAAGTGTTCAAGACTATGTCTTTCTATAATTCAAACGAGTGAATTCCTCAGCCGTCTACTTGATATCAAGCTGCAGAGATACTACAAACTGCATTTGAATTATCTTTACTGCTCTCTTTGAAACTCTGACCGCAGCGCAACTGTTCTTTATCACAAAATTTGTGTACCCTCATCGTAATTCGTCAAGATTACAATCAATTTGTGATTGACCCCTCTGCAAATGATTGTATTAATTATAGTGTTTTACAATTCATTGTACTATAAATTCTGCGTTATTTCATTGTTGGCCACGAGTGGGCCGATCTCTTATGGTGACAGATTACATCTTCCAAGATTAAAAAATTGTACCCAAGAGAAGCCTATTGCCAGTAACTCACTGACCTGTAGCAAAAATGTGCCATACTTGAATGATCCGCACGTCAGAACGGGCTGAGCTTTCATCGTCCATAATGCATGCATAAAACGGCCCTTAAAAAAGAAACAATTGAGAAACAGGTGATGGCTTACATGCTATTATGCCACACCTGCACACAGCCACACAGCATGGAAGTGCGGGTGAAACCCATTGAGAGAATACCCTGCATGGAAGCAGGTCCCCTGGGGACGGTTCCATGGATGGCCGTATAACAGTACCAGAACCTTGCTTAAATCCGTAGTTGTTATTGTTCCCAGTTTATTAATCTCTCTAACGCATCCAAACTGCCAATCACTTCAAAGACGCACTTGGAATCCATTGTATCAAACGGGAACAATGGATTATTTTATTCGATCTGATTGTACAAATTGATCAGACCATTCATTTGGACTGTGCCGCGCATCGTCAAAGAATATTCCATTTATTTAGTTATTTATAAATACCCAGTTTTCTCTTGTTCCGCTGACTCGAGGGATTCCCCACGGTTTACAGGGCATTAAGTTAGTTCTTCAAATTGCGCGAAATTTCCACTTACCGTTACACCCAAGCTTACCAAAGTGAAAAGGTGCCTTAGCCTTTTCTATTTTCTTTTATACATTTGTTCTACACTACTAGTTAGCTCCTACTGTTACTTGGTGTTCACATATCAGGAATACACTGCAGATTTCGCACTCCGCGAAAGCCAAAACAATTACTATTTCTATTCTTTTCGATTGGCCCCACCAAATAGCACTACTTCTAACTCTTACAGAAGCTACCGCTTTATAAATACTTCTAATGCTCTACCAAGAACACACTTTTACTTATTTATTTAAGTGTCTATGCTTGATTGTACAAACGAAAACAGACAGCTGCCAAATAACATCTCATTTTTAGACGTATATAACGTTTACTTATTATTGTTATACTTTTATTACAGCCTTCATGCTATTCCATTACTCGCCTTTTCTTTCTGTCACTGGGATCGTGGCTGTAGAACATGGAAATTGGGTATTGCCCGCTCGAAAACACTGCACACTACGGCGCGTTTCGGTCTTGTTTAATCGCATCAATTGGAGATAGTGTGCGTTGAACAAGCGACCATTGAAATAGTATCCCAAACCTTTGGCTACCGGGGCAAAACGACGATGTATGACATAAGGGTCCTGGTGATCGCACTGTCCAAGATTCAATTCAATGGGAATCGCGATTTAAATTGAAATTGCGTGTCCCAATCCATTCGCAAAAAGGGTAACAAAAAGTGACCCTAGAAAACAATCAGTAACCGTTGTATCAAGCATTGCCCGTCGTGATCCGGTTGCCAAAGGTGTAGAGCTTTCAGATACTTTTCCTAATGGTCGCCGGTTCGAGGCCTGCTATATCCTTCTGATGAGATTAAATAAGCGAAAAGCGTCGTTCTGTGCAGCGTTTTCGGACGGTCAGAACCCAATTCCCATGAAAAATATTCTGCTTTTCTTGAATGAGCGAGTTACGGATTATTGCTATCGGAAGTGAGAAAATATAGCACACAAAGAAGTCGCAACCCAATACGACAGTGTTGTTCTTTGATATGCAAGCCGAATCACTAGTTTGATCCATTCCAGTAGTCAGCTCTACTTCTCATATTACACCGAATGCATTCAGTTTGCTCCAGCAATATAAATATTGGGTAGTAAGACCAAAGGGATCATGTGATATACGGATGTAGTTGTGACCAGATAACAATGGCTTCATGACCAGCGGCCAGCTGTTTCATCCCGTACGCATTCGTGACAGTGAGTGGCGCAAGATCACATCTGTCTTTTTGGCGTAGCACGCGCTCCCAGTTTTCGCACATCTTCTTACCAGACTACGAACATACCGTTCATTGATGAGCCGCTTGGCACTGTGAATAAGTTTGTGTTATCGAACAGTTTGTTCGGAGTTACCCACGCACTCACCATACAGACGAAAAATAATCACTCGCTGATCAACAGGCACGTAACACGATTCGGGTTAGGGTAACTTGATGACAGCGGTATATGCTCCAGATCCATTGCCCAACCAGTGATCCGATAAACAAATGGCAAGAATTTCACCACTTCGCCTAATCAAAGCCTGACTGCTGCGCGTGTGAATTTTGTAACCAGCCTCCTCCTACACTGGTGCTCGTTGTCCTCACACTGACCTTCGTTAGTGATTTGCCTTTCAGTCCGGTAGGGTGACCATCAGACAATTCAGTTTAGAGAGAAAGCGTCGGATTTCCTTCAGGCGCTCATTGACGCCAAAAACAAGGATGCCGCTGGACGTATATTCTCAGACTGTCTGTAGTAACAGTCACGATGGTCGTTGGCGTCCTCCGTAGCTCGGTGGTCTTAGCCACAGACTGTCAACGGTCGAATTACGGGTTTGAGCCCTACAAGCGTCAGATGGGATACGCAGTGCTGACGATTCACGAAAGGATGAAACGGCCGTACATGTGATGATTGCCTGACTGATGAATTTCTATCTATCTACCATTCAATTCCTCCTCCTACTCCTTTGTATTTGTCAGCTGCTCAAATTGGCAGCGAATCCAACAAAGAAAGCCAATGGCGCGGTGTACGTAATGTTTATATTAAACACAACCAAAATTTTGCTGGTTCGTACAAATCACCCGCTGTACTTAAGGTCGGTCTTACTTATCGGTACTGGCTTTGTGGACAGAGAAATCAATGGATTAGGTGATTTAATGGCTATGACACTACCGCCACTGCATTGGTTGTTTATATGCAGTTACCGATACACTTCTCCCAATGAGGTGGAACCGATTACAAAGTTCCTTATGTTGCTTGTATTCACATCGTCGCAGCGTGTCTGCGTCGCTTCGCTGGTTCGGATACGTCAATAGCAAGTGCATTTAGCCTATCTGTTCTCAACTCGCAATTCGTCTCCGTCCAAATATTTTGCCACTCTACATCAGATGACACACACAATGTGTCCTCAAGGAGTTTATCAAATCTGTCGCGTGTACAGTCTAATTTTGAGGTCAATTTTGAGGGGTCAACTGAATATGTGGTGGCCTAAACTTTGTCCAACGCCTTTGTGAGTGTGTATTCAATCGGGGTCGCTATGCATGGATGTTATAAATCGAGTCGCATGTACACACAGTTGTTGTGACCAGGAGCATTTATGTTTTGATAGGTTGCACAGTGTGGACTAGCCGTAGTCAGCGCCCAGGTCAACGGAACGGATTGTCCTCAAGCTCTAAACGAAAATCCAACGTTGGTTACGGTCATTTTACCGAGCATTAATGACACATTCTCGACAATGAATTTTACCGCATCTTCATAGCGAAGGTTCCTTATTGGGCATCCCCACTTGCTAAAAGCACTCACCGCGAAAACAGCTTGTGAAGACTGAATACCAGGCTATAGGTCAACGAAGTTTAATCCCACAATGTTGACTTACATTGCAATTACTGCTGGTCTGGGAAACAACTCTTATCGTTCCATCAGTTTGTAGCTGAGGAGTTCTTGGCAAATGACCGTTGCTCTGTGTCACATACGATTGCAATCAAATGCATTAGCAGGAGACTTGCCTCGGTGTTTGCTATTGGCTTTATTTAGCTTTTAGTTTGTCCAATACGTAATGGATGGCGCATGTGTAGCGTGCACATACACTACAAGTCAGCAATATGTAAACATCCAAGGAGTATAGCGAGTAATTTTTACTGAAATTGCTGTTTTATCCATTGTGCTCACGACAGCTCACCGACGATCCCCATTATGAGATCAATTAGCCCTGTCTTAGTCATTCTAAAGTGGTTTTACCGAGCGTGGCTTCGAAAATTTACCTTCCATTTTTGTTGTTTTGATGTACCTCTGAGGGCGATGGTCTTCAGATGGTGAAGGGGTAGATTCAAACTTGGTATCTTGGACCACACTCCCGTAATCTTAATTCATCTTTTCAATGGAGATCCGCCATAAATTCAATTGAAGTTTTTTCACCCCATCGCGCAACCAAATTTGAATTCGGAGTGGTGTTCTCGAATTTCAACTCTGACTTCTTAAACAGTTGAATTGACTCACATAAGGTGGGTCTCAACGCTCCTCTTACCACCGGGTAGTCGGAGACAGACAAGTGCGAAATGAATGCAACTGAAGTAAGATGACCGGCAGAATTGTTCTGGAGTGCAGTACAGTTTCAGTAAACTAATTAATCCGTTCCAGATGCATGCTTGCACAATTCGAGTCCATTTGTGATGTTATTTGAATAGATAAGTTGCGCGCCTTGAAATTGCCTCCATTTTCGGATGTCTAGAGATAAACAGATTCCACTATTCCGGCTGAACAATGCGCCAAACATCACTGCCCTTCATGTTTCACTAGGATGAGATGTAGATAATTAATTATTCACCATTGGCAGTTAGCGCAAACCTGGGTGAATCTTCACTCCCAGAGGTGGGTACATTTATGTGACCGGTGCGTCGATTAGCTCCTACCGACTGGACTGTCCATGTTATTTACCGACCTGACTGAATACTCAAAAGCCTGTCGCTGGCCTGCTTCAAGGCCTACTCTGGTAATGTACGCATTCTGACCACATGTGTAATCAGGAATTGGTGGAGGGGGTTACAGAATCCCCGACCGGGGCCGATAGATTGGGTTTCCTTGACAGCTTTGAACCCACTTGGGTAATCAACTGCAGGGTGCGACATTGCAGGTGAAGCGATAAAGAAGGTCTTTATGGATGCCTATGGACCAAGAGGTGATGCTGATTCGACTAACAATATATACGTGAATATGCTCAATGGCTTGCTGCGTTTCACGTCAGTCTACCCACAAAGAATAAAGAATCATCCTGGTAGAACTATTCACTGGCCTCCAAGAACACGAGTGATGGATCCGGCTCCAAGTGGATTCGATAAAAAATGCGATGGAAATGTATCCTAACATCACTACTCGGCCGTTCAGTGGATTTCTAAAGGTGCAGAAGGCTCGGTGACCTGGGACGTGTTGCGAAGCATCTCCTTCAGCAAAGATGGTAGCATCTGGCAAATGACTTTTTAATCCTTATTTGTCGAATTTCGCCAGGGGAGCATCTAGTGGTGATGTACTTATCTCAGTAAGGATTCTTTTTACTTGCTTGAACTTTCCAGAAGAAGGGTCCTTGTTAGTGTCACGGCTCATGTCCCACCACAAGTAACCTTGAAGGCAACACCAAGTCCGTGATGAGGGTACAGTTTCACCAAAACCACAATCAGCATCTACCAAGGACCAGATAATTAGCTTCATAATTTTGCGGAAATAAACTTCCAAGCAAAAATGATACACTTCAATGTTGCGTTTAGCTGAATGTATGATTTGTGTGTCACAGTTGCAAAACCAATAAATCTCCAGTGAACTGCGCACTCTATTAGTACTGAAACTCACGGAAACACATGTCATGAGCATGCAAGGGGCGCCGGAAATATGTATACTGGCGATTAGGAGGACATGTACGTCATTCAAAACTGAAGGAAAAGGGAGCAATCTTTGTGGTGTATTGGGATGGCCTTCATGCGCATTAGGATAACTACGGTTACTCATGCACAAGTCTACACGGCTTCCAATGATAAGGAAGTACAAGTAAATGTGGCGTTTTCACCAAGTCACATAACGGCCTGAATCTTGGTTAACAATGGGCCGAAGGATGGAAGTTTAACCCCTTCGTACACGGATAAAATTTGTGATCCAAAAATTATATCTTGTCTTGATAGTGATGTATTGGATAGTATACAATAGATTTTAATCGTTAGTTGTCAAATGTTATGTACAAATGTGTACTGTGAACCAAGCAACCAGAATTCCCAAAATTATAAATTATAAATATGTCTTGTAATAAATCTTCTTTTGCTAGCACTTGTGGTAAAAGGTACTGAGATGATTTTGCCTTTTGTACACTTGAACCTGTTGCGTCCTTTGCAACCAACAACCTAGCAGAGCTATCCTAGTACTTTGATGCAAACAGGAAATGGTCAAATTTATAAAATCTGATTTCAGCAACGGGTCACACTACAAGCTGTGCCCGCTTTGTAGGTAGAGAAGTAACAGTCATAACGTTGTTGTTGCAGCATCAGCAGAACCTGTAACCAGTGTTGTGGATGCGCTTGGAATTCTCAAGTTCTGCACATATCTGATATGGTCAATTGTGCTTTCAACAAAGTGTTGGCAACTTAGTTTTCAACAAGGAGATCCAAGATTGGATGTATTAATTTTTATGATTTTAACTGCTAACTCAGAAGACACAGTGACCGAAATCTTAAACAGTAACTAAACTAAGACACGGCAATATAATTCAGCAAAAATGGCATCCAAAATCATGAAGTACTTTGTTACATTACAACTTACTGTCATGCAGGGATACATAGATATTATAAAGACTCACAATGCGAACATTTGGGTGCACCATTTAAAAAGAACACCAGATATCACTCTATACTTCGAATTAATAAATGTACTTAGTGTTAGAATCCAAGTTAGTAATTGTATGTAGGTAAGAGGATTTTATGTGTTTACTTTCTGCTCACTGTTCTGAGTTAACCAAATCATGTGCACCGCTATTTACTGCAGGTTAGCTATTGCTAACCTAACTGAGATCATTCATTGAAACTAGCAGAATAGTATAACCGCCACAAGTGTTGCGAAATTCATTTCTCTGTTTGTGTGTATCGCCCCTGGAACCACACCACATTCGGTCTGTTTCGCAACAATACAAATTATGTGTGAGGACGGTTGGACGACGCACTCAGGCACTTACATGTCTTAGCAACCGCAATGGGAACCATAACGCGACGATATGAGATATTCCACAGGAGCAAGCTCAGTCGAACAACGGCATACCAAAGGCAATAGGCGAGTGAAACCTCGGTGAGGATGCCAATGGGTACTGGGCGCGCACTCATCCTGATTCGTATCGTTACATCCATCAAACGCGGACCTATCATTATTGCGCTCAGTGAGAATGCAGCACCCCGAAACACACCGCGGTCCACACGCTCTCCACGCCCTCCGGTGTCACTAGCTCAACTTCCAGGTCAGCCGATCATCGACAACGGTATGTGTGCGCCAATTCGTGTCATTATTCCCAAGGGCCAACTCATCCGCACTCATTCACGTGGGTGTGGTGCAGTATACGGACAGCACAGCTGAGGAAATTGGCGGACACACCGCGCAATCATATTTCACCTAGAAATGGAAATGCCTGAAAAGTTACATGCCAACCACCATGATCACTCGTAACTGTTAAGCCCAGGTGGCACCACGTGAGTTTTGCGAGTATACCCCTAGAATGTGCGTAGCTTCAATGTAGCCAATCATGCCTGAATACGGTTGTCGAACGCGACTAGGCATCTACCAAATCGCACGCATCTGCGCCACACCCAAGCCTTCTCTGGTAACATGTCGTAAACTCGTCTAAATGCTATTGATTGCTTTGAGATTTGTCACTCAACGAGGGAGGCGCTTTGGTGTGTTCGCGCCAGGTGGATGATATTTGTTTGCCCTAAGGACGATTCTGAATGATGTGTGGACGAAATCTAGTTCCTTAACGCTGAATCTTAAAGCGTTATGTTTGCATTTAACTGAGGAATGGAATTGTGCAATTCATTTCCTGTAGGCATTTTTTGCTGGATTCAAAGATATTACAAAATTTTAGGCAATTCACCAGACCGATTCTGTAATACCGTCTACTCCAATACCTCGGAAATTCCTCGCGCTTTCGTGCACTATATCCCCGGCTCACTCGAAATTAACAATCCGTTGCACATGCGTACTTGCGTGCTTCAAATCCGGTCGTGTTGTTGGGTGGATAATTTTGTCATGGTACCATGTCCTAGCAACTACTTTTGCCGCCTGTGTTGGTGACAAAATTTTCACCGCTCTGGTTTTTATAAACCTGTAAAACCTCAATATCGGCTCAGAGTAAATTACGCAATGTTTTGCGACGAATTGGATGATGGTTTGAAACACTGAAATGAACGTGATGAAAGTTACCACAATGAGACAAGTCAGAGTATTGCTGGGATGAAGTTTGCTACAGGTATGGCACCTCGCGCAGAATTTTTGTTGGTCATACAAAGTAAAACAACATATGCAACCTTCTAGTTGTCTGGAAATTTTGCCCTTTATATTTGACATCGAACAATAGATTGCTCTAAAATTGCCGCCACCTTTCACATGCCGCCCGGGGCGGATCGCCGCTTCCCCCCTATGCTACGCCTCTTGCATGATAAGGACCATGCAGATTGTCTGGTGTTAGGCCGCTTTCAGACTGCCGGCGGGCGAAGTTATCAAACGCTTCATACGCTTCATGTTCCACTTATATCTGACGGAGATAACTGATTAATCATTTTAGGCAGTTGCAACACATTTGCCTAATGCGGTTGCAGACAGATGCCTCATCACGTAACATTTTGCACACCAGTTGGGGCGTTTATTCCGGCGACCGATGCATAACGTGTCCATTGATGAGTTCATTGTGCACAGCCCATCCACCCATGCGTTGGATGCCGACTTAGCTGATGAACATTCGTTTCACTGTTGGTAGTCTATTTTCGTAGTTTTGTTTGCATAAGAGCCAAACGAGTAGACGGAATATGACGGAACTGCTAGTAGTTTCCTCTGGGTGTAGTTGGTTAGGGTCTGTTTTAAGAGTTGCGCTAAACGCAGTAACCTGTATTGTACCCACCGTCGAGATAACTGACATAACACTGTGTGGTAGTATGTGATATTGCAATTGAAAGAGGAAAACCTCCTTGTTTAATTGTCCATTCACTGACCAGTGACGGCGGTAAAGGAGTTTCGTCCAGCCCATAAGCTGCAAGTAGCACGCCCAAGAAGAATACGGGATCCAGTTTGAGCTAGGATAACAAGGTTGATAGCTTTGCGAGACCATCTCAAAACTGCTTTCGGAAAGGCGGATATATCAGAAAATGTAGTGTTGCTAAGCGGAGAGCATGAATCTTGCTCTCACGCCTACACCAATGCTACAATTAGTGTGCTCTTGGCCCAACATGCTAGCACACAGCCTGTGACCAATTTCACTTTACGCCATTAACAAACTGAATGATACTAAAATATTGCATGTGAATCGAATATCATACTGATCATGACATTAGGCTGCACGTCAAGCTAGTTACTTCAACTTAAAGACTCCTGATAAAGTTAAACAAATTGCTTACCGTTACTAACATGGTTAATGATAAGCACAAAACATGGGATGGTCAGAGTGAAACATCAAAATCAACAGTTTACGTGCAAACAAATTAAAGCGTATATCGTCTGACTCACTGTGAACATAATGCATTCCATGATATAGATCGGCCTAGCCGTATTCCATGAGAACGCAGACCAGCACACAATTTGTTTGTGGTTTGTTGTCTCTTGTGTACTACGTGTTACATTGTTCGAATCCTTTAGGGAGTTTATTCAAGTCCGACTGGACACAATTTATTAACGATGAAGCAAATGACAACTTAATAGTGAAGATTGTAGCATGAGAGCAAGTTGATTATTAAATCTGTTTAACTCTATGGAAATGTGAGCAGGAAGTAAACAAATAAAGTCCTCTTACCTGTAGATACTCTAACCCATTCCATGCTCCAAGGCGATATTGCAGGTGTATAATTGACAGTATGTTGGAACTCCAAATGTGAGACATCATTAGCAATGGTTTATCATTATCGGAACCCAACAGTGGAGAGCGGTACGGACTTGGCCCCATGGTATACGCTTGCAAACTCTTTCAATCAGTTGTCACTCTCGTATCGAATCACAAGGGTGGGGAACCAGTTGCATATCCCGCACCACAAACTGGTACCGGTGTCCGTGTTTGCTTCATGCTGTTCACCATGACGCATCAATCTTGGCAAAGCGAAGATATGTAGATGTAGAAGATGACGGAACATAATGAGATAGACTCACATCCCCGATTTTTCTACGATTTCAGAATGCTGCATGAAATGAACCTACACCTGGCAGCGATGTGTAGGGTGCACTAGAACTTCTGTGCATCACATTCCGATGGCGACCTGTTGAATAGGCCAGTCACGGCAAAAGCGATGATAGCCTTGAGAGACCCGAGGAACAGTGGGTGAAGTCCGTCAGGCCCAGCGAGCGTGGTGCCGTTAAAGTTAGCGAATAATTGGCACACCGTTTCAACATTGCACTCTAGACTACCAACCACGGTAGACACCTAATCATTCGCGAAGGCTGAAGCGATCTGCGAATTTTGGTATTGGCCGTTAGAGGTTGTCCGTTTGAAACATCTTGCACGGCTTCGTCATCTGCAGACTTCAAGCGCCAGTTCACGTAAACGAAGATGTCCTTCTGGGCGGTTTCGTGGCGGTTATAAGCTGCTTTTTTTAAATACTGGAGCTTTCTCGTTTTAGCACCGCTACCTTTATTCCTCGGTCTGGTATTCACTTCATAGTCTTCGGAAGAGCCGGAATGGAGGAATTCCTCCCACAATATGCGCGACGATCGGCCAGTTAACCGCACTCATTGTTCAACCAGTGTGGCTTAACTGGTGAAACTTTTATACATTTGAGGGATCACAACGGTTAAACAATAAATGTATTCCATTCTATACAACTGACAATCAGGCCTCAAATAGATGCAGCCGGCGACAACGACTAATGCATCTGGCTGGCGGTCCGAGTCAGACTATCAGAACACGTTGGTCCTTAATCTTACTCTGGAGTCAGCGGGTGGGAATACTGCTACTGAAGTTATAAGTTTGCCACGAGAAGTGCGTTGTCGTTTCCTTGTGTTATTTCAGGTTCTGAATCTCATACACATTTTATTCTTAGCTTGTGAAAATTAGGCTCAGGCACGACGGAGCTGAGCACATTGTCATTTTTGCAGGTTGGCAGATGTTTCGTGTTGCCCCAGTTTCAAGTACCAGTTCCATTAACCTTACTTCTTTCTACCCAACCATATCCAGGCATAAGTCGAGCTCCAGGCCACAGTATTCCAGGACACTGGAATTCAAGCATAAATGCTGCATGGGGGCGAATGATATGGTCTCAGCGATACATCAGCCAATCCAAAGGACGGCTCAGGGACTGTGATAACGAGCACGCATAAGCAGCTCATCGCGCCTGTGGTGGATCGAGCATCGGAACTACTCACAGAGGCCATCATCGCTCGGTGGGCACCCACAAGTCTCACAAAGAGAGAAGACCGGGTGTAGAACAATAAGCCGTCGCGGACATTCCATACCTTTTCACCGCGGAAACACGAGTAGCCACCGAGCTCGATTTTCACAACGATTACCTCAGAATTTAGCCGCGTTTCTGTCGATTCCACTAAGTCTGGTCGCTCAGAGATAGCAAAGTAGCACGGCTCATCTTGCATTTGATCGGATACACACTAACCTACTCATGCGGAAGTCTGAGGCTCATGTCATTACAACTCTTGTTCTAAACTGAATAAGTTTCTACATCGAAAGCTGGAAATAACTAGTCAAGATTGCCAACAGCTAGTTCGAAACCAAACAAATAAATAGCGACATAATCGAAGATTGTGTGTTAGGCTCGCTTTATTCCTTCATTCACATCAATGACCTATTCGGCCACATAAGGTTCGGGATAACATTCCTCTTCCCTGATAACATTACAATTGTCTGCTCTTTAGACCACAGACAAGGCAGCTTCGAAACAACCTATATCCAACCTCATCTGATCTTAATAGAACAACAGAACATTGTCTGGAGAGTGCGCTTTGCCACAGATAGATGTAGTGGAACAATGGATTTATCACGGATAAAAGTAACCGTTCACCAATTTTCGTAGGTGAAGGGGGAAACCAAAGGTGATTACATCAGGAATAGTAACGCACATTAGTAGGTCCATCCAGATTTTAATATGTGCACCCAGTTTGGTTGCGTTACCTTAGACCTAGGGACCCGTTAGATCATGTATTGCATGTGATGCAATCCCGAATTTTGAATACAACTAACATGGGAGCTGAGATGGCAAAATGTGCAAGAATATTTCGCGGCAGAGATACACAAATGAAAAAATAGTTCCAGCGACAATCCAACCGGCTATACTGTGGTGTCAAGTTCGAATGCTACACTCTCAGTCAAGTTTTAAAAAAGTTTTAATATGCACACTTAGGCGTATTTTCAGAATCGGGTTTTAATAAATGTCTGCATGGGTGGTTAGTTTCTTTGATGATCCGATACACCAACATAAGATCGCCTTGCAGACGAGGAGATTGCTCACCAAAAGATCCCAGAGTCTTTAGTCTAAAGTGTTAAAGTAAGTAGAGCAATCTCCTTACATTTTTGTCGCTCTCCAGTGTGTATTCTAAAGTGTATCGAAGTTATGGTTCGCCAAGGGCGCTATTCCTGTATGACGTATTCTGCCTGTGGCTTCAAATAAGCATTGAATAGTTGCGAGAAGAAGATAGGACCAAACCGGCTAAGCGCTATGCTGAAGAGGCTTAATTGTTAGCTGGATTCTTTTGTTGCTCACTTGGCCTGTGTTGAGCATTCGCGCTCGTCCTGTACAAGCATTTTCCTGAGAAACGCACTGCAAAACCTGCTCTTCTAGCCAATATTCGAAGGTGTTCTGGTAGCATATGCTCACTGTTTTACACTTGGGCAAGTTAGACTCAAGTATGTTCTGACCTGATCAATTATGAGCCTTATCAAGATCAGTGCCATGTTGCTGGCCAAGAACCCCAAGTTCCAGGCTTTCAGTGTCTGTATTTTCTGTCTGACGAGATTGAACAAGTTCGAAACCGGTCGTTGAGTGTAGTGTTCTCGGGTGGGCAATACCGAACAGCCATTTATATCATCAGCTACGGTCCCAGTGATCGAACTGAGCAAGGTTCGCTTCAGTGCGGGTCACAGTCCACATGACCATCATGCGTCTCAACCCATCAACAAAACGAATGCTTCACAATGACCCCTCCTATCACACTTACCACTGCGTCGACATGAAAACATGTGTCCTTCTACGAGCACAATACGCGATAGTTAGTGGATTACACTTATCTATGTGTATTATTATTATCCTTATATCGTAGGCGTTAGCCCCAGTATGAACCATCGCTAAAGACAATCCGTTTGTGAAAGGCTGTTCCGTTCAGTGGTCTCTTTAATGTGCTGCAAAACGTCTGGATTCAGCTTTACTCCTTTACTTCTACAAGAGTTGCACTGCACAGTGGCGTCTTCTCGTCTGTAGGCAACGCTTGTGTTTCTTGCCTTGCTACCGTTGACATCGGTTGATTGGGTAGCTTCGCGGGTGGCTTCCGATTCGACCAATGCAGCGTGGTGAAGATCTCTTTCTGTTTAACGGTTGCTGTTATCCAGTCGATATATCGTAGCTATGTCCTGTCATTGTCGATTGCTGATTTCCGGTTGATTCATGCAACATTCAATTCTGCGGAAAGATTTCTTTCCGATGATTCTATAGGCAAATAACGCTAGATTAGGACTGCTTGAAATACAATAGGGTGCATTGTTCGTGAGCTCGATTTTCAGATATGTACTGGTGCAGTCGCACGCGACTGTTGGTGGGGTGGCGCGCTAACTGTGTCTCCACCTCTGATCGAAGTGAACGACACTCAGGTGAAATCATCTCTCGGATAAACGCTAGTAGCCTACGGTTGCACAATTAGCGCTGCATTAGCCAGTTTCCAGCGTGAATTGAAAATCCTCGAGCTCGCTTTGAAAACCGTACGGTTTAAGTTGTATGGCATCTTCTGATCATATTCTAATTACTAAAACGCTGGTAGATGGAATGAGGTACGATGGGTTGCACAGTCGGAGAGAGAAAATACTGACGATATTCCAGACGAAATGGTGCTTGGTCCATTTCAGCCGCTGAACATTCAGAATGATATTTTACTTAGATTCCAGAAGGTGGCGGTAAAATCCATTGTCTTCCCTGAGGAATTTGTAATTTTTCACTTGTCAATAAAATTTTTGGATGTTAAAATTAAGAAAAGCTTAATTGATTACACAGGAGAAATCTGTCGTCACTGAGGCTTTTCGGATGTGTAGTCCCTTAATACAATTAATTTTCTTGACTGTGATTCGGTTTAACTGTAGCCGTTAAACAATTGTGTGCACAGAATGGGAGCGACTGGTGTGGCATCATTCGCATATCCACTGACAGCCATTTATACTATCAACCATAGTTGTCTGAGCACTGGCCCCTTCACCAAGGATAACTAGATAACCGTTATATTTTCGTCGGTGCGAGACATTCCAGCTGCGTTGCCTCGTCATTGTGCACATCACAGTCGGATGGCAGATTAAAAATTTTTAAATTTTACAATATAAGTCACAGAGAAGTATTGAGGTATGCAATTAGTTAAAAGTATTAAAATGTGGAAGGTAGAGTGTAGGAATAAATGTGAAACCATCTCCTAGTGACTTGCTTCCATGAGGGATGGTTCCTCGCGAGGTTTCATCCGCACTTCGAGAGTTCATCTTGTCATATGCTGTTGTGGGTTAAGAGCAAGTAAGCCGTCATAGTGTTGACTGAGCTTTCGGCCATTATTTTAAGCAATAGGCGTTAATTATGAAGGTTCTTTTTTATGGCTTCTGTTGTATGTAATGAGCCGTCAACCACAAGACTCGTGTTTTGCGTCCGGCGCAATAAATTCACGCAATTAGTTATGTGGCACTTCGTCTTGCGTGTGTAACATTACTTATCTTGGAGGCTAAAAATCATCCCCTCAGAAGATCGACCCAGTCCTAAGCAACCATGAAAAATACCAGATAGTGAAATAGAATAAAAACTACAATTAGTACATGTTACACGCTTATTTATAATTGCATATGGTCTGGCAGTTGTCTATTTCCATTTATACTAGCAATCGAAGAGGGTAAATAACTAACTAAGGAAATACGTTGGCTTTTGGTAGGAGGTTCGAGGTATTTAAGGACATTGCAACTGCTGAACGATTTCCAGGTACTTCTATCAGGTGAAGTCAATCGAAAAGAGTAGAATACATACTCGAAGAGGATTTCGCGAGTACGGTACACTGTTCCGTTAACCGAATTAGACCACCAGTGTGATGCTGCTTAAAGGCTTATTCGATCGGCGGGAAATTGTACGAAATATTTGCAACGTAATTTATGAAAGTGAACATGCGCGCAGGTTGTTCTTCCCGGGTGACCCCAGTGGATCTCACCGAATGAATGGACGGTTGCACCATACATCTTAGTGGAGGAATGAGACAGTTTGGTAGTGCATCAGTGTGGTTACGTCAAGCAAATATATATATATATATATAAAAATATATATATATTATTTGACGGGAGAGTCTGCAATTAAACAAGGATTGCGGTGACGATTTGCTGACATCCCGGTGACGTGGTGCAGTCTTAGTTTGGCCGTTAACTCATTTTCTAGACGACTCCCCGCGACGGCAGCGGACTGATAATAAGGGTATATTCTTTTCCTTACTAAGAGCTAGGACACGTCCGCTTTTGCAAGTGCATTTAATCGGAAAGTTTGGCTGAGGACCAGAATCGTCCTTCTGGCTAGACGTAGATGCCCTTTCTCGAATCAAATATAAACCGCAAACTGTAAAATTACAGATAATCCCCTGCATCGATCGTCGCGTAGTGGCGGGATGAGCCACACTTTATCGACTGCCTGCAGCGGGGCAGTAAAGCGAAAAGATGATGCCGCTAGTGTTCCTTACTTTTCCCCATTTTCATTCTCGTTCTCCCACCCACCCCCATTTCTCTTGATCCTCCATACCGCCCCGGAATGCAGCTCCCACCACTAGATTTAACGGAACAGACGAGTGCTTCTGTTGCCCGACCACCGCCATGTGTACGTTTGGTAGCCATGATTCCCTCCATTCATGTGAAGATTTCATGACATCTCCGGTATGACTGCGCTTGATTTGCATGTTGACAATGTGCCTACCTGTCCATTACCACTACCTCGTCCATACTGGCTCCAGGAGCCAGTTGGTCGTTGCTGGAGTGGACTAGGTGTACGATCCTTGTAGTCGTGCTAGGCTCGAAGAGTGGTTCCATGCACTCAGTGTGGAGCGGACTACGGTCCAGCCACCGCCTTGTGTGCACTTGATTCCCCAAGTACAGTGTGCTTGTGTTTGCCTGTGTAGGAATGTGACCAGGCTACGTTGATGGAATGTGGCTACCATACCCATGCCTCCCGGTCATATTCCTTCGGGTTTACATCGGATATGGGTGTGTGTTTGGAGCACAAGCTACCCATGGTTCCTCTATAGACGCAGCGGTCTTGTGCATGTTTGCAGACAAGGTGACAGGCAAATCTGGAAATGGAGGCTACCGACTGTACACGCGATTTAATCCCGGTTCCCCCTGATCTTGTTGTAGAAGTGTGCGTATTTGCTCTATTAAATTTACAAAATTATTTGATTCTAGTTTAAAGTTAATTTAGACTTTAGTAACATAACAAACCAACAACTTCAGGCCCATCAAGATCAACACGACAAAGTGTACGCGTACACCAAATTGCGCATACGACACACCTAGTATTTGACCGTTAAAAGACGTTACGCAATACGCTACAGGGATTTCATGTAAGAACTGAGTAGAGCTGTTGCCTACTTCGCACCCAGACCTTACGATGCGGTTTTATTCCTAACTAAAGAGACATATGCATAGAAACTTACGTGTGCAATTGAAGATGCTCGCTCACCTCTGTGAAGCTTATAGGAACCATAAAAATTAAACATGAGAGCTCGCATGAATATAATGATTGGGGAAATCTCCGGAAATTGCTATATGAAACAATTTTGTTGCATACTTGAAGCTGGTGGTTTTCACTTACTTGTTTAATGACTTAAACATTGTGTTAGACTACATGTGTTGTTAAAGCGGAAAGTGCTCATATGATCCCTGTGGGTTAGCTCGTCTTACTGGGGACGCCTACCACTTTTCGCTACGTTTTGTGCAGATTGGTCAGTAGGCAGCTCAATATCCTTCATTGTGAACAAGTGCCGCATTGTCCACATTCGCCATCTACACGCCTACATCTACAAGCTCGGGGCGCACAATCTGCAGACAATCTCTCAGGAAGGTGAACTGCGTGTACTGGCGCAGGACGATCTCAGTCATTCCAGACAGTCAGAGTCCTCTACACAAATAGGCAACCAGCATGTTGGTCCATTACGCTTGGATTCATCCATCTTCTCTCCGATGATCAATGCCTACACCCGTCCCAACGTCGAATACCCTATCCAGGTTTGGCATACTTGACTAATGCGTGACCTTGCAGCGCTCGAAACTCCTCAAAGTCAAGCATAGCAGTTTTTCAGCGATTTTGGCCACCAGAATCAGAAACTGCTGAATACACTCGGAGTGTGCAGTGGACGCTACCGCCAGCGACCTGGAAACCACATATGGGTTTACCAAATAATGGGTGCCCCCAGTCACGTGTGCCACCACCTTTTGCAACTCAGCCCGAACACCAAGCGCAGCGGCAATCGCCCAAAACTGAGTCAATAACCGTCTAAATTGTAGACAAACATATTTGTCCAATTGGACCGTTTCTCGCTGACCTATTCATGGGTATGCTTGGATGAGGCAAGTTGAAATCGGTCCTCACGAACCTCAGACTTTACGCTTTGTACTGCCCCACCAGTCTCGAAGCACCGAGGACGGTAGCAATGAATTCAAGAAGGCGCAGGAAGCGCTGAAGTTCACCTTCGAAATAGAGATAAATGGTACTTTTCACTTCCTCGACGTGGCAAGGAAGCGACTCGAGAGTGGCATGTTACGTCACAAGTAGAGGCAACAAACGTGGTATGGACAATACCTAAATCTCTACAGTTTCGTCCCACTGAAATTAAAACGGAATCTGATCCTCAGTCTAATGAGTCGAGCAGAAGATATTTGCTGGAACGAAACATTTTCCGAAAAACTGAAGCGCATATGTTCGACGCTGAGAAACAATGGTTACCTTAACAGTTTCTTGAAAGCCAACATGGTAAAATGAAGAAGACTCTTGTATCCCTTACAGTTCTGAGAAAACCCATATTTCGCCAAACACCGAACGACGGAGAAATCGCTGCTGAAATCATAAGTCGTCGTCTTCCTCTTGCCCTCACACACACTGAGCCAGCAGCTAAAATACAAATCCAGTTCGCCGGTAACCCAATGGTTAGCACTAGCCCCGAAGACAAGAGGCCCGTCCCCGCCAAGTCAATGTGTCTTTATCCGTTTTCCTGTTCTTGTGAGGCAGGATACATAGGCCGAACGACGCTGTGCCAGTCTGAAAGGGTGAAAGAACATCATCCGGCTTGGCTCATGACCGCTTGTCGAAAACAAACCAACTCATCCATGGCCACGCATCGCGCCGACACTGGCCATGCCACAAATTTGGCTGTCGTTCAAAGTGATCATCAGGCACCGGACAATAGACCAAAGTGAGTTCGTAGGCGTTTGCTTGAAGCCGCAGAGGCCGTCGTGATTCGACTGTACGAGCCGGAGACATGTTCAGAAACGACTCGTTCAGATGTTAAAATTGTCTTGGCCCACCCGAACTGCGACATCCGGCTCACGGAATGGTGTGTACGCCCCACATGTGAACTAACGGATAGTGATTGTGCTTGCTCAGTGATTGTGAACCGAACTTATCTTACCAACTTTAACGTTGTGTCAAGCATTTCCACACACAATTGTATAAGCCTGAAAAAGAATTATTGAAAACATATTTTTGCTTACATCGACGTTTAAACATAGTTCTGCCTCCAAGTCAGCAAACAATGGAACGCTCTTCCAAACTCAGTTACTTGTGCCCCCAACTTAGCTGTTTTCAAAAAAAAACGAATGGACATCCCATTGAAGGCCCTATGCTTGGTTACCTGAACTGATATGCTGAATATATTCAGGCTAACTAGCCTCTTTAGAATTCCATCCCACAGTGACGCATGTAAATTTGTGAAGCCGGGTGAGAAATCTGCTTGTTATTTGCTATTATCACTTGCCATAAGGAATCGTTGATCCGTTTTGCAAATAAATATATAAATAAATGTTTCATTCCCGACAGTGCGGAACACGCCTAGAAAGGCATGATCATTGTAACACAGACGCGTATGATCCATAGGTGAACAAGAATGTTATAAAGTAACTAGTACATGCTGCGCATACACGCTGCGTTCGATGTACCAACAGCGCGCTTGATAGCTGAGTCTCTCTTTTTCAAGTGGTGTGTGTGCTATATTGTCCTAATCCCTTTTGGCTCTCATATTAATGTCTACCCGAACTATCTTCTATACACGTGCACACGTCCTTAAAACTACTCTAGTTAAATTCGATAACAATTTCGCCTTCGCGGCACTTTCCTAACATATATTTTCTGACGTCTTGAATCTTTCGCGGATTTTTCGGAAACAAATTTATTTCCTATGCTCATTTCCTATGCTCGTATCTGCATGCATTATTTGCTTTGTTTCATTTTATACCGTCGTTTCAAGTGATTGGCTATTGCTTGATATCCCCGGTGTGGCTGCGTTTGATGTGCATGTTGACAAGGTGAAAACCTGTCTATTACCCACTACCTCGTCCATACTGGCTCCAGGAGACAGTTGGTCGTTGCTGGAGGGGACGGGGTGCACGGTTCTTGTTGCCGT
Source organism: Dicrocoelium dendriticum (assembly GCA_944474145.2). Taxonomy (NCBI): domain Eukaryota; kingdom Metazoa; phylum Platyhelminthes; class Trematoda; order Plagiorchiida; family Dicrocoeliidae; genus Dicrocoelium; species Dicrocoelium dendriticum. The sequence continues at coordinate 8,215,876 of OX104060.1, read as the reverse complement.
GTTAGGACCAAAGAGTGGTTCCACGCAGTTAGTGTGGAGCGGACTACGGTCCAGCCACCGCCTTGTGTGCGCTTGATTCCCCAAATACAGTGTGCTTGTGTTTGCCTGTGAAGGAGTGTGGGCCGGCTCCGTTGATGAAACGTGGCTCCCATCCACGTGCCTCCCGGTCTTATTCCTTCGGGTTTACATTGGATATGGGGTGTATGGTTGCAACCGTGGGTGCTGCAGCACAAGCCACCCATGGTCCCTTTGTAGGCGCAGTCGTCCTGTGGCTGGCCACAGTGACAGGCAAATCCGAAACCGGATGCAACTAACCATGTATGTAAGTGCTTGGGTGAGTAATCAGGTTGAGGGAATTTGTACCTTCTCACTCCCATAACCCTCATTCCATTTGCCATTATTTTATCGCCTCCTCAATGCGTACTTTATTTGATTTCCTTATGTAAATAAATAAACAAATGAACGTTTTATTCCTCAACGGTGCACGGCACATTCCAACGCGGTGAACTGATCAATTGATACAAGATCGCACAAAATAGTTAATGGTTCACGTTTGAGACAACGGATCCCAAATACGTATTTGAATTGATTGGCAGTTGGGACGTATTAGTGACTAATAAACTGGGACCCAATAACAGATGCAAATCCAATCAATAGTTTTTGTAAAGTACTACGGTCACCCATGTAACTTTCTTCAGGGGACCTGCTTCCATGCACGATATTCCCTCGATGGGTTTCACCCGCACTTCCATGCTGTGTGGCTGTGTGCCGGTGTGGCAAAACAGCGAATAAGCCATCATCTGTTTGACAACTGATTCGTTATATATGGGCTGTTTTATGCATACCATGTGAGCAATGAAGACGTAGCCCTTTCCGTCATGCGCACCATGCAGGTATGGCAAACATTTTTGTTATATACCAACGAGTCAGTGGCTGTATGCTTTACCTGGACATAAGTTCTTAGCTTGGATGCTATAATCGGTCTCCTCAGGAGATCAGCCCAGTCACGGCCAAGAGTTAAACAAGAAAGAATATAAGGTATGAGGAAGTTGTACCCTGCAGATTTTGAGCTGTTCTCTGAGCTGAGTGATTATTGTGCAGACGTTCTGTTGCCTGACTAGGCAACATCATCAGTGCGGCTTCAGGGGCCTGGTTCGCAGTGTCTCTTAATGGACTTTAATGTCCAAGTGCTTATTGATCTAGTCCTACTTTGAATGCCAGGCTTCAATGAACTCACCTGATTGCCGGCTTTTAGTACTTCCGAGGATGCTGGCCAAGCAAAATTCGATGGAAAAGCATAGCGAACAACGATGACCGTGACCCGATTTCAGCTTGAAAAGCATGGTTTATTTAAAATGTTTCGAAATGCTGGTAGCTCGGGTTGATGAATCAATTGTTCATTTGTTCTCCGAGCTTGGCGGTTTTCTCGCAAACGTTTCACCACCATGCGAGGTGGCATCCTCAGTGCAGTGATATGTAACGTGCAATCTCACTAAATGAATTCTCCCTCCATAATCGACCTGTAGGTGACTTTGAACGTGGCAGTGTCGATTTAGGTCCCGTGACCTCTACCCACTTTCCCCAAGGCTAAAATCGGCGCCCGAGTTGTTCTGCCTCAAACCGCGTGACAAAAGATCCTTTATGTCTTTCTGTCGTAGTGTCTCGTATATTGGGTCGATGTCCATGCGCATGTTGATTGAATGTTTTGTTGAGAACCAAGCCTCCAAGAATTCTCTTTCTTTGTTTGAACAATTGAAGCATGGTTCATCTCCGAAACAGTGCACCAAAAGAGAAGAAAACGGTAGTGGTTCGATGGAAGTGCAACTCCTTCGATTGACAATGCAGAGGACATGTAAAACCTATGCTTTGTACCAAACATAAACCATTTTCTGACATCAGAATGTCAAGTGTCATCATTTCTGACCCCACTCAAAAGGTATCGGCGAGAGGTGCGTTCTGAAGACCAGTAGCCAGAGGGTTGTAATCAGCTTACAGATAAGTGAAGCGAAGTAGCTAAATAAATAAACAAATTGTTCGTTCTCAGCAGTGTCAGGAACGCCTGCATAGGCATGATTATGCTAATACAAACACGAAGGGTTGAACAGTGTATCTTTCGAATTAGCGAGGGACGAGCAAATTCGTGTCTGTGCACATTTGATCTTGAGCGAGCAAACCAATCTAGGTGGGAATATTGAAGAAATCGTTTATGACGAGTGAAGACATACGCAAAAACAAGAGATAAGTAACCGAAAAAATAAGACCATTGGCAGTGACGGGAAAACAGAATATTAGAAATAGTATTCTAAAAATTAGATATCCCAACAAAAACGCTGCAACAAGTCATGTTAACTGAACATTCTTGCAAAGCAAAACCGAATTGTTTATCCGCTTGCATTGATTTTCACACATTATTTCGGATTATAATTCCAGGTAAGATGTCATCGAACACATACTACCGTTTTCACAAAGCAAAGGGGTGCGGGTTGATTACGGTGCCCAGGCACATTTTGAAGGTGACAAACGTGGAGGCAGTCACAACTGGGTTAGCGGGACATAAAATACACTTAAAGAAGTATGAGGGTTGTGTGTAGGCTGAAGCAGGAGGAATTTATAACTAAATAAATAAACAGTATATTCCTCGACGGTGCGAGACACAGTTCAGCTGAACGGCCCGATAAAGGTGTACCTGGTTGGCACAATATATGTCATCCGTTTTATTTGGGGACGCCAGATTCAGCCCCAATTTCATACGGAAATATTTCAGTCAAGACGGGTAGCCGCATGATGTGAAAATTTTTTTGGAAAATACGGAATTTGCGAGTCTACCATCAAGTTAAATGTTGACATTTTATTTATCAGTGGCGTCTCAACAGGCTCCGATGGATTGCACACAAGCAGGGTTGAAGTGAAACATTCATATCGTCACGAGGTTATAGCCAAGCATAATAATTGAAATAGTAGACAGCAGAAACCGATGCGACATTCTCCCATCGGCCTTTTAAGCCAATCCAAACATAATGAGCAAAACAGATTTAAAGGTTTGTTTCCAGGCACAACGTGAGTGTAGCGACTTTGATGTAAGTGTGCCCGAACAACCCATAGCACTATAGTGCATTGGTCAGTTTTGACTTTCTAGTCTCCATTTGAAAATGGGATTTCCGAACGGCAGTGATAGCCGTAAAACTCCGATAGACGCTAGCTAGATCATATAAATTAGACCAATAATTGGAAAACGTCAAAAGGGCAGATGGTGTCAATCTCGTAGACATACTGGCAACTAAAAATTTTTGGACAGTGACCAGTCAAGTGAAAATTAGGTATGAAGATGGAGCAATTGTGAAAACCAAAGTTGACAATGTGATACACGGCTGTCTAATGTGTGTTCAGGCTCGTCGAACAAATTACGAACACGGTGATTCAATGAGTGAAGTAAAGTAGTAAAATAAAATGTGCCTTTTTAAACACAGAGCAGAGGCTCTCAACCAAAATAAGGCGCGTGTTAGGGACGGTTCGTCGAAATTTTTTGGGCAAAGTTGAAAAATACATTATACTTTTTTGAAATCGTAGGCTGGATTATTGAGCATAAATTCTGAAGCGTGAGAAGGATGTGGCAATTCAACCTTTTCCGTGCCCCTTCTATCCTGTAACTCACAAGGCTTGCAATATGGGAAAACAGTGCTCAATGCCGTCACCTGGTTACGCTGCTGTGCTTGAAATCCCGAATTGTCACAAGCGGCTTATTGTTCAGATGGTTTACTAACTCGCGTGATTGAGTGGGAAGCGTGGATGAACTTGCCCTAAGGTTTCACAAACTAGCCATGTACTATTACTATGTTTAAAAAAGTGAAGTTTGTTATAAGACATTTATTGTTCACTATGCAAAGTAGTTCCTTTTAGTGGTAGTGCACCGTGCTCAATATTTATCCCATTCCTGAAAGGCCGCCTAGTACGTGGTTCCTAGACTGGCAGGTACGTCTCTTGTCCCTTAAGGCCTTGAGATGACATCATTTCAACGTGCTTTCCTGTTTGGGAAGCAGCAAATAGTATGCTGGGTTGTGGTCCGGAGAGTCCGGTGGATGGAGTACGATGGGAGTCTGATATTTTCTAGATGGCTGCGAACAAGGAGCGATGCGTGAACCGGCGACTTGTCAAGATGCATCATCCAAGTATGTTTATCCAACGGACCAGACTTCTTACGCACAGCATAGTTCAAAGGCGCTAGAATTCCCTGGCAACTTTCCTTGTTTACCATCTGACCATATGATTCGAACTCTTGCAGTTAAAAGACACAGCCAACATCACTCTGATATCTGACTAACTCGCGCGTGGTTTCCCCATCCACTGAGACAACTGTACTGTCTTAAATCCACATCTCATCACTTTCCTTGGTGCTCTTAGGGAGGTTTTCACTCTTTAACAAAGGCAAGTCGTTGCCGGCTAGTTAAAACACACCTTCACTTCATATTGCCAGCCAATAAATGGATCACGACGCATTCTACGTTATTCATTCAAACAAGATGGCATAGTCCCAAGCTGATTTTCAACTCGTCAGCAACTTCCGCAACAATTAAACGACGATTTCCGCGGATCACAACACGATCTCTCTGCTGACTTAAATGGTCGTCCAGACTTGGGATCCTCATTGACCGACATTCTGCCGTGATCAAAACGCTTCAACCCCTTATAGCCCTCTTAGTGACTCACGAACATTCACATACACTTGGTCAAATAATCGCAATGTCTCTGTAAAAGTTTTGTTAAGGGCGTAGCAAAGGTTACACGCACATATTGTCCTTCAGCCTCTTTCGTTTTTAGTTTGACACCAATCCGATGAGCAGTAAAGTGAGCAATTTAACGGTTGCAGATGTTGTTGACGAATTTGAAATCAACCCAGCATCATGACATCAAGTTTGAGTGACGAACTTGAGATGCGTCTTGTCAGTGCAAATTTAGCACTTCAGTTGTAGACTGACCAACAGAAACGGAACCAGGAACAACTTACAGCAGGTGTTCTGATGTGGGTCTATGACTATGATAATGGATGTAGCTCGCCAACCAACGGTTAGATCGAAACTTGACCAAGAGCATTTTCATGTCTAAACATGCGCTCAATAGCCGATAGGCTCGCTAGTCCAAAAGTTCGCCTTCTTTTAGTACACAGTGGTAAGCAGCTAGGTATTGGAGAAGGGATTTGCAGTGTTTCAGGTGGTTCTCCGCAACTAACTCCAATCACATAGAACGAAACGGAATCATTTGCTTCAAACAATCAACATGTTAGCCAGGATAGCGAATAAGAGCTGGGTGATAGTCGGATACATTCTTTAGTTGTCTGGGACCGTCAGATTACCGAGTGTGCGGCAGTTTTCGCAAACACACCGACCTCCGAACCTTTTGGAATCACCTGGAGTGGACAGGGCTAAGGTGTTTCTGATAATCGGATTAGCTCGAATCCGTGCACGCACTCGTTAATCAGCATCCGTTTACTTTTTCTCCGGCGAACGTAAGTGTTGTGATGTTAAGACAAACGCGTTGGCAATCCGTTAAAGCTGGTCACACAGCATATCCGGTTTGCATGCCGCCATAATTTCTGTCTTCGATTCTGCGTTATTTGTCTCTCCCCCACAGAGCCAGTGTCCGAAAAATCTATGAACAGTGCGCTTCCTTAACGAATGTAAACGTAACGCAGCCAATCGGTGTGTTCAGCCTAACTTCCTGGTGAGCCCAACAACATTTATTTTATTTTGTTTACGCCACTTTGTTTTCTGAATTATTCATCTTTAAGACGAACTCAAGAGAGAGTATTTTGCACTCAGTTGTTAGGCTTCTGGTGTGTTAGCGCTTGAGCACCCCATCCAATCGTCAGTTTAGTTAAATGATGAGGGGTGTTTTTGGCTGACTTCCCCCCGTTCGATTACGTCTGAATTAACCGGGTTGCATGACCGTGCACCATCAAATATACCGGAAGGGGCCTGCGTAATTGCTCCGCCGAAGCCACAACTAAAGCAGTCACCACCAAGTGGTCTGAAAAGTACATCTGCTCAGATGAGGCTTAGCACAAGACGGTAGTAACCACAACTTTGATGAAGGCCAAGGGGACGAACAAGGTTGTCATGATCCGAACGGATGATGCGATGCACTCGAGTCGACGGCATATGGGAGCGGAGGTGACAAGCAGGTCATGGCGGACACCTGCGTACACCTACGAAAGATAAGAGTGATAGACTTTTCCGCTTGAGTGACGCGCTCAGTTGCTAACAGTGGCGTCGAACAGTGAAGCAGTGATACCCATTTCGGTCTGCGTACCTTTACGCTGGTGTTGGAGAATGCGACCTACACCGTGAATGCTCGTTTTTTTACCAACAGTCTTACACGAAATGGTCTCAGCTGCAGATGAAAACGGTCATTAACCCCTTCATACACATACAAGAAGTTTAATCAAAAACTTTTGCTTGTTTTGGTTCAAATCATTTAACTCAATATGGGTTTTTCATACCCGAGAAGGTACGTGTTCAGCTTTTTATGATATCCACTGCGGACGTTTTAAAGCAACATTAACGAAAGTGCAAAATTGTGCAAATGGAAAATGTGGCATTAGGAGGGCAAATGTCACTCAAATAAACGATCCCGAATCTGCATTCTCTTGGCGGTACAGTGTCGAAGATCAACGTATCGATCCGGACGACGGTTTAGTATGTTAAACTATCGCATTTCTGATAATTGGCCCGATACGCGTAGTATCTCAAAGTCCATTTACAAAATTCGGCGAAAGAGAGCATTGGTGACTTTGTAACTCATTTAACGGAAGAAAATGTCCAAAAGCTCAATGCAAAGTTATAGACCGCAGCAAATAAGGTAAGGACGATATTCCAATGAAATGGCAACGGTAGATTTGACGACCCCGCCACTAGATTTCTTAACACAGTGAACGAACGATGTTGATTGTTAGTTATAAATTATGCAAATTAGTTTGTTTATAGTTGTACCAAAAATTCGCAAATGAACATTTATGCATGCGAACCTAAGCACATATGGTGTACGAAGGGGTTAAAGATCGGTGACATCTCACGGTTATTAAAAGACTGTACAATCCCTCCCTTCCTTTTGTAGTGTGTGATGTTATGTGTCCAATGGACAGAAACAGGTTAACTGGTGCCTGACGGAACTGCGTCGAACATCGCCATGTCTATGACCGGTTCTATGCGTTTGGTATTCATGCATCTTTGCAATGCCATATTGGAGCATCACATTGGATGTTATCCTGGATTCAAGTTATTTAATGTTATAAAACGTCTAGAGAATATTAGCCACAATTGGGTTGTAGGTTAGTCTAACAAGTCAACTCACTAGCAATTCCGAGTATGTAGAATAGACAAGATCTCACTTTTCACCCTGGATATCCGAAGAACTCTGGTGGATGATTCCGGATTATTTATCAGGCAAACAGTGGTCATTCCGGTTATGCCTTTAAGTATCTTACCTTACATTTACAAGCTTCCCAGCTGAGCGTAGGCAGGGCTCCCGACACTTTGTAACCTGGACAAGAAGAGGCATGTTTGACCAGTCGTGTTTCATAAATATGGTCAAAACTTGCTCAAACCAGAAGTGACCAAGATAAAATGCACTTAAGATGGGGATCTTAAAGCGCAATCGCGAACAACCTAGATCTACAAAAATGCCGAATGATACAACTTATTAATTAAAGTGATACCGCTCGCGCAGTCAAATATGGCTTTTAAACACTACATTAACACACCCAACTCTTCCATGATTTGGGACCGAGTTAATACGTTTTCAGTGTAGTCACGAAAAAGAAGAAGAGTGAATGACTTTTCTAGACTTTCCTATGGTAACAGTTTTCCCTGCCTTACTTATGATCATGTGGTTATTCATGTTTTCTTTAAAACTGGCGTTTGTAATAAACCTAAAACATTTCCTCTTTCAGTATTTTTCAACATGAATTTTACTTGTCTTCGCTCCTTCCAGTCGTCCAATTCTTTCGCTGATAGCAACTACTCTACACTTGTTTCTGCCCGATGAGCCGTGTGTCAAGCTGCTCCCGGCTTTGCTGTTTGCTCTCCATTCCCTGTAGCTTATATAATATACCTTGCGTCCACGTGGCTCACCGGTCTCAGTCAACATGTGGTTAATATGTCACTTGCATGTGATATCAAACGACCAGTATTCAAGTCACCCGCACACTACAGTTTTCACAAATGCTGTGAATGCATTTACTTACAGTGGTGATCCTTATAGCTTAAATATCGTGGTACTGGTAGGATCTCAGCCAATCATTTTTCCCGGATGGCTCGACTAGTTCGTACCAACTGAGATGTTCTTGTTCATTAGCGTACTGGTTATTGAGGCCAGTTGTTCTTCCACCTCAAATTTGTTAGACAGCGAGTTCTGTTAATAAAATAACTCAGAAACCTCTGTGCACAGGCACTCTACAGACCAATTATAAACCGGAGGACAGAAAATTGATACCGTCAATGAGTGCTCCTATTCTGCAACTACCTCTTTTTCTCGACACTTAATATGAACGCCATGGCTTGTCTTATCAGCACATTCTATTCGATATTTACTGCACTATTCGTGCTTATATAATCTAAAGAGGATTCAAATGAAGAGTGGTGAATAGCATGTCAATCCACAAGGTGACAAATACCCGTTTAACCAAAAATTTCATTCAAAAAACACACCGTTTTTAATCTGACACCACAGGTAGTCGCATGATTTAGCAGAACAAAAGTAAACATAACCTATATCTGATAACAGTGCAACAACAACAAATAATTATTTTTTATAACCGAAATGCCCATGTCTCAACCTCATAAAATACACTCCACTAATCATAGAAATATATTCCGAGGTTACCTAGCTCGTCAGGTCACGTTGTTGTACGCAAATGATTATTTTTCAGTAATGCCAAGGCTATGTCGTACGAATTATATGTACATGTGCTGAATCACAGCATATACAGAATGTATCAATGTGGCAGATGCGTTTAAAACATCGCTACAACACTCGCCGTTAACTACTAACTATCTTTTGGCACTGGGATAGATGAGTTCGCCGAGATCATCGCTTGTATGAGCTAGAGCCCTCACGCTGCGGCAAGCAGCAAGTCACCCATCATAGAAGGCATGTACTTGCCACTGTAGCGCTGCTCCATGATTGAAATGTCTTGGTGAAATCATTCGCTGTACTCATCGCTAACAGATCCCAAGTTCAAACGGAAAAAGTCAATGTGATTATGCAAAAAGTGCATCTTGAGGGACTTTCGAGCACCAACAACCTGCTAGTCCGCAATGAGCTTTTTGTGATGTCTTTGTAGTTCTCTGCCTGAGTTCTACCCAAAAATCCAATGCACACTGTCTTGAATGATCGCCACGCTTCCAACTCAAATGAAATCAACTAGCATTCGGATGTACCGTCTGCCATTCTCCTGCGGGTATCAGGTCTAATAAATATCCTGTCTTTGCGCTTAACATTACTGGTCTCGGGAAATACTTATTTCAGGTAATGTAACGTAGAAACATCTCGCTTGAGGGCTTTGGCGAAGATTTTATTCAAACCAAGGATGATGTGCAGGGGTGGATAGATTTGATCAGAATGCACAAGACACGTATACTTTAAGCTCCTTTTCCCTGCAGCATTTTCCATCCTCTCTGACGCCTTCTCGGTTTTCTAATGCTGTTGAGTTGCTGTACTGTCCCATACGCAACAAGAAACCACAATATTTTGCGAAGCCTCCTTGAATACCCATAAGATGTCCATTGCCTTTGAAGTCCGCACAGATGTGCCAACAACATTTATCGTAGTTCAGCGCAGCATCTGTTTCATCCTTTCGCAAGTTTCCTTCATATTGATGGTATGCAACAGAGGCACAGTTGGGTAAACATTTCCATTGTGAAGCAGTGTGGCCTTTACTCTTAGACGAATCAATGAACAAACGCCATTCATCACTGATAAACCTCACGTCAAGCTTCTTCATCAGTCCTACCACGTCGGGACAGTAACAAAAGGGTTCTCTCGAGTCATCAAAACCGGGCAATTTAACACTTCGCTTTTTGTATACAGTCACCTTAGTGCTTGCATCAAGTAAGTGCCACTGCTGCATCCGAAATGCCAGCAACTCGGTCTTGTCTTTGGGCAAGCCCAGGTCACGTAACAAGTAGTTCAGCTTTGTTTGTTCAATAAGATGTGGGGTGACATCATCAGCTTCAAAGTTTTCAAAGAGGTCAGAATCAGGGGAAGTTGACGGTGAGGAATCACTACTCATCATCAATGACATGTTCACTGGAGGCACTGGAATTAATAAGGTGCAATCATGAGGAACAGGTTGAATAGCTGATGGAAAATCTGGGTAATGAATTTTGTCCTTGTTTCAGTTGGAGATTCCAATGACACTGGTCAGGTAGAAGTAGCAGTCTGTCGTGTGATCCTTCGGCTCCCTCCACAACATGGGGATTGCAAACGGCATCTGGCGTTTGCCGTTGAGCCAATGGGTCAGATGAAGATTGCACGACACAAAAAGCATGCGACGCCAACTCTTTATCCTGATCTCCCTGATTCATCCCGAAATATGCTTGGTAGGCGGACTTCAGTAGTGAAGAAATGAGTCTGAACTGCTACTTTGTAGCAAACTGTCCACAGACGTAACAAAAAGGTTTGCGGTAATTGACACAGCATCGGCTTTCAGTCATGATCAAGTTATCAATTAAGGAAACACACCTCTCAATCGCTTTTCAGTATCAGGTGGATACCATGGCCACGCGAGCTTCTTTCACAAGTTTACAGGGAGCCATTGGACCTATCACAAGCGAGCATTTGATGCATGGAACGCACTGTTTAGCTGCAAGGAAAGATAAAATCAAAAATGCCCGACATAATAGGAACATTTGGTTTGCATATTCCTAATCAGCACACTTGGTACTACTAGAAACATCCAGTCTCATTTCTGTTAGAAAAATGATGTTGCGGGAGTTGCGGTTACTAAATACTCATTTTACTTCTCTCTCAACGTGATAACCGTCGTTATGTGGGGTGAGCAAATTCATTAATTTTTCACTCCACTTGTCTTAATTTGTGTATGGAGCAATCAAGGATCAAAGGCTAAAAGTCAATCACTACACTATTTCCCGGCCAAGTTGTGCTCTTGGATGTTTTTAGTTCCTCTGAAAACTATGGTGGTAGGGAAAGTTAGGCTGTGCAATTGCCGTGCATTGTAGTTGCTCATTGTTACTACAATTCCAACAGAGTGGGCAGCGGCTGCTTGTTCTTCACCCAGGTATTATATGGTTATAATGAAAGTGGTCGAATTTCCGCATTATAGGTTAATCCAACGCGTACACGCGCTCAGTATGCCTACTAAATGCGTCCAAGAATCGGGCACGAAATAGTCAGCAGTCGCTATGGCGCAAAACCGCGTGGTGACTGAAACCTGTGTGCGACAACCATGGACAGCACTTGGCATGTTCACTTTCAAATACAAGGAATTTCGGATTTTCATGAAAAGCACTCGCTTACTAAGTGAGCAATTGATACCAGTTAGTATCCAGTCCACGGTATAGCGTACTAACGTGGTCCCTTTCAAAACCTAGCATGGTGGACTCAGTGTCTGTGAATGAGGGTTGTAACAAGCAACATGCAACTTCGTTCTTTACGTCCTCATTCCTTCTCGCTGTAGTTCAGTAGAGTCCGGATCTATTCGTGGACTCCACGCTGGTTCCATGTGTGTTCCGGTGTTTCAAAACCAAGCCGTGTGATGCAAGAGAACCGAATTGCTTGGAACCAGCTGCGAAACGTGCTTCGAATTAGCGATGACTAATCCCGAATCATCTAACTTGCAGCATTTAATGGCAACACAACTTCGGTTCCACCCTTGGTTCATTTGGTTAGGTTGCAAGCACAAGAAGCAACACAGTGGGGATTGTCCAGTTTGTTTAATTTAACCAAATTAACAACAGTGATTCTTTCTTCGGAATTTGATCTAAACAGATGTGATGGTAAGCTTTTAGCTAAAATGAGGAGGAAAATGATAGTTATTGCAAAGCTATGCATAGTTATGCATCCCCACTACACTGTGTGACCGCTTAGATCACCGATACGCCTAAGCACTGATAATGTAACGCAACCAGAAATACCAAAGATTTTGGCTTCTGATTTCCATCTAACCTAGAGTGCTTATCGCACAAATCTTGCTCTGTCACACTTTGTCGATTTGTGGAGCCAATTTCTGTCTCACAGTCCAACTCTCATAATAATTCGATTAAGCTGAACGAGTGCTATCCAGTACTACCAATCGACCGGATCTTAGATCAACGGTTCGTTATTCCTGGTCCTGTTGTTATTTCGGTTTTCGCTCAGTGTGCATAGCTGCCAAAATTGATCGTTTCGGAGTCCTACAAGGATACATCTCATCTCATATGCTAGACCACCTTGAGGACTCTTCAGCAAGCCTACATTTGTGTAAATCCGTTGCTCTAAAACGCAGATATTTAAGAAAAGCACCACTTCTTCTACGTTTACCGCGGCACTGTTTGCAACCATCCTTGGACTTCCTTTGAAATCCAACCTTATCTCGCGTCACCGCAATCAGGACGATAAGAACTCGCAAGTCTGCTCGAGAAATTCTACACAGCAGTGACCCATCGTGACGTCCACACTGGACCGGTGGCTGGACCAAACACGTGACCAGCGGAGAGATCAGCTGTCTAACACCAGTCTGACAGACACTGTAGAAAGCGAGCCGGTAACTTCTTACTGCTAAGTATTTGGGTTTTTGGCGCACCTAGACATCTCATACTACTCTAATCAGGGGCAGTTCTTGAATCTTTAAACCCCAACAGGCTGTAAACTTATTGCAAATGCCTGCTGACAATAAAAAGGAATACCTCCTCGACTAGAAAAAAAAGGAAACCGCAGCCAAACACGTTGCTAATACGTCCGAGATCCTGCTTGATGTACGTAAACGCATTAACTTTCTCGAGGAAGAAATCAATTCACTAGAAAACAAACTCAGTGAAGTTAGTGCTACTACAGTACTACTACTACTATTAATAATAATAATAATAATAATAATAATAATAAGTAAGTTTCTCATCAAGAAACTGTGGCCATATTTGGCACAGATCATATTTTATACAATACATTATACGCATGAATGGCAAACAGTTGGTGCATTTTATTGCTTTTGCTGTTTCAACGGTTTGTATTACAGGTGCGTTTCGACGCAATGTGCACCAGTTGGAATAGTAGATGGTAACAGCACTAGGGTGGTTTTCAATTCATTGTTCATTGTGCATTAGATGTTGTCTGGCGCTGCATGGTACAAATCATCAAGTGATATCTCCCGAGGAAACAGGGCCGTTATCGTGTTCAAATCCAGCTAATTGGTAAGCTTAACGCGAAAGGACGTTACAATCTCACACGATCTGATTGTGACTGGGAGCTTATTCCACAGGATAGCATATCCGATAAGGCAAATATTATGCGTTGGCGTCCGCCTCCCCGGGATCTGCTTCCATGCGGGTAGTTCCTCAGAGGTTTAACCCACACCTCCATGCCCCAACTGGTCACGTATTGGTCTGGTTTAAAAGCACGCTGGCCACTACCGATTTTATTCGTCATTTGAGCAATTGTTTTTGTCGGTGAGCTAGTTAATCAAACCAGCCAGGCCTTTTGTCATTCATAAAATTTTTGGCCTGCACGATAATTGGAATCACCGGTTGGCGTCATCTGCAATTAACTGAGTTTAACAGTTCAGATTAGACAGTATTTTAATTTCAGCACGCTTTTTCTGTTCACCAGTGAACCTTTTGGCGGGGTATACACGTTGCTTAGAATTTCAAAAAATCATTTCAATAGATGGGCCTACTCGGGACCAGCAGAATAACAGGAGAATAAAATGAATTAGTTAACAAATGGGGTAGAACTATCAACGAATGAAGTAGCCAATTAGCATGTCTCGCGACGTTGTGGGAGGCCATATGATTGGGTGTGATTAAATATTACAGAAGTTTAGTATAACAGGTAGCGTTATTAATGAATTGGCTTCTCCTTTCAATACGCATTAGGTGATGCAAAGTATCCGCATGCCATGGGACAATAGATTATTTACAGCATACGAAGGTGAGATAAAGCAAGAGATACACCATTTTGTTTCTCCGCCTACAAGTGGGAGTTAAAAAGTGGCATTTTAGAGCATAAACAAGGTATTTTGGAGTGTGGTGAATTTGCATTATTGCGCATATACTGTTTGGACCTGATGAAATAAACATATCTGTAGACACTTGAAGACCAAATGTTTTCATCATGTTCTGCATGGCGAGAAAAGCTCCCAAGGTCAATTAAATTTGGTCAAGTTCTTAATTGCCCGTACTTTCAATGGTCGCTTGTTCCATACTTGAGTATACCTTACCGGGAAGAAGTTGGAGCGGATCTTTAACTTTCCCTTTTATACAGATAGTGAGTAACCCCTGTTTCTTGTGGGATAGGTTGAGGAATTTTGCAAACTAAGGTCTATCCCGGTTGTGTACACCCTGCAGTGTATAATGTAGTGAAAGCGAACTAGATTATTTCTCAAGCGGCGCTGCCATAGAGGGTCTAGTTTAAGGCGGCGACAGCCGTCTTCATAGTTCAGAGTGATGGAGCGGCCAATAAGGAGTTCCGTGAAAGAACGATGAATGTTTTCTAAAGCTATTCGATTCGTTCTACACAAGTGGCTATGGATAGTTGGGCAGTACTCCAGCATAGGTTTCAATATTATCTTAAACATTTCCAGCCTCGTTAGAGATGGAAAAAAGGATTTAATGATTTAGGCTTTCAATTGCTTTGCCTTTGCTTACTGACATGAGACATGTTCGGAAAAGTTCAGGGACACGGAATATATTACTCTAAGGTCCCTAATTGAAGAGAGGTTCGAGATGTTTGTACCTGCTAGGGTGTTGGAGCCATCAGGTAGGCAGCATCCATACCAACCCTTGCGATTTTTCAGCGGATAATTTCATGGACCGATTTGTACAACAAGGGTCCAACGTAGGTAAGTTCACATGTATATTCTTAAGGCTATCGTGTGAAAAGGTGTGGACGAGTTTAATACCTTTCGCAAAATGATGTGATGGTTCAGGTTTGATGGAATCACAAATGGTATTTATATACATTAGGAAAAGTAGTGGTCCAAAGACACTGTCTTGGATAACTCGGCTTGTAACTAATGACGAGGAAGATAGTTGCTGGTCTCTTTTAACGCGCTGTGTCCCATCTTCTAGGAAGGATTCAAACCAGCCTCAAACTAGTTTGCTGACTCCGTAAGAGTGAAAGAAGGACAACAACCGTTTATGTGGCACACCATCTAAGGTCTTGTGCATGTCTAGTATAATGACAGTAACTGCCATGCCACTGCCAAAAACCGTTGTCACATGGTCGAAGAATTGTGCTGGACAGATTACACCGGATCGCTTTGTAAGAAAGCCATGTTATGCGCTGTTTATCAGGTCTAACCTTGTTACTAATTGAACAAGACCATTCCTGACCCTTCGCTCCAGTGCTTTTGAGGCTGCCGCAGTATACTTAATAGGGCGATAATTCGTTATTGCAGATCGGGAGCCACCTTTGTGTTTTGGTGCTATTCTTGAGTGTTTGTACTGTAGATGGAAAAATCCACTATTTAAGGATAATTTGAAGACGTTTCAAATCAGCAGTGGAATGTTTTTACCTCCATACCTTATGACAGCTGGAGGAATACCATCGGGTCCTGACTGGAATGACTGTTTTATGGAAAGTATACTCCTTTGAACATCACTCAGGCTCACGGGAATACTCGAGTGCTCTTCATTTGTCTTCCTTTTCAGATGAGATTGGGGCATGCTGACAGCTGTATTGAATGAGGCTTCATAATAAGAGTGCAATGATTCACACATTCGCTTAACGTCATCAGTTGTTGAAACATCTTCTAATGTCAGATTTAGGATTTGTTGGTTCTACTTAGGATTCCTCCTGTTAAGAAGTTTCACTAGAATTTTTTAACGTTTGCAGATATTTTGATACTTTCTTCCTCAGTGATTTCCGGCTACAGTGCCTGATGTTTTAGTTCCAGTAGAGTCTCATGAATTTGTAGTGATGTTGCGAAGTTATTGTTTTTGCGATATTGGGACCTGAGTTTCTTCAATTTGGTGCTAATTTGAAGCATGGCTTGCATTGACTACTACTGTTATGGGGTTGTTCCACTGTGTGGTTGTTACTAGGTCGATACAGGTCTTAAGATTGTTTATAAATTCCTTCGTGCCTAAAAGTTGGATACTGAGTTTAGCAGAATTTGTCCCAACTCTGGGTACTGAGGAGATTGTCAAATATGATTCAGTCAATGAAATGGATGCAACGAGTATGCTTTTCAGTCAATTGTAGTTTGTTTGCTATTTTACTTTTTATGCTGAATAGCACAGTATTGTGGTCGCAGTCCATCAGTGAGCTGTCAATAGTGATGAGCACTGACGGAATGCCCATGGTAAATATCAGATCTTAGGGGTTGGCTCTTCTTGTAGGTTGATTAACTTGTTGAGTTCAACCATTGATCTGAATGCTATGAATAATTCCCATGAGGCTCCCTGACACTTTAAGTGTGAGTGTCGATCCGTCAATATGCGTTAAGTAGAAATCTCCCCATACAAACTTATGTTTGTAGGAAATATTTGAGGCAGCATTGGTAGCATCAAATGGGTGTTCAGTAAGATGATTGGTAACGTTAGGAGTTCTATGGATGCAACCCAGTAGGGATTGCTCAACACAACGAATCTTCTAATTCTTTGCGGGTCAGAAGATCAGTAGGCATCACTGTGAACTCATTTCGAATGTAGATAACTCATCTTCCTCCTCGTTTGTACAGACGATCGTTTCGAAACGAGCGGTAGCCAGTAACTTGAAGCTATGAGTCACTTATATTTGAGTTGCATCATGTTTCGGTGATGAAAACATAATGCGAAGTTGTAAGATAGACAAAAATTGTAAGAATATGCAATTTAAATAGTAGGGACCGACTGTTTCTAACAGCGAAATCCAGAATATACGGAAAGAGGTGCCGCAGGGACGGTTAATAGGGACTGTCTGCTAGTATTGTCCTTGGTGGTGTGCGAAAATGTGGTGGTCCTAGCTTAGAGGTCTCTAAGTTGTATTGACTCCAAAGAAGTTGTTCTAGTACAGCGATAATGTGTTGATTCATAGCGCCCGGTAGTAAAAATCCTAATGATGTGCTTAATTTTGAGGGATCTAGTGTCCAAGGAAAGAATTTTGCGGGATTTTTATGTCAGGGAATTGTGGCGGGGCATAGACTAGTTGTTGTGAGAGCAGTTGAAGGACGCTATTGTGTGGACCAGGCAGTGTCCTGAGAATTTCCGTATTTCGGTCACTGGCTGCTGTTCCGTTTGTGTTACTGTGTTGTCAATTTTGATTCAGAGACAAGTGCGGGATGTGAGGATGTTCAGCCGAGTTCCTATCATCGATCCTACAGCCAGGTTTAGTGTCACTTGTTGACACACGAAATCATTTATTTCGGGAATGCTTTAACGAGTCATACCGACGCTCATGTAACATGTCAAATACAATTCTTCGACCGCGTAACATTGGTTGCTAATAGTAGCATGGCAGTTATTGTCCTTCTACTGCACATGCATAAGGCCTTAGATGGTGGGCCACATAAACCTTTGAATAGTTCAATAGTTCAATAGTGTATGTTGGGATAAAAAGCATTGGCTTTACAAGACCCATAGGATGGTAAATGCAAATAGATAAAAATCATTAGATTCCGACATGGAAATGAAATGCCAATAGTCTAAACCTAGTACATCACACCACAATGTGTTTTTTGTCACTCAGATGAATGTCTAACAATTGTTTGAAGGCTGTAATGTTCGGAGCGTTTACCACATGCGTTGGCAAGTCATTCCATTGTGAACAGATTCTAAGAAAGTAAAAATATTTTCTGCAGTCTAATCGGGAGTGTTGGATTATCAGCTTGAGGTTATGACCTCTCGATCGCTTATATGAGGCTAGGGTGGGCAGCGATTTGCACGGGTGATCGCTTTCCGTTAATATCCGGTATGCGAAAATGAGATCTCCGCGTAGTCGTCGGTATTCGGAGGAAAACATTCCGATTAAACTGAGACGCACTTCATAATTGAGACCAGATAATCCGCGTGTTGCCTTGGTAGCTCTTCGTTGGGGCTGCTCTAACAGATGAATGTCTCCTTTTAACCATGGGCACCAAGCCTGGACGGCATATTCGACGTGGGGACGGATATGGGAGTTGAGAAGCATGGGTACCAACCTTCGTTCAAAAACACCAAAGGCTCGCCTCAAAAGTCCCAGGTTCATGTTCGCCACGTTCGCTGCTTTGGAACATTGGAGCGAATTCCCCAGAATTTCTTGCACAATGATACCTAAGTCTTTTTCTGTGGTCACGCGCCGTAAAGCGTACTGCCCCAAGAGGTACGTGTTGGCAAGATTGCTGCGCAATGACAGTAGGTGACACTTGGCAGGATTCAGGGGGAGGTGATTTATATCTGCCCATTTGTTGATTCTATCCAAATCATTCTGGAGGAGGGCACAGTCTGATGTTGAGCGAATAACTCTCCAGATTTTTGCGTCATCTGCAAAAATTTGCATCGAAGATTGAATATTATCCGGGAGGTCGTTAATGTAAACCAGAAAAAGGAGCGGACCAAGGACGGATCCTTGAGGAACACCGCTGGAGATGCAGAGGGTTTCCGAGAGGGCATCGGCGACTCTGAGCTTGATCGTTCTGTCATGCAAATATGCTGCTAGCCAGGTGGGTAGGGAACCATGGATACCGTAGGCACGAAGCTTATGAAGCAGAGCTAAGTGATTAACTCTGTCGAATGCCTTCGAAAAGTCTAGGTAAATCACATCAAGGGGGGATCCTTCATCAAGTGCTTTGGTCCAGGAATCCCGAGCAAGAAGCAGATTTGTGAGGCAAGATCGTTTGCGCCTAAAGCCGTGTTGGAGGTGAGAAATTAGCTTCAGGCTCTCAAAATATCGTGTAATTTCATCTGCAACTAACGATTCCATTACTTTTGATAACACAGGGAGGAGAGTAATGGGTCGGTAGTTGGCAGGATCCGATCGCTTACCTCCTTTGTATATCGGAGTGACTATCCCGCTTTTCCACTCAGACGGAAGTGTTTGGGAATTGAGTAGACTTTGGAAAAAGCTTGCGAGGTGTGCTGCTATGGTGGGAGCAAGAGTTTTAAGAACTTTGGGTCTGATCTTGTCGACTCCCGGAGCGCTATTTTCTCTTAGAGACCGTAATTTGCTAGCGACAGCTGCTGAGGTAAAAGTGACGGTTGATATGCCGACCACGTTGGGTGAATGCTGGTTTGGCAAAGGTTCTATGGCGTTTGCAGTCACTGTGCCAAACTGCAGAAGTAATGCATTCGCAGCATCCACAGCAGTAGTCGTTAGGCCAGCATCTGTCTTGAGTGGTGGAATTCCTGTTTTAACTTTCCTTCTCCTGTTCACGTACCTGTACAGCAGTTCTGTATTGTTCGTGAATTTAAGTACCATGTTTTTTTGCCATTCGTATTTATCGGCTCTAATAAGTGATGTGCAATAGTTCCTCACCATTTGACCGTCCTGCACTCTTAAGGAGTCAGCAACCCATTACTGAGCTGATTTAAATCCTACCGAGAATGTCGGACACACAGCGTTAAAATAGGCCAGCAACTCTCCTCCTCGAGAAAAGTTACAAGCGGAGTAGTCCAAGACAGTGTCCTTGGACCATTACTCCCCCTAATGTTTACAAATAACATATGTGGTGCCAGCAAACATGGACGATCATGCCTCTATGCGGATGATTATAAACTCGTCTACTCATTTCCAGCCGATAGCCTTGAGTCGGGCCTTAAGAACATAAGTGAGGACTTATCTGCGCTGGACTCTTAGAGTTTAGATTTGTCCATGAAATTATCCGCTGGAAAATCGCAAGTGCTTGGGTATGGAGGCTGCATACCGGAGGGCTCCATCACCTTAGCGGGTACAAACATCCCAAACTCCTCTTCAGTTGGGGACCTAGGAGTAATATATTCCGCATCGCTAAACTTCTCCGAATATGTCTCATATCAGATAGCAAAGGCCAGGCAATTGAAAGCCTTTATCACTAAATCCTTTGTTCTACCTGAAGTGAGAGACTGAAAATGTTTAAGATTATCTTGAGACCTATGCTGGAGTACTGCTAAATCGTCCATAGCCACTGCGTAGAACGGATCGAATAGCTTTAGGAAACATCGTCCTTTCACGAAACTTCTTATTGACCGGTCCACTACTCTGAACTATGAAAACCGCTGTCGCCGCCTAAAACTAGATCCTCTATGGCAGCGCCGCTTGAGAAATAATCTAGTTCGCTTTCACTACATTATACACTGCAGGGTGTACACGACCGGGATAGACATTAGTTTGCAAAATTCCTCAACCTATCCCACAAGAAACAGGGGTTACTCACTATCTGTATAAAAGGGAAAGTTAAAGATCCGCTCCAACTTCTTCCCGGTAAGGTATACTCAAGTATGGAACAAGCGACCATTGAAAGTACGGGCAATTAAGAACTTGACCAAATTTAATTGACCTTGGGAGCTTTTCTCGCCATGCAGAACATGATGAAAACATTTGGTCTTCAAGTGTCTACAGATATGTTAATTTCATCAGGTCCAAACAGTATATGCGTAATACTGCAAATTCACCACACTCCAAAATACCTTAACTTTATGCTTTAAAATGCCACTTTTTAACTCCCACTTGTAGGTGAAGAAACAAAAAGGTGCATCTCTTGCTTTATCTCACCTTCGTATGCTGTAAATAATCTATTGTCCTATGGCATGCGGATACTTTGCATCACCTAATGCGTATTGAAAGGAGAAGCCAACTCATTAATAACGCTGTCTGTTATACTAAACTTCTGTAATATTTAATCATACCCAATCATATGGCCTCCCACAACGTCGCAAGACATGCTAATTAGCTACTTCATTCGTTGATATTTCTACCCCATTAGTTAACTATTTCATCTTATTCTCCTGTTATTCTATTGGTCCCGAGTAGGCCGATCTACTGAGATGATGGTTTGAAATTTTAAGCCATGTGTATACCCCACCAAAAGCCTCATTGGTGAACATAAAAAGTGTGCTGAAATGAAAAACTGTCTAATCTGAACTGTTAAACTCACAGTTAATTGCAGATGACGCCAACCGGTGATCCCAATTATCGTGCACGCCAAAAATTTTATGAATGACAAAAGGCCTGGCTGGTTTGATTAACTAGCTCACCGACAAAACAATTGCCAAAATGATGAATAAAATCGATAGTGGCCAGCGGGCTTTTAAACCAGACCAATACATGACCAGTTGGGACATGGAGGTGTGGATTAAACCTCTGAGGAACTACCCCGCACGGAAGCAGATCCCCGGGAGACGGTTCCACGGATGTCCATATTACGTCACTTGTTATTTCTTATCCTACTTCATTTTGAACTGAATCTTTTGTGCCCTTGATTCCGAGTTACTTCGTCTCTACCGTCCTATTTTCTTACTCATATGTCCAATCAACACTCCTTAGACCATAGTCTCGTTCTTAGTTGTGATGCATTTCTTCTATACCTCTACACCAAGAATCAGATGACTATTGCCCCCTTTCCCATGCACCCTTTCTTTAGCATCTTCGGTGACTACGAGCCAGTGGATAAGTCCTGTCTGTAGTGAATAGTTGATTATTTCCTTGTCTAATTATCTGTTTACTTCGCCCTTTTAAACATTACCTTTTCCGTGTATTGTCACGCACGCCAGAAATATCCATTTACAAGTGAAGGTAAAAGGAATGCAACGGAGCTCACCCAACATCGGAACCATCTGGCAGTCCAAACCACAACTTGATTAGTTCAACTCCATAATCAAACCAAGGAACGTATAAACACCGCGCTATGCTTTATCTGTTTATAATGTGAATATTGCCTACATTATTTTGAAAAAGCTACCTGACTTTGATGATCCACCGGAGTTGCCTTAATATAGTCTCTTCCTTATTTTCGCAACTCCCTAACTTGCTACTCACAAATAGCCTAAACATTATCACTCCAGTCTATTAAGTAAGACGGTGTATTACTCATCTGATTTTGATTGGTGAATCTAACTGTTTCATCCTTTTCATACTCCCTTCTCCCCCATCAAACCACCGCCAGCATGGCACCACCAAACTGTACCGAAAACAACCAAACAAGCTTGCCCGCGAACTGGTAACGTACGACGACAAGTCCCAAATGAAAATATTCGCCGAAACATCCCTATTGTAACCCTGCAAAAACCATAACAATTGGCAGCCACGCATGCTTGAGTATGTTGCAATATAAAGATGATCCATCCCTCTGTGGGCTCGGTTTCTCGGTAGCACGATAATCATACCTATTATTATTAGTATTATTATTAGTAGTAATAGTAGTAGTGGCACAAGGTAATCACAGCCGTGCAACTCAAGTGCGTTCCGATTAATTACTGGACGTGAGAAAAACGAAACAGAAGAAACGGACTTTGCTTCTGAAATATTTCGAAATACGTGTATTAAGGCTGGGGTAAATGGAAGTCTTCGAACACGATGAAAAATAGAAAGCGTATAAGGACGCTGGTTGAAAGTAACAGCGATGATGTTAGGCTATCTAACGTGATAATGTGCCTGTTTTTCTGTCTGCGATTGATAATTTCTTGATCCAATTAAAGACAAGTGACAAAAGTTGGGCTGAATGAGAGCAGAACTGTGGCCCTCAAACACACGAATAGGCGTGCATACACCGGGACATTCTACACTATAAAAGGAGCGCTCAACTTTCGTGATATATTGAGAAAACCTGTGTAAATTTTGGATAAAGGGGAAATTAAATCTGATTTAATTTATTTCATTCCAATGGACAGTTGCAACATTAGTGCATTGAGCCCAGCACGATCACCACGCTCTACTGTAATAAGCGATCCGAATAGCAACAATTTTTTGAATTCTGCTGAATTAGCTCAAAGTGAGGTTGAATGGCAGTCATGAAGACTTCATACTAATGATTTGGGATTTAGAAGGATTCTACCGTAAAATAAGGAGGTTCGTTGTAGATGAACTAACTAAGCTAGCCACTACATAGAACTAAGCAGCGAGCTAAACAGCTAACTTATCAACAAAACAAACCGAGATAATGGGATTGTCGAATGCACTCTAGCACACAAGTAATTGATGCACCTCCGGAATCTACTAAAGACATAAATCTCCAGTCATCTACCATACTAACATCGTGGTAAGACCTGCAGACAAGGTATTTTCTTAAATTGCGTAATTAGATACGCAAGAAAATCCCTTTAACGAATACGGTCCTAAATGCATTTGCATCTACAAACTGCAATTTGCCACTTCCATCGAAATGCAAAGCAGATGGTGGTTGGCATAAAACTGCTAAGGACAGGTTACTTTATGCTAGATCTTCCCAGTATCCTAAATGCGTTTTGGAATCGTCAGTCCTCGATGTAAATGTGCCTAACCTCGATATCCACGTCCTTCGATTAGTTTGTAACAAAGCGATCGACACTGCTTAATTCAAACGGCTTAACTTTGATCTCCCCTATAACTTGAATGTGAAATTTATGAGTCCGATGTGACGTCGTCTAGCCTAAGAAGTCAAATGGTATTCTTAGTGATTGCCTTTGGCTATCTTCATTGTTCACCTCAGAAAAGGCTCATTGCTTCTGCTGTGATAGAACTGTTGCAGTCAGTATCATTCTGCAGATGTTTGTAACATGCATGCCTAAAAATCCACAGTTACTTAGTGTCAATAGATGGTTCTATTCTGGTGAAGAGAAAATTTGATGATGATGTGAAATTGTTTATGAGCTGCACCAAAACTGCGACACTTATCTGCATTCTTAGCAACCAGTAAGCACGCATTAAATAGTCTCTAGGGCCGACGTTAATGGATCCAGCATAAGGCATTTGGTAATCAAACACTGTAACCCCACGTCTTCGAACCACAACTGCTCAAGAAACCAAAAGATAAAGAGCAATAATTTCGGAAACGTCGAGCATGATAGATAAGGAGCACATGTTTAAAGAGATATACCCATCACATATTTTATAAATTAACGTTCCAGCTGTGGCTGAATATACTGAGAGCAATGAGGTTGCATGTGGCATGCCGTAAGCGCCAGCAAGTATTATGCCATTCGGACTAAATAAATAACGAGGAAAATTTATTAAGTTTGTTAACAGGCAGGTGATTGAGAGATCCGGCAGACTGCAACGATTGGGAAATGTAAACTTGTAAAATGCGCACTCAACAACGTACAAAGTACTCCGGTTAGCATCAAATTTTATTGAAATGGAAAGTGACGCAGACACCTGGTAATCCACTTCGCGTAGGTTGTGGGACTCGTAATTCAGCGAGGTCGCGTTTCCACAAGTTCGCCTTGCTTAGAATAGCATAGTTAGCGGAATCTGGTTCCGGAATTGTGTGTCATTGCAGCCTCTATAGGATGGCGACAAAACACATGCGTCTACAGAGCTCAAGGCTCACTAGCCCAGCCTGACTCAGGCACTCGAGACCGCACGGGCAACAGCACCATGTGCTCGATGTGGATGGAGTATAACCCGTTGACGCTTGCCGCTTCCGCACTTTCCGCTTCTTCTCCGCATGTATGGGGTCTTTCTCCTGCACCTCGGCAACTTCCTTCGTGATCAGATCGCGCCATGTACGCCGATCAACCGCCCTCGATCCCCATGACCTGCAATCAAGGTTGGAACCTGAGAGGCTCAATTTGATCATGTCCTGGTAACGTAACTTTGGTTTCCCCACGTGCCGCTTCCCAATACTCAGCTGAGCATATAATACTTGTTTCGATATCCGCGTCGAATCCATACGGCGCACATGACCGAGCCACCTCAGGTGTCTCAACAAAAGTATGCAGTCCACTTCCTACATTCCACTTTGACACAACACTTCCGTGTCAGCAACTCTGTCACCCCAACTGATGCGCAAAATGCGTCGCAAACACTGCTGATGGAACCGCTCGAGATATCGCACATCCCACCGGTACCTCGTCCATGTTTCGCTGCAATATAGAAGAAAGGACAGCATCATGAATTTATACACCGTTACAATGCTATAAATAAACGCGTTGCTTGATGGGAAAATCTTCCTATTCCGGATCTACTACATAAAAACATCGATCACGCATGTGTTTGATTTGACAAATACTACGGATATTGTAACTGGTTAGTGCACGAGTTAATATGGCAAATGAGTGATTTTCCACGTCAAATAAGTAAGGTCGATAAAATGTGCTTCAAATTGGAAAAAGCCTGAATGTTCTAACGCGAATTGACTGCCCCATATATTGTAATCATGCTGATTACACTCCCAAAAATATAACAACCTCCTTTACGTCCAGCCCAATAAAAATTTAAAAGTTGGAGCCTGGTATAAGTGTGCTGAAATCGGTTTAGGGAGACAGTACAGGCGGTACCGGTCTTATTGCTTCGGGTTAACATTGGATATGGAATGTGTGGTTGAAGCTGTGGGTGGTGCAGCGCAAGTCACCGAACGTATCTTTGTAAGCGCAGGCATCCTGTGGCTGTCCCACGGAAGCCACAATGACAGGCAAATCAGGAACCGGATGGCGCTAAACATACAAGCTCATGCTGGGTTTGATCTTGCATTGATCTTGCATCTTCATCGCAGTTTGGCTACACTTAATTACACTTAAACTAGATTTTCATTATGTGGCTAGAAAGTATAACAAATGAGTTGATTAACTCCGTTCTGTTTTTCTGCTGCATATTCCTTGTCAGTTTTTGGTGCTTAGTTTCCTTCAAATTCCACGTTGGTCGTTTGATATCCCCAGTGTGCCTGCGCTTGAAGTGAATGTTGACAAGGTACCTACCTATCTAATACTCTTCAGCTCGATTACTGGCTCCAGGAGACTTCGAAGCGTTGATGGGTGGGACAGGATGCACGGTCCCCTTGACCGTGCTAGGCTCAACGAGCTTTTCTCTCCATTCATTGTGTGGAGCGGACTCCGGACCAGGCCTCGCCTTGTGTACGTCTGGTGCCCATGATTCTCTATATAGATAGTAAGGAATGCTGCTGGTGTGCACGTCGAAGGAGCGTATGCCGGCTCCGTTGGTGAAACGTGGCTCCCATCCACATGCCTCCCGGTCCTATTCCTTCGGATTTACACTGGATATGGGTCTGTGGGTGGAACTGTGGGTGGTGCAGCGCAAGCCCCCCATGGACGCTCTGTAGACGCAGGCCTCTTGTGGCTGGCCATAGTGACAAGCAAATCTGAAACCGGATGTCGCCAACCAATGGAATGGAATGTCGGGTTGCTAGCACAGACAGTTACATGAATAATTGGATAACAGCGCTATAGTAAACGTCCGTTTAACGTCAGACGTTGCAGGTGAAACGCTTGCGCGCACATTAAATCAACATACGTTCGATGGGCTAACGTCCGATTTGAATTCAGCGGGGATAGTCAACAAAACAGTACGCGAGATCATTCCACCGCATCACTAACAACAACGTCCGGATTTTTAATCCGGAGCGAGAGCAGTTTCATAGGAATGGTTGATTCGATGGTGCGTCATTATGAAATCCATGTACTAAAACACAAGTCCTCCGTAAAATCGGACTGAATACTACGAGATTTCCCTCTGTCGTCCCTATGTCTGATCTAGTTACCAAATAATCTTTTCAACAATGCTCTTCACTGTGTCTAGTAGACTAGTTTCCTTTGACTAGTATTCGTCAGCACGGGTGATCATGATTTTGTTTGAGATGACTTAACAGGTGCCCTGTCATGTGAGGAGAAGTACCGGACACTCGAACTTGGTTGCAATAGGATTACCACGATTGCAGTAAACGGACGTGGCCTCGGATTTTTCTCTATCCACTAAAAGGTTAACCGTTGTGGCGTTTCATTCGCTCCTAATACTTCACCTTGCGAGTACTGGTCTGCGGGACCTTGTCACAGTAAAAGCTGCTTCAAGTGATGTTTTAGAGTACGCTTCGTGTGTTGGGCCGAACATTTCGCATAACCGTTTAATCAGTCTAAGTTAAAATCGTCATTATCGACCATTGATCACGCTTCTCCTTGGGCCGTCACCATAGATTCTCTCTCACGCAAGAAAGTCGAATGTGGGATCAGACTGTTGAAATTGTATCAGACCACAGAGGAAGACAGTCTTCCCCCAACCTTCTGCAAATTCTGGGGACCTGCTCTAGTAGCTTATTTGCAAGTTACTAGTGAGACTGTGGGAGCTGAAGACTCCCAACAGAATGGAGCTGCTCCTTTATAGTCCCAGTTTTCAAAAGTGGCTCACATTTGGAAAGCGTCAAGCACAGAGAAAACAGTCCGGTTTCCATTCGCCCTGATACTCGCCTCCGTCGTTCTTCGTAAATGCCCCAGCACCCGTGAAAGCCAGATTCGTGAGTATCAAGCCGAGTTTTGTCGATATCGCCACTGTACTGATTACATCTTCACAGTGCCGCCACTTATCGGCGACCCAGCGTTGTCGTGTCCTTCGATATCAAAGTTGCCTTCGATTCAGTGGATTGAGGTTCCATTTAAGAATGTCCAATTAGGAAAGGTGTGCCCAATACATAGGTAAACATTATCAGAGAGCTTCAGTCGCATATTTCTGACATAGTGAGAGCTTACGGCAAACTGCCGCCCCTTAAAATATCTCTAGCGGGGAGGGACAAGGATGCTCTCTATCTCCTTTACTTTCTAACTTCTCCATTGACGAAGTCATGGGGACTGTGTTCAATGGACACGACTTGCAAGATGTAGAGATGCTTTCTGGTGAGCGGTTACTTGCTTTTGAGTATGCGGATGATATTGCTCACATCTGCGACAGCTTTCAAACACGCCAAGCAGCACTTGACAGATTAGTTGCAGTTGTCAGTCGTTTTAGTCATTGCTTTGCTCCTTTGAAATTCAATATCCTACTCCATGTTTGCCAAGGACCAACTGCTGCGCTTACCCTTGGTGATGCTCAGCTAGAAGTCTTGCTGAAAGTTAAGTACATAGACAGCTTCATCAGCGCTCATGGAATGGAAGGTGTTATCACAAACCACTTAACAAACGCGCGATGCGCTTTTGCCAATCTCCACCATTTGTGGTGCCGGCGTGACCACTCTCACCCTGGAGGGCAGAGTTTTCAATGTAACCGTCCGTTGAACTCTCCTGTACGGTTGCGAAAGCAGGCCCATCTGGTCGACATCGCTACCTTTGCAGCATAGCTCACACTTAGTACGAACACTGAGGGAGCTATGTGCGGGTTCAACATGGTGTATTTCGTACAGGAAGAGCAAGTGAACCGCTCAGCACCGTCATATCAAGCACCAGACTCTGATGGCTGGGTCATATGTTGCGCATGCCAACACACCGACTCCCGCGATGTGCACTGTTTGCACTACCTGAGTCTAAACGAAAGACGAGGGAGACTAAGCGATGATCTGGTGGAGAGAAATGAACCCCCTACTTAGTAGATGGCGTCGGTGGACGTCTATCGACTGCCTGGCTGGCTGGGGTCCTATGAACGGTAAACACATTTGGTTGTAAATGTCTTGTTTACATGGCGAAGATGTGGCCTCAGCGACGCTTGTGTCATGAGTTTCCTTGTCCCTTTCCCAACAATGAGCTCATACCCAACACACAACGTGATTTGCTACCTTACATTAGAATTTTAGTTCTTTAATCTGTTGTACTTATAATCTTATCTTTCTGTGGTTCGTCACGTTATTTGAAGTATGTTTCTCACGTTCATCCAACTTGTATTGATGATGTTACTGTTGATGATGATGATGATCTTATTCGCTACCGTGGGTACTACTCAAATGGTACCTTGTGGTTGATATATTAGTTAGTCTAGTGTACACAAACTCCTTTTATACACCTAAAGCATCCTACCAATATCTAACTTTGTCTTACTAAGGCAGCTAACTAAACAGTTTATCCGCCCCCTTAACTTGAGCACGCATTGCATAATTCATTAGCATATCGGAGCGGAGATTGCTGAATGCTACAATACTAAAAGAAGACTGCGTTGAATGCCACCCGAAATTGTTCCCACTGTTCGATCCTCCAAGTTATGCAAAGTTAAGGGACAAAAGTAATTGACAATATAAAAGAAAAAGGATTGCACTTATCAGCCCATTATATATAAAATTTGTTGGAGACGACGGTTTTTAATTCACGAAATAAACCTATTTATTTCTCTAGCACAACGAGTGGTCACTAGCAATTTGCAAATCAGAGGCACTAGTGCGACCATAGTTATGCGCTCATTATCACACGGTATAGTCATGCAGACCTCGTTCCCGTAGGTTTGGGGAATTGCGAATCACATGTGGGAAGATGTGCACTTCGTCAGGTGGAGCAATCAGATCGCTTCTCAAACTATACCCCCTATTTATGCAGCATTCCCAGCTAACTCATTTGTCTTGCCTAAAATCTTACACTATGCCCTCAAGTTCAAGTGGGTTCAAGTGGGACTGGAACGATAGGATGAATCCCGTAAGTGTTCGTTCTTGAGCGGGTCGTCGATCCAGGAGTTGCTAGGGGTGCTCCGACTTCTTGATGGGTCTAAAAGGAAAACACCCGAAAAACACCCTGGTCCACCAATTTAATGCCCACGTTCCTAACATTAGCTGTCCCAGCTGTGTAAGTGCAATTTCTCACCGATACTTATTTAACGCTAAGTTACTTTCTTTTCTTTTGTACAATATATATGCGATTTCAATTGGATTCAGCCATGTCTAGCTTGGTATCTCATGTGGGAACCGAAGATAAAAACAAAAGCAAGCCAATTTTTAACTCGCCTTGATCGCATGCGATTGCCTGAGGCTGCTTGACCGTGTCAAGTTAAGAGCATTCGTTATTGTAGCAGGAATCAGAAAAACAGAAGCAAGCCAACTTTATCTATCTTGCATTTGGATAACTTACCAATGTGTGTATTTGTTAGTATGTTCTACGTCTAATGTGCTAGAATTTAGTTATCATTTCCATTTCATTGGCCATCGCAGTCGATCTATTTATCTCGACTCGCCTCAGCCTACCTTAAACAAGGAAACACTTGTTATAATTAACTGAACTTAAGCGACTTGCTTACTTCGCGCACCCCGCTGTTCCTTTTCCAGTGTGCAAGATAATTAGATGATTGCACGCGT
This sequence comes from Dicrocoelium dendriticum, assembly GCA_944474145.2. NCBI lineage: Eukaryota > Metazoa > Platyhelminthes > Trematoda > Plagiorchiida > Dicrocoeliidae > Dicrocoelium > Dicrocoelium dendriticum. The sequence continues at coordinate 8,185,617 of OX104060.1, read as the reverse complement.
GCGACATTAATTACCTTGCAAGTAAATTGTACAGATGGTGATACTGGTGATGAGTCATCACTAATCCGGACCACGCTTCGTATCTTACTTTAGACATTGTAACCTTCGTAAACCGCCCGGTTTAAACTTGAAACATTACATTAAAGATGTAAACACAATAGAACGCCAGAAATTTTAGTGAAAATTAACCAACGCATTGAGCTGCGAAGTATCCCACACTAACGTAATTTGTCTATCTGTTAACAGAAATACGAGTCGATGTACTAGAGTCTTTCATACTTCATACTATAAGGTTAATAATGTGATGCGTCTGTGATGTAGCTTCACTACACACTGAATTGTCATGGTTTAAGCGAAAAATTTAGTATTGCGCTTATAATCTGTTGTGCTGAACTAATGAATATTTTGTAGGTTTTTCTAGTCACGATGTGTCTGTATGTGAGCAGTTCGATGCGGCACATACACGAGTAATAGATATCATGCAAGGCGTCATTTCAGATGTTATTATTTTGTATTATTTAGCAATGGTCACTTAAGTGGAATGCAAGTCACCACTACAGCCATCGAGGAAGGTGAAGTTGTTGTGTGCAGTCACAAGTTGAAAATGGAGCCAAAGGTTAAAATCGATTACAACTAAGTTGTTGACAATTGTAGCCTAGATTCGTTTTTGCTCTTTAGCGACAGGCCTTCCCATATGGTTGACAGAATCCGATTTCAGATTTGCTCGTTACTGCGGCCTTCATGGGGGGAACCGCAAGACGCTTGTGCCTACACTGGGACCATGGATAGCTTGTGCTGTACCACACACAGCTCCATCCACACACGTCATATTCAGTGTAAACCCGTAGGAATCTCACCGGGAGGCATGTGTATGGGAGCCACGTTTCTTCAGCGGAGGCGGTCCACACTCCTCCAACATGCACAATAACAGCATACCTGTGAAAATAATTTCCGAACCATGCGTACCAGCCGTACACAGGTTGGTGACTGGGCAGTAACTGGTACCGCACAGAGCGGAACGACACTTTAAGCATAGAACGGTCACCAAGACCACGCATGCCGTCTCCCCAAGCAACGACCAGCTGTCTCCTGGAGACAGCATAATCGTGGTGGCAATTTTTCCACAGGTAGGCCTCTTCGCAACATTTACATCATGTGCAGCCACACCGAGAATGTCAAATAATCAACGCAGAGTTTGAAGGAAAATAAACATACAAACTTGACAGGTAAGGTGCAACACAATAACAGAAATGAGCAACTTAAATAAAGTGGAATACCTTTCGTCGTGATGGGTCTCAGTGAATCAAAACCAAGTCTGGACCTCGATCTACAAATATATTATTCAAAGAGGGCAAGTTCAATTTATACCTTAAGTCCTTTTCTGTCGTTCGGAAAGTGATGCATTTCATATGTTTGTTCCTTTCAAGGCATCCACCCTACGGCCATTCAATCCAGTACAATCCAAGTATCCACTCTGTGTCATCGACAAGCTCATTCGGAGTAGATTTGTGGATATCGAAGGGAGCGAGAGAGAGGTCAGTCTGTGTTTATTGCTGCTCACTCACTAGCCAACATCACAACTTTTATCCAGGTTGAGAAGATCTAATTTAAGTGTAAGTCGGCGTAGTCCAACTACATTGAAAAATCTCGATGTTTGCAGCATCAGTATCAACATGTGACCTTGTGATATACACACCGGAAAATCTCGCGGATACATCGAAACAGTTTAATCCGTCTACTATATGAACAACTAGAATGCTTGTTTTCTTTTATTAAATCTACTAGATGTAGATAATGGGTGCAGCTATCAAAATTATTCGGCACGTTTGTTGTTTTTTGGGATCCTAGAGACGTCTGATTGACGGTGGCTGATGGTTTGAATAACATAAGACGATGTTTCTCAAAAATTTTAGCCTGCAAACCACTTTTTAATGGAACCTCGCATGGCGGACCCTCTGACACATAGTTGATCGGAGGGCTAAGCTTTAATGGAATGAAGATGAGGCACTGTATCCTGGAAACTTTTATTGCTGTGCACCTAATTTACATGAGTGTTCATTAATATTAGTAACAAAGTAAGGTTGTTGAATTTTTCCGGAAGAAAAACTACATAAATTAGGGCTTAATGTGGGGGATGAAATGGTTTCGGATATGCGGTGCTGACTTACTTGTTGGTTTGCTTTATTGAGGAAAGCCGCAACCTCATGTCTGATTCAGCTTCAAGTACTTTGTTTTGTATAGGTGCAAAACAAAAATGCACTTCAAGCAGATAAGTTGTGGTGAATAGAAGCAGCACATCGACAGCTGTCTTCCCAAAGACAGGGTACTTGTCCTTCAGTATACATCAGAAATCAGTCAGCAACAACTTGTAAGGCACTTCCCGGAGGAAAGGTCTGATACTATGTAGATGAATTTCTCATAAGGAATTGATGTGAAAAGAGGATACTTTTCTTGCAGGTAAATAGGTTCTTGACCCATGAAAATTCGTTAAGATTTTCCTCCTCTTCGCAGGGAAATAATGAGACAAGGCCTGTACCAGATCTTTCAAATACTGCAGAAGTTCCACAGACAGCTCCTTTGGGATTTCTGTGCTCTGCTTCATCTCTTCCACAAGGTCTTCTAATGCTGGAGGTCTGTCGAGATTTGTACGTACTTCTAACAAACGCAGTAATACTTTGCCACGGAAGAGCCATCTGAATTTATTATGGATCAGTAAATATATGTGTGGACACTTCGCATGTCGTCACACCTAATCTTGCAAAGTTGGTTGTTCAGAGACGGGAATTTAACGAAATTAATTGTTTTCCCTGCCAATACGAAGACGGTTTTGAAATTGGGCGGCATTTTTCTCACCGTGAATGCTTGTCGATGAAGATTACACTAGTTTTGCAGGTTTTGAAACGGTTTTGATTCTTGTCATGACACCAGCAACCTTTCAAGTAATTGCTGTGTTCACAATCAGTACGAATATCAATTCAGTTGTCCAATGGAATCTTATTCGCGTGCGTAATACTATTAACGATGTTGAACATCTCAGTGCTACTAGTGTTCTTCGGTAGAGCTTCTCACAAAAGCATGCCTTCTGCCAGGGATAATTGGTGGTGCTATCTTACAAGCACAACCAGCCCGACAAGTTTTGCCACATCTATCGACTCACACACATGAAGAGCGAAATGAGTATGCCAGATGCGGGCGGTTAACTCCTTCTTAACAGCAGTTGCTATCGTCCTAATTCTTCGAGATATGGTATATTAATAAAGGTATTGCTGACAGTAGTTTTGCTGATTTTTCATTCAGCATGCACCTAATCATTTCGACTGCACATGGCTTGATAAATTTCTCGGATATTGTGTGAAGCTCTTCCGTCAGCGCCATACGGTAGCTATGTAAAATGTTTCAGTTGCCTTTTCAATTACCGTCTGGGACGCATGAAACATATAATTCCGGGTGTTCAACAGTTCATCTCCCTGGCACTCAAAGTACTCCTCTTTCCTGTCTTTACAGTCTGCATGCATTATTTCAAACATTCGGGCAGTCCTTGTGAGCTCGCAATGCCAAATCCCTCAGGAACATACATTTACATGGGGTGGACGACATCAAAGCAAAGACATTGAAGACAGCTGTCATGAACCTTGGAAGACCATTAGCCCAGTGCTTTCAACCTTGTCTCGACGAAATGTTGGTGCCCACAATGTAGAAACATAGGCTGATCACTCCTACTTACCAAAGTAGTAATCGTGCGGAACTCTCGAAACACCGTCCAGTCACTCTCCTCCCAGTTTTAATCAAATTGATAGAATTTATGTTCGCGGAGGCTTTCATGGGATATCTCGAGAGCAACAACAGACTAGTGCCAGAGCAGCACGGTTTCCGCCGAAATCGGTGTTGTACTACAAACTTGCTTCTAGCCAGAGCAAGCTAGACAGTCAGCCGATGCCAGAGTGGGAGTCGACGTCGTCCATCTGGACTTCTCGAAAGCGTTCGATAATTTGGCCCACCGCATTCTCCTGCACAAGCTTCGAAGCTATGGAATCGGTGACCCTGTGCTCGATTGGATCGGCAACTTTCTCACTTAACGTCAGCCGAATCGGAGAGTCCGCAGCTCAGTTTCTGACTAAATGGACGTCCAGTGTGGCGTTCCCCAAGAATCGGTACTGGGGCCACGTTCATTCCTATTAACTGACCACGTCGCTTAGGTTAACTGTGGTTATCTTCGATAACTTCGTCGCGATTGTAGCATTTTTAAGTAACCCGTGGACATTTTTTACTTATCGCGGATTTATTTCTAACGAACTTAATGCATATGCTAATTTAGCAATTAGTTATGTCTGCATAGCCGTATTCTTTAATAGGTATATTTTATTTGATAATGTCATTTCAAGCGACTGACGGTTGTTTGACATTCCCGGTGTGGCTGCGCTTGATGTGCATGTTGACAAGGTGTCCACCTGTCTATTACCCACTACCTCGTCCATACTGGCTCCAGGAGACAGTTGGTCGTTGCTGGAGGGGACGGGGTGCACGGTTCTTGTGGCCGTGCTAGGCTCGAAGAGCGGTTCCATGCATTCAATGTGGAGCGGACTACGGTCCAGCCACCGCCTTGTGTGCGTTTTATTCCCCAAATACAGCGTGCCTGTGTAGGAGTGTGAGTCGGCTCCGTTGATGAAACTCGGCTCCTATCCCCATGCCTCCCGGTTTTATTCTTTCGGGTTTACACTGGATATGGTGGGTGTGGTTAGAGCTGTGGGTGATGCAGCGCAAGCCACTCATGATCCCTGCGTAGGCGCAGGCGTCCTGTGACTGGCCACAGTGACAGGCAAATCCGAGATCGGATGCCGCCAACCATAGAGAAGTTAATTGGAAATTAGATGTTGCCTTTCCTGTAAACACTACACACCACGACGCGTTTCGATGTTGTTTAAGCTCCCGGTAACCAATGGAGTAGAGATTTTGGCTACTATTCCAATGGTCTCGGATACCAGACCTGCTCTCCCCACCAGATGAAATCGAACAAGGTCGAAACGCATGGTGGTTTTCAATGTTTTTTGGGCGGACAACACCCAATTTCTATTTGCTTCAGCTACGGTCCTAGTGATGGAATTGACCCAGATTCACTACAGTGGGAATCGTGGTTTATATTGAGATTGCGCGTCACAATGCAACCATACAACGTGCGTTCCGGCATGATCCCCCAATGATAAGTTGCTTGTACACACCGTGTGGCATTTGCTGATCAAGTGGCTGCCGTCGGTTAAGCCCGGAATTTAAAATTCATTTCTTCGACCGAAGTTATGCTGCACTGACCATATGCCTCCTTCCGACTCGATCATGGACATTAACGAAATATATGATTCCTCCTGGGTACAAAAGACTAACATTTGAATTTGTACCGGCTTGTTTTGTTAGCTAATGCACCGAATCCTTGGCTATGCCATTCCTCTGTTTGAAAATGATGTGCGGTTACATGTTTTGTAGAATAATCCTCACGGTTTTTTTGACTATGCTGTAGTGCAATTCGTAACCCATCTGCATATCTGTCCTACTCACAATACGCTGTTGCGTCATTTTGGATAATTCTTTCTGACCATAAAGAAGCAGTACTTCTTTAGATGGTGATGAAGCAGCTGACAAAAACACGGGGCCACAAAAAGTATTCAAGCCTTTCTCGGAAGAGTGGACATTGATTGTCACTTCAAATGTTTCGCAGCTTAACCCGAACTCCATCGATGAATCAAGTTTCAGTTTGCATTGTCATATGTGTAGAAAAGAGGCAATTTGTAAGAGGGTTTCCCAGTGAGACTTACATCGCTGACACAGAAATCGTACAGACCGATCTACCTTGGTCTTCAAATGCACTCTTTGCTTTTCGAATCTAGTTGAAGAATTCAATACCCTCTTGGGAATTAGAAGTACACAGTAGTACTACGACTTTCGTCTAGCAGTTTGGAAGTTTGTGAGTTGAGTTCATCGCAATCCACCGTACACCTGGAAAAGTAGCTTTAAACTCGGTTATGTGTTCGAATCTGGCGACAGTTGTAGGGGGTGCACGATGCTGACCGGGGATAGTAATACGAAACGACTGTCTAACGCTCTCTATTATGCAATGACAGAAACGGGCAATAATGTTACGATGTGATTGGTGGCTTTGCGGAGGAAGTCGTGGCTCTGGGGACCAGTCTTGTACTCCTCGCAGTAGTAGCATACATGGTAGTGGAGGATGAGTTGTGCTGTATCGTAACCCGTCACCGGTCATAATAGTTCGCCATTATGACTTGAGCTCAGTAGCTTAGGTCACTAACTCGTAAGAGAAACGCCATAAGTTCGAATCCGACAGGCTTCGGGGATGTCGCAGTGATAGTGAGTGCCAAGACAATTAACCGGTGATTTAACGCCTTTCCTAATTGGTACTGGGTATCCAGTTAGCTTCGTCTGCGACGGACTACTCCAAGACAAAATAGCCTAAGTATTTCTGTTCCAGGAAGAACGAGCACTCTCGAATACTTATAGGGTGATACGTATCGTGCACCATGAAGAGTGCTTTCGTTAGTTTAAGGCAGATAGCGAAGACCTCTTTCACTTTTGCCCTGGCCCTGAGAATGAGGCAATCGAATAAATTTCGAATGAGCATATCAAGACGTGCGAAGACAATCCTTCAAATTTCCTAAACGCTCCGGCTTTTTGAACAGGAAGTCAGCAGTGCTGGTTGGTTACACTAGGATTCACAGGTTAAAAGCGTTCGCAACAGGTTAAACATATGTGTGCCGCAAAATAACTGCGAAATTGAGGGATTTCGTCGTTGTCGATTTCGTCCTTGTTTGGACTCATCAAGTGAAGATAGCCTGAGCTGAAAGTGGAACTCGGGGCCTAATGTTTAACGGCCGATGTCTTCCACATTAGGCCACTGGAATCTTTCAGAAGCATTTGGAACAGCGGTTAAGGAATTCAAAGTTGGCTTTGCGGTACCCACTGTGAAATGTTTTTTGCTATACTTCCACGGACCCACTCGCAAATGAGATTCTAGTTCTTCACAGGGTTCCCTAGTTAAATGATACTTTTCGACCAACTGTGTGTGATGGTGAAACTTCGTACGTGTGCTGACAAGCTCAGCAGGCTACCCATATTTGCTTTTCTCTTGCAGCTTGTAAATGGCACTCATTAAGCTAAGCATTGTAACTGTGTTAAAACCAAGCACACTGGATGGATCCCACGTGCAAACGAGTGCTGTCAACAAGCTTGATGGACCATCAACACACCCATTCTGGTTCCGCCTCCATTGATTGTACTCTTCGGCGTGGAAGCGTGAGTACTGAAGTACTGTAGCGTTAAGTATCGACCGGTTGGCTATCGCCAGTTATTACTATCGACCTCCGGAGCGAGAACAAAGAATAGCATAAGGGTGTTCTTGACTCCATATCCGACAATTCATGATGAGAAATCTCCGTCAGTGACAGTTATATTGTGAGCCATCAGCAGTACTCGCTGTCGTCAAGTTAACCATAGACATAATTTAAGTCAATGTGATGAAGGCTTGTCTGTGATTAAGTAGTGGATGTTGAGTGGCATTAGCCATCCGCTGAGTGCTAAGCGTCAATCCGATTTTGCTGACGGTATGGCCCCAAATCAGTTCCAGTTGTTTTATCGCACTATTGCTCTTTAAAACAAGGCCAGAGAACGGAAGCTGTTAACTACCTGCACTTGTCTCCTCAGTAACAATACAGATCACTGATGCGGACGTATGTACGTATATTTAACTGTACGTTAATTCTATCGTAAGCACACCTATACATGAAGGTCGTGGAAGCAAACAATTATACTGAGCCATCCAAAACGACATGTGCTTGGGGCGGTCAAAACAACGGGATTAAGAAGAAAGCCGGATACTTATCTCCGACATTCAAGGGAGATAACACTTCAGAATAGAAAAGCAAATAATTAGGTAATCATTTTTGCGAGTAGTGTAAATTTTGTGGAAAGTAACAGCCACGATTAAACTCTGCACAATAATCTGCCTCGACGGTGAATCGAACCCCGAAAGTACGGATTACTGGTCCGGTTCTCTTCACTCCCACGCCATGCTACCCCATCTAACCGAAAAGTAAATGGTCTATGGATGTCTTCTTTCTATGCGTACCAACTCACCTGTTCCTGTCGTAGCATTTATTTAAACTATGTCGCAAGCATTATCCACTTGACGAATAAAAAGTGAGTGCACTACTGCAACCGTGGCGCATCTGGTCCAAATGGATCATCCGGTCTTTAGATCAAAAGCTTTTACCCAGTCTACCGTGTGAGGGGCTTTCACTGCTAACCAATCAGGAGCCGAATTGTTGCCTTGGTGAAGACGGTCTTTAGTCGTTTCAACAACATTCTGTTGTGTGTATGTAAACGTTGCGTCAGGATTGAAGAAAGGGGTCGTGTTGTAGTACTCTTTGTGTGAATGGTTTGCGACGTTCAATCTTTTGTCAGGGTCCTGTTTCTTTGTTTCACTGTGAGAATACAGTCCAACCTGCCATGGCGACCATCTGTCTAAGGTGACCCTCCTGCCCATGACGACCAGTCAAAAATATCCCCAACAATTTCCCTATATTTTCTCCTTAGTCTTAACCTGTCTATGGCGTCCTCTTGTCTAACGCAACCGCGACCACGATTTTGTGGTCCCCAGGCGTCCCACAACCTGCTCAAGGCGACCACAACTAGCACGACTGACTGAGGTTGTGAGTAGAGGTGCCGTGAAAGTCTGCCATCATATCACATAGATAGCTTAGAGTTCGTTCCAAGGTGTCATACTTGACCTAGAAACCACATCGTATGCCCTCCAGTGATTCATTATTGCCCAGGATCACGCATTCTCTGTTTCCTTATTCGATACCCCATAGGCTTGTTTAACGCTCCAGCTATTGCAATTGACCAGCTCACATTGCGTAACTCCCCCAATACCACTGGTTTATTCTCACCCCAGGGTGCACATTGCCTTCACAGCAGACTTATTCAGTGACAAATTACCCTCCCTGCATATCATCCTATGTAACTAACGCATGTATCCCGCTAGCGGCGGGCAGTGAACTAATCGGATAGAGCCATGTTACCCAACTTTTGTTGGGACTCTCCTCGCGTACTCTGTAACACAACAGAAATAAACGGGGACCTGCCTGCCACATCAATTGCATCAGCCGAGGATGTGAATAATGAATCAGACTACCAGCATGAAAAGGATTCTACAGGCATTTTGAAAACGTATGCATTCGCAGACGCACAGCGTGCTGCTGATATTTTGCGCTCCTACGCAATACATAACGGACACACCGACATGCTTGGATTTATCGTGAACATGAGGGGAGAACTAAATGCATCTTTCATTTCAACTGCCAAGCAACAGACCACTATACTTGATATTTCATTTGGTGGAAAATGACTATGACAATAGAAAGGTGTGTGTGTACCATTTTTCTAAAGCTTGTGGAGTTCGATGGTGTGCAAGTTAGTTTTTAAAATGTTGACTCCTAAACTGTAACTTTATTGCATTCTTATTACTCATATATCCTACGTTATACACTACTACTGTTGTTGCCTTAATTAGAAGCTAAACCTGTTTTTAGAAGCTGTCGGTTTACAGATCTAGCTCGTAATTTGTAAGTTTATCATACGTGGAGTCGATCATGAGTAGTATCACCTATTAGGGAACCTGTCCAAGGCAACCACTATTTGTCGTTCCTTTGAGTGGTCGCATTGGGCAGATTTGACTGTATCACAAGATTTTTACCTGGAACTTCATTATAACGGAGAAATCATTGACGTCTTGGTATTAACACACCGTGGGAACTCTTTCTTTACTACATTTATTCGAGGTAATTATCTGTTGGCTCTAGCGGTTTACTCGTTTTTACACCTAGTACATTTGCAATGATCCGAAATACTTGTAGCTCAGGTTGGTAGTTAACGTTTTGATTGGTTCTCCGAGCTGAGCAATTTAATGGCAAACCTTTCACTACTTCGCTTAGTGGCATTTTCAGTGCACATCTGCGTAGACGATAATCTCACTTGATGAGTTGTACATTATATCAATAGTCTGGGATAGAGTGTAATAATAGTAAATGATCATGCTAGTTAACAAACACACCGTGACTACCGAATGTCATTGGACAAGAGGGGCGGAAAGCATACACGAAGAAAACCACTTCCATGACTGTCAATGAAGGTGAAGTCATCATCTTCAGTACATCAGCCATTTGAGCTGGCGTTTACCTTCCGTATAACCATAAGGGGCTACGCGATAAAGCATAAAAAGTGAAGTAGAGACAGACCTAGCGTAAAACCCCAATACCCTAAACAAAAAATCCGAGTCAAGGCATCTATAGTCTATCAAAAACATATCGTCACAGACAGCCGGCTATGGTGCAAAGTTAAAGCGGCATCAACGAGACAGCTTTCATGCAGCTTTCACTGCCCCGCGCCATAATCAACGATTATTCCGCAGATAACTCAAAACCAAAACGCACTTTCAACAGATCGCCTGAATAAAGAGACGACAGCAGACCTTCCATTGGTGAGGATTGCGAGCCATATCCTGTAAAGTCTCTAGCCAAGCACAAGGTGAATCACGTGTGCTCCAGCCTGGAAGGCCAGACGGGCCAAATACACACAGTTTTTTGATCAGTGATTTTATTTCGCGCTGAAAAATGACTTTCGCCCACCCTGAGATTGCACCAACCTGCATCTCGCTAACTAAACGGGGTTCTCCTTTGTAAGCGATGACCAAACATACGCAGTATGTGATCAAGTCAACGTAACTTGTTCAGTGTTATCTGTTGTTCTAGGTAACTAGCCTGATTATCACTGCCTATTGCTCGCGTACACACAACATCATCGCGGATACGCTGGTACCATCCAGCACTAGCAATGATTCGCAGGAAGCGGTGATAAAAGAACTCAGGATGTTTTAGATCTTTAGATCGAATTGGTTAAGTTTCCCTCTCATAGGCTAAAACGGTATACACTGTGACTTCGTAAACACCGCCTTAAAAACCATCTGACGACGCAGATGTTACAGATTCAGCCCATGCATTATTTGGCATTACTTCAGTAGTTATGCCCCCCTGGTTGCTAATGAAGCTGATAAGTCAAGTGGATTGATTAAGTACCTCGAGTTACTCACTATCAAAGGTCAGCAGTTCATAATACGACTGATGGTCCGGCAAGAACACTGTATTTTGAAGATGCGAAGCACATAGCAAATGATTGGATCACTTCAGAAAGGTTATTGAGGGTCGACCATATAACCCCAACATCGAAAACTAAGATAATATCGTTCGCATAATCAAGATCAACCAGCTTTACTTCAAGCAGCACCTCATCGCCTGCAACGTTAGATTCCGCGAAAGAAAACTCCGTGATGGTGGTGGTGGTAGTAGTAGTAATAGCAGTAGTAGAGTAGTAGTAGTCGTAGTAGTAGTAGTAGTAGTAGTAGTAGTAACCGTAGTAATTTTACTAGTAGTAGTAGTCATAGTAGTAGTGGTAGTGGTAGTAGTAGTGGTAGTAGTAGTAATAGTATTGGTAACAGTAACAGCACAAGTAGTAGTAGCAGTAGTAACAGTGGTAGCAATAATAGCAGTAGTAGTAGTAGTAGTAGTAGTAGTAGTAGTAGTAGTAGTAGTAATAGTAGTAGTAGTAGTAGTAGTAGTAGTAGTAGCAGTAGAGTAGTAGCGGTAGTAGTGCTAGCAGTATTAGTAGCAGTAGTAGTAGTTGTTGTTGTGGTGGTGGTAGTAGTGGTAGTAGGTAGTAGTAGCGGTGGCAGTAGTAGTAGTAATAAGTAGTAGTAGTGGTAGTAGTAGTAGTAGTAGTAATAGTAGTAGTATTAGCAATAGTATTAGTAGCAGTAGCATTGTAGAAGCAGTGGTAGTAGTAGTTGTTGTTGTAGCCGTAGTAACAGTAGTTTTAGCAATAGTAGCAATACAGTAGTGGTGCTGGTAGTACTAGTAGCAGTAGTCGTGGTAGTTGTTGTTGTTGTAGCAGTAGTCATAGTAGTATTAGCAGTAGTAGCAATAGTAGTAGTACTAGTAGCAGTGGTAATAGTAGGATTAGTAATAGTGGCAGTAGTAATAATAAGATTACCCTCTACTCAGCCTTGCACTGAAGTTGCCACTGAGCGAAGTGGTGAAACGTTTGCCATTAAATTACTCAGTTCGGGGAACCAATCAAAGGCTTAACCTAGTATGTTTGTTGAATTTATGGTTTCGATGTTCTTGCGCATTATTGGCTTTATTTTATTTTTTATTTAACTGCACACCACTGCCACTGTTATCTTGAGTGTTGACTAAACTACGCAGTTTCTTTGTTTTAATACACTATGAGACCTTTACCAGGGAATGTTTATTTGTTCTTATCTGTTATTTTTAACATCTGTATTTACATTTATCCGGCCCGAGCTCTATGATCACGTGTCTCTCCGTAAATGACATTTGACACTGGTTTTGCACAGAAAATTCTCCACCCACCCACCTCTCCCACTATTTCCACCCTAACTACTGTCACCACAACATCCACTTTGCACACCTGTCTACTCTGCCGTGCTTCCTACACCTCTGAGGATGAATTGACTCACCACATGGGCTATCATACAGGACTACCCACAGACCACCGTCGTGTCGACGAGCCAGCACCTAATGCTTGCTCTCTCTGCGGCACATCTTCTGCTTCGGCAAGGGGCTGATAATGCATTGCCGACGGACACACACCGAAGACTACCGAGCACTCTTGACATCAAGGAGAGCCATTCGCAGCGTCTTCTTGTCGACGCTGCATTCCGTGGAAAGAACTCTGAAGAACCCCTTGCTCTGTCTTCACCAACCTTTTCTGACGAGAACGACAGCGACAATTAGGAGAAGCTTGCAGCATCATAAGTGGACCAAACCACCACGCTCAAAGAACGTAGACGTCCAGAGAGTTTCTCGCAGAGGAGCAGGAACCTCACCATCAACAACGGAGGCCTCTTCCGCATCGCGCACTCTTTTGGCAGGCCACTCGCCTGGCTATAATTACACGCCCTCCACAACATATCTCGACGTTCTTATATTTCTGAGACAGTTCCTTGCGAGTAAAAATCTATCTATCCGAAATCACCTCCCAACCGTCACCCCAGCCGCTGTTTGGGACCTATGAACTGTCCGCTGCTCAGGTCTCGGTCTGTCTGCCTACGCCTCCTGTTCCGAATTTCTAGGACAGCATGCCCGCGGGCTTTTGTTCAACAAACTCGAACGACTCGGCCGCTGCCGAAGTCTATCCTAGCCATTGGAATCGCTCGCCTACGACGCCTCGTACATCATTTCATTCAAGTCACAATTCCCTTGTTTCGTTAGATACCCCGAACGCCGTCCCAGCAATCAAGCGTCCCGGCCGATACCACTACAGTAACACAACGGCTGCATCGTCTTAACAGCCGTTCACGTCATCTGAGTTACAGCAAGCGAAACATTTACCAGACTTAACGACCAATGCCATACTCCTGCATACTCCTGCGGGACCTGTTAAGCTACAGCTATTTTACCTGTTTAAAACCATTGTACTGCAACTTATGCTCGCGCTCTTTTTCCACAAACATAGGCTTAGGTCAACGCCTAGATTACCAGCGCAGTAACGTAACGGGGTTTTTGGCTGGTACTGTCGTTGTCAACTGGACGGAGTTCAACATGCAGTAAAACCTTAAAAAGCAAGCGTGATTTGTCTCACAATTGCCGTCAAGTCCATCCGGATGCTTCCAACGCAGATCGTCCGGCTCGGCTATTCAACCACCAGTGCAACTGGTCTGCGGTAGAAGACAAGGCACTTCTTGCCTGCACTGCGGATATGGCACCCTCTGCCTCCAGTTTGCCACAGCTGCTCAGTCAGCTCCGCATCTGATTTTTCTGCCGCTCAAATGACTGCGTTAAGAATGCGAGATCTCAGTTGGAACATCATGGAGGCAAGGGAACGCCTCTATAACTGCTCAGCTATTTCAGTTACGCACGTGGTCTAACCATCCCTCCTTCTCACTCAATCGCGAAGTTCCCCTTATTACCCTCTGACTGAATAGGTCCACCCACCAATCCATTTGAACCCCACAGACCCGATTTCACCCCTCTCGTGGAGCGGTTCTTATCTGAGTGACCATCAAAACGACTCTACAGTCACGCACAACACGTTACCTTGACGTGAGCTGGCGACAGCCCGCCGCTCTATCGCCCAGTCTATCTTTATCCTCCGCCTCACCATACGAAATCACTCCAGGGGTCGATTTGAATGAATCATGCGCCGACAACCACGCGAAGCTCGCGACAGATACCTGTAGTTACAGAGATTACAGGTGACCAGGTTGCCTTTCAACCTCTTATGGTGGTTACCAGAGGAAAGCTGGCCCAATGCATATCACAAACTGAACACCGTGCAGCCATCTTGCGAACAGTCATTGAAGACCTGCAAATGGGGCACTCTAGGACAGCATTTAGTAACGAGATGGAAAGTGTGTGCTCGATCCTGTTCCCTCACACACGGCGGGCCAGTAAGCGCAGACAACGGGCATTTACAGTCTCAAAAAATCGTCAGCGCCGGCGACCTCAATACGACCACATACAACGCATCTACCATTTGTGAGGAAATGACGCTGCCGCTACAGTACTTATGGTCGTTGGAAGGCGATATTCATGCCGGATGAAGAGGGGATCCCGGGCTTCAACGAGTTATGGAAGGTTATGCTCTCGCAACCCCCAGTATCTGATAACCGAGCACCATGCGGCTGTACACATATTAACTGGAATCTCGTAAAATCCTTAACCATTGAGGAAACGACTTCTGCACTGCGAATAATGAATGAATCTGCACCCGGAGTAGACCGTATCGTTCCGAAGGATGTCAACCGAATGGATCCGCGATTCATTACGTCTTTTTTAAATTGCCTGTTGGCTTGTTCCCCTTATCTTACTCACATGAACGTGGCCTGTGTAACGTTTGTTCTAAAAATCTCCAACCTTTCCCACCCCGAAAACTTTCGTCAAAATTCCGTGACTTCAGTCTTCACTTATCTTCTTCATTGGATTTTATTAGTTCGCTGAATTCCTGCATTCCCAACTGACCGTCTTCAATATGGTTTTCTTCATAAAGATGGCTGCTTTGAAGCCCACACGATATTACCCTCTGCAGGATGATACTCACATTTGAGCGGTATCCCTTTATTCATTGCTTCTCTTGACATTTCAAAAGCCTTTGATTCCATCACCCGCGCTCCGCTGCTTCGCGCAGCCTCATCTTTCGGTGCCCCCTCTTTCCTTTTACATTACCTCGTCATATTATTCCACAGGAATTTCAATCATCAACGAACCGAAGATTCTCCCAGGAAATGGAATCCGTCAGAAAGATCCAGTTTCTCCCATGGTCTTCAGCATGACATTTTGGGAGGCATTACACACACCGACTGACACAGTGGATTTTCCCAAGAGGTTTAATCGATCATGTCGCTTATGCAGATGATGTCGTACTATTTGCTCGTGACCGAGAATCTCTGATAGAACGTCTAGGACGATTTAGCCAGGATAGACAGCAACTTGGATTATCAATAAACCACATGAAATCGATGGTACTGGATACCACCATCGACAGCAAAAGAGAAAATTTGCCTATTTTGAGCATTGCGTTACTCCCCTGTGGCACCCTCCAGATCTGGTCGATCCAGCAATCCGAGGAATTCCGACTACTTGGATTACCATTGGATCGGAAGGGTAAGCGCCCGTCGAACTTGCTAGACCAACTCAAAACACAGCCGCAGGAAACATCTCAAGCCCCTCTCAAACCCTATCAGCGCATGGATGTCTTGTGCACCTATGTTTTACCGCATCATACATATTGCCTCTCAGTGGCGGTGGTGTAACAGCAGACACTCAATCGATGGATAGGCTGGTCCAGGCAGATATACGAAAATTGCTATGACTCCCCAATGACACTAGCGCCGCTTTATTTCATGCATCAATTGCGACTTATGGCCTACGGGTTCCGTGCCTTGTTAGCATGATCCATTGCTTGGGAAGGACCACCTAGAACGTCATCTTTCACTCTCCCACCCAATTACCATTTGCGCGTTACTGGAACCTTCACCGCCTACCACGCAGCGCCTCGCCATGAAACCAATGATCATTTGGGATCAAGTCGTCTTTGATAAAAGTAACGCGAAGGAAGCGTAGAAGAACTCAGTGCTACAATCTGTAGATGGATCCTTGCTTCGGGGAGTAGTTACGACGTCAGCGTCTCGTCACTGGATAAGAAACCCAAAACAAATTTTGCCCAGACTTCACATCATTGGAACCCAACTTCGAATAGGGGTGCAGTTGACAAAACCTCGATACTCCAGAGGACGACCACTCCCAAATCTAACCTATCGTCATTGTCAGGACGCTTGCGGACAAAACGAAACACTTTCCGAAGTCTTACACTTCTGTGCAGTAACCCACGATGCTCGCTGTAAGAGGCACAACGATATCGTGAAGCAACTAACCAACACTCTTCGTCGCAAAGGAGCGCATATCATCCTGCAGCCCCGCATCCCAGCGGCATCAACGTACAACAAGCCGGATATAATCGCCACCAAGAACTCCACAGCACACGTAGTGGACGTGGCAGTATGCGACACCTAAAGCATGACCCGTGTTTACCAACTGAAAATTGACAAATACGATGTAAGTGCTCATGTGAAAGCCTTAGTCCGCTTTGTGCACTCGGAATTTCCTGCAGCATCGAATATCATGCATCATCCGATAATCATCAACAACCGGGGTCATATATTCCCAGCTTCCGCAAAGCATGTTTCGGTGCTGGGGTTCACCAAACTTGACATCTCTGACTACAGGTCTTGATAAGGCGAAGGAGTTACAGCGTGTTTTTCAGCGAGTTCATCGAGCGGACAATGATTTTTCAACACCGTTATCTTCGCATCGCGTAAGTGAGTGCCAAATGGACGAACTCGTCATAACTGCTTCAGATTTCTTCTTTGTATTGAGGGATTTAAACCCATGCAAATCACCTGACCGCCATCAACTGCATCGCGCTATTGTTAAGCCGATTGCCGACATACTCCAGCTTCCTATTCTTGAGTTGTACAGCATGTCTCTTCGTGAGTGGAGGATACCACAGGATTGGAAGGAAGCGGTTGTAGTGGCGATTCATAAGTGTGGTACTAAATCTTCACCCAATAACTACAGGCCTGTTAGTCTGACTAGCGTTCTTCCAACATGTCTAGAGAAGATTATTAGGGATCGAATCTGGGAACATCTTGCTGCTAATGACTTAGTCGGAGCAGAACAGCATGACCTCCTCGAGAGAAAAAATCATATCTTACCAACCTGCTGTGTTTCTTTGATGAAATAACTCGATGTCTCGATGATGGCATACCAGTAGAAGTATGTTACCTTAACTGCAGTAAAGCTTTGGATTCGGTGAACCACCGTTCCTTGTTAGAAAAAATGTCCTGGTTTGGAATCCCATCTCAACTACTTTCTTGGCTGTCTGAATTCCTTTATGGTATGACATTCCGTGTCAGGGTTGGTGATGTGATTTCGACGGCACGCACTGCTCACAGTGGAGTTCCCCAGGGATCAGTACTCGGTCCGTTGCTATTTCTCGTGTTTATAAATTGGTCTCTCTACTTGAAGACCCCCTCCTATATGTTTGCTGACGACTTGAAGCTTGTCAGCGTGTGAGACAGGATTTTGTCACCTAGAGATTTTGTCACCGTTCTTAATTGGTCACATTTATGGGACCTACCACTGAACACCAGCAAATGTCAAATCCTAACCCGCGCATACGTCTAATGAGTCCCTAACACTGCAGCATATCACTGAGGCACGTGATCTAGGTGTCATCGGGACGATTGACTATAAGTCCTCGGCGCAGTGCAGACATACGGCTAATAAAGCTCGACAGGAGATATTCCGTCCCAGGAGAGTTCTGAGTTGTACCAAGCCAGAGGTCCTTCTTCCCTTGTTCAAAGCTGTGGTCAGACCACATCTGGAATAATGTGTTCAGGCATGGGCACCCTACCTGCAGAAAGATATTATTTGTATTGAGAATGTGCAAAGACTGGCCACACGAATGATAGAAGGCCAGCGCGGGTTACCGTATGAAGATCGGTTAGCTAACTTGGGTTTGTTCTCAATGAGAAGACGCGCGTTGAGCGGTGACTTTAAAGAGACGTCCGAAATCATTAAAAGTCTCAGTGGTCTCAGGCCAACCGATCTGTTCGAACCAGCTACGTCAGTATATACATCCTCGTGCACATTAATTGAAACAAACTGCGAAAACACTGAAAAACCTTTTTTTCAAAATTATTATAATGAATTGCACTAATATATTCACATCAATACACTACATGACCTCCTCGACTTTTCAGTAGAATTTTAATACCGTTTGGCATGGAATCCACTAAATTTGAACAAACTTTAGCCCGTCTTGGCTCCCTGTACCAAACTTGAATTAAAGCTTGATGCAGTTTCTCCTTTGTCGTACAGCCCATGCCACGAAGGCGTTGCTTGCAAATAGACCACATATTTTCAATGGGGTTTAAATCTGGTGAATTCCCAGGCCAGTCCAAGATGGTTATTTGATTAGTATTGAAAAAAGTCTTGACCATTTTTGATGTGTGGCACGGGGCCAGATCTTGTTGAAATACGCCAGATCTGTCAGGAAATGTCTTTTTTAGTTCTGGAACAGCTCTTCTTTGGAGAACTTCTATATGTTGTGGAGAGCGCATCATGCCCTGGACTGGATGCAAGGCGCCGACGCCGTAATAACTAAAGCACCCCCAAAACATCTGCTTTGGTGGGTGTTTCACAAAGTTGTTAATGTGGGAATCACGAACCTTTTCTCCCTCTGACCTCCGAACATACTGACTTCTCTGACCATGAACATAGAAATGGCTTTCATCGCTGAATAGGACTTTTCTCCAATCTTCTTTTGTCCAGTTTTTGTATTTTAGTCCCCATTTGTAACGCTTAACTTTCATTACTTTTGTCAGAAGTTGTTTTTTCACAGGCCGTCTGGCTTTCCGACCAACTTCCAGGAGTCGCCTGCGAACCGTTGAAGAACTGATTTCTATTCCTTTCTCCCCCAAACCACGTTTTAATGCGTCACTAGTCTTTCGAGGATCTTTAACACTTTCCCGTATTAGGTAATCGTCATCCCTGGCAGTGGTTTTCCTCTTAGGACCACATTTCCCTTTGCGTGTTAGCGAAATGCATCCCGTTTCCTTTTTCATTTTGACCACACAGCTGACGGTTGCTGGACTGACGCCTATTATTCTTGCTATGTCCCCGTAGGTCTTGTCTGTGTGTTCGTGCAAGGTCACGATCTTTATGTGCCTTCTGGGAGTCATGTCCATCTCAAACAATGACTGAATCACAAAAAAAGAAGTTGAAACAAAAACCTTACTAACCATAAAAAGTATGATGCAATCTTGGGTGCTGTAACGACTAGACATGCGCAGTTATTACATCGTCTGATTCACAAACAATGATGAAATATCTATTCCCAAAATAAAATAAAAAAATAAATGCAAAACGGCAGCTTTCATGTATAAAAACATGATATTCATAGAAAAAGAGACACAATCGTAGTTTGTTTCAATTAATGTGCACAAGGATATATATATATATATATATATATATATATATATATATATATGGTTGGCGGCATCCGGTTTCGGATTTGCCTGTCACTGTGGCAAGCCACAGGACGCCTGCGCCTACAGAGGGACCATGGATGGCTTGCGCTGCACCACCCACAGCTCCAACCACACACCCCATATCCAGTGTAAACCCGAAGGAATAAGACCGGGAGGCATGTGGATGGGAGCCACGTTCCATCAACGGAGCCGGCCCACACTCCTTCACAGGCAAACACAAGTACACTGTATTTGGGGAATCAAGCGCACACAAGGCGGTGGCTGGACCGTAGTCCGCTCCACACTGAGTGCATGGAACCACTCTTCGAGCCTAACACGGCCACAAGGACCGTGCACCCCGTCCCCTCCAGCAACGACCAACTGTCTCCTGGAGCCAGTATGGACGACGTAGTGGGTAATAGACAGGTAGGCACCTTGTCAACATGGACATCAAGCGCAGCCACACCGCGGATATCAAACAACAGCCAATCACTTGAGAGAGAGAGAGAAAGAAAAAGAGAAAAACTCGATTAATGCATAAGGAATCGGTGACATAAACCTTAATTAAATAGCATACGTAATAAGTTGTTTACAAACACATCCTAGCTAAGTGCACGAGGTCAGGAAGTATAGTTCACGGTATGCCACGAACACAAAAATGTTATGGAAATCGAATACACTTGGCTGAAGCGATGTGTGCAAGTTAATGGAATAGAGTACAGGGAGATATTTATATGAGAAAGAAAAGCAGTAAGGTAAAAACTGTAAACCCACCACCTGAAATAAAGAGACTTAGCATGCAAGCACGCGGTTAGTAAATAGAATTCAGCGTGCCTACAAACGCTGCGCCGGCTCGCCGTAATTCTCTGCAGGACCCGTCGTCGCTTCTGTAGTGGCCCCAAAGGACCTAGCTCATGGCCCACTAGACATTTATATGAGAAAGAAAGGAATTAAGAGAGAACCGAAAACCCACCACCTGAAATAAAGAGACTTGGCATGCAAGCATGCGGTTAGTAAATCGAATTCAGCGTGCCTACAAACGCTGCGCTGGTGCTGCCTACGTTCACTGCGGGACCCGTCGTCGCTTCGGCAGTGGTCCCGAGTGACCTCTCTCATGGCTCACTAGGCTTGCCTGACTAAGGCACTCGCGACCGCATGTTCTACAGCACAATGCGCTCGATGTCGATGGAGTACAATTCATCGGTGCTTGCCGCTTCCGCAACTGCCGCTTCTTCTCTGCATGCATGAGGGATTTCTCCCGCACCTCAGCAACTGCCTTCGTGATTAGATCGCGCCACGCACGCCGATCAACCGACTTCGATTCCCATGATCTGCAATCAAGATGAGAACGTGTGAGGCTCACTTTAATCATGTCCTGGTAACGTAACTTTGGTTTCCCCACGTGCCGCTTCCCAATACTCAGCTGACCGTATAAGAGTTGTTTCGGTATCCGCGTCGAATCCATACGGCTCACATGACCGAGCCATCTCAGGTGTCTCAATAAAAGTATGCAGTCCACTGCATACATACCACTTCGACACAACACTTCCGTGTCTGCAACTCTGGCGCCCCAGCCGATCCGCAGAATTCGTCGCAGACACTGCTGATGGAACCGCTCGAGATATCGCACATCCCGCCGGTACATCGTCCACGTTTCACTGCCGTATAGAAGAACGGACAGTACCATGGATTTGTACACCATCAGCTTCGTGCCAATGCTAAGCTGATGGTTGTTCCACACTCGGTACTCAAGCTTCCCGAATGCCGCTGCCGCCTTCGACACGCGATTACGTAACTCAACGTGTAGCTGCTGATCAGTCGACATCACACTCCCAAGGTAGCAGAAGCGGGAGGTGGTTTCCAATACTTCAGCACCAATGCTGATTTGCGGCCATATTGAAGATTGCACCTCCGGTGAAGGCTGAAAGAGACAGACAGTTTTGCTTGTGTTGATGGTGAGCCCGAATTTGGCCGCTGTCGAAGCCAGAGCACTAGTCATGTGCTGCAACTCATCCGCGTTGTGTGAAAACAACGCACAGTCGTCAGCAAACAGCAACATACGGATAGTTGTCTCACAGACTAGAGTTCTCGCACCGAAACGACGGATGTTCAGCAACCCACCATCAATACGGTGCTCCACACGAACACCGTAAGCACAAGCCGCATCAAAAGCACAAGACAGCATTGCATGAAGATAGATATTAAACAGGGCAGGAGATAGCACACAGCCTTGCTTCATACCAGAGACAACTGTAAAGTCATCAGAGGTCTCTCCACTCAGCTGCACCCTCGCTCGCATACAACTGTGCAGACATTCAATTAAACTTACAAACTTACGCGGGCAACCAAACTTACCCAACACCAGCCACAGTGCCTCGCGGTTCACCGTATCAAATGACTTGGTGAAATCAACAAAAAGCGAGTACAATGGCTGGTGTCGTTCTCTGCACTTCTGTTGCAACTGACGAGCCGCAAACACCATATCTATAGTGCTGCGACCCGAATGGAATCCACATTGCTCTTCCGCCACGTTTGGTTCCACAATCTGACTCACGAGGCGATTGAGCAGGATTCGGGCAATCACCTTGCCCACACAACTCAGCAAGTTGATGCCACGATAATTCGTGCAACATTGCTTGCTACCTTTGCCCTTGTACAGTGGTAGCACAAGGGCATCCTTCAGCTCAGCAGGCACCTCCTCCTCAATCCACACGCGTTGCACCAAGTGGTGCAGCGCAGTCAACAACGCTGGTCCACCGTGTTTCAATACTTCAGGTGGGATCCCGTCACCTCCGGCACATTTGCCGTTTCGCAGCTGAGCAAGTGCTCTCTGCGTCCCATCCAGTCTCGGCGTATCCGCCAGATCCGCCTTCACATCGTGCTGCTTCAGGCCATTCAATGTAGGCCAGTCGATCTCTGAACGGTTGTTCAAGAGACAGTCAAAGTGTTTCCGCCAGACCTGCATTATGTCTGCAGTCTGGGTGCAGGTAGCGCCTGAACTACCATCGATCAGTGTCCTCAGCGGCTCCAATCTGGGTCCATACACCGCCTTCAAGGAGTCAAAGAATTCCTTGTGTTGACGGCGTTCGGCGTAGCATTCCATCTGCTTCGCCTTCTCCGTCCACCATGCATTTTTTATGCGACGGAGCTCTCGGGTCAGTCGCCGTCGAAGTTTGCGAAACTGACTACTCTTCCCCAAGTCACTGGGGTCTGCAACATGTGCAGCAAATGCTGCATTCTTCCCCGATACCAATGCGTCAATCGTCAAATTGTTGTCATCAAACCAATCAGGCCGCTTACAGTTTGCACGCCCGATGGTCTCCTCGGCAGCAGCTGTCACCTGGTCGCGAATGTGGTGCCACAGGTCGCCCACTGTGGCTATACAGTCCACATCACCACACAGGCGTGCAGCCATCGCCTTCTCCAGCTCAGTACGTTTCGCCACAGTACCGAGGGAGAGAATGTTAAATTTACGCCGATTCACGGCGGGAGTGCAATACATCGATTTACGAAAATATATGTACAGTTTGGTCCGAACCAACTTGTGATCAGTGCCACACTCAGCTCCACGCAGTACACGTGTCATGCGCACTTCACGCATATCACGCTGACGTACGATGACATAGTCGAGCAGGTGAGCGTGACCACTCCGTGGGTGCGTCCAAGTTGCTATATCACTCGCACTCAGTGCAAACCGAGTGTTCGTGATCGTCAGGCCGTGAGTGGCACACAGTGAGAGCAGCCTGTCACCGTTCGCATTCGCTGAACCAATGCCATGCGCACCGATACATCTGTCCACGCTGATGCATCACGCCCAACGCGCGCGTTGAAATCACCCAGCAGAAATAGTCGGTCGCTCTTCGGCACAGACCGTATCACGGAGGATAGCTCAGTGTAGAACTGATCACGCGTGTCGTCAGGATAACACCTGGTCGGACCGTACGTGCTTATAAAAGTAGCAAACTTACTTCTTCCGAGTCGTAGGCGAACAGTCATCAGTCGCGCGCTGATGCCCGTTGGTTCACCCACCAGCTGGCCATTCAGGCGATCGGATATTGCAAATCCGACCCCATGTTCACGTGGTGCTGAGGCGGCGTTCCCCACCCAGTAGAATGTGTAGCCAGCACCTGCTTCATGTAACTTACCTTGCTCAGCGAGCCGAGTTTCACTGAGCGCCGCAATATCGATGTGGTAGCGCGCCAGCTCCATTGCAACCAGTGCAGTGCGTCGCTCCGGGCGCTCGCTGGAGTTCCGGTCCAGTAGTGTGCGCACGTTCCAGCACCCGATGCTGAGTGCTTTGCGCGCAGGCATACAATTGCATTGGTGGGCAATCGCACGCGAGGTGGTCGTTGTCCTTCGGAGGTTTGCTTGAGGGACTCCACCCGGAGCCTTTGGCTCAATAGCCTGACCCACAAGGCAGTGGGTGGTTTGGAGGTTTGCTTGAGGGACTCCACCCGGAGCCTTTGGCTCAATAGCCTGACCCACAAGGCAGTGGGTGGTTTTGGAGGTTTGCTTGAGGGACTCCGCCCGGAGCCTTTGGCTCAATATCCTGACCCACAAGGCAGTGGAGAGCAGATCCAGCTCGGGAATGTGATTGCAGAGACAGATTGGGATCTGCTTGACGGCCGTCACACGCAGCCTTTGAGGTTCTGGAACAGTTATCATATGTTTTGCGACCGTAATTGGATACGCACCTGCGACCACGGCCAGACGCAGGTGGGTTTTGGCGGGTTTGCACCAATTTGACCAGGGGCTGCCTGGCTTGAGGTGGGCAGTAGCAAACCATTGAACACCCGGAGGTGTCCTCCCACCGTCAGAGACAATGCGTGGCACTCGTGCTCTACGCCAATCGAGCATGGAGAATATCACCCGTAACCTGTTGTCTCCCATGGCTAGGTTTTACGGGAAGTGGGCCATCGACCACTTCCTAACCTCCGGAGAGGATGGACTAGGATACTGCCAGGGCGCCCAATTCTGACAGGAGAACGACTCGGGTCCTCAGCCAAAGCCTTCGATTAAATGAACACCCGAAAGGCAGCGGGTCTAGCACATGGTCAGTTAGCTGACTCATGCGGATTGGTGTCCTGGATCTTAGCAGGGAGAAGGGTGAAACCTAACTCCCACCCAGCGGTCGCCACGTGAAGGCGCCCAGGACATGAGACTATGGCGCAACAGTAGCAGCAGTGGGTAGACCATCTGTCAGGATCTAGCCACCACCAGCCTCAGCGCACCATATATATATATATATATATATATATATATATATATATATATATATGCAAAGGTCTACGAATACACCTAAAGCCATCATAAACCATGAGATTCAAAAAAGGTACAGAAATAGCAAAAATACACAACACAACACAACATTCTCCATGGTTTCGTCAGAGGGCGAGATACTACCCGGTTGCCTAAGCCGAAAAAGGGTGTTGTCTTAGGGGACACCACCCCGGGTCTTTGGCTGAATAGCCTGCCCACAAGGCAGCAGAGCGAATTCAGGGAATCGCGCCCATTGGGAGCCAGTGACTGATTGCTCAGTTCATACGCCTTTCGTTTGTTCCTTTTTCAAACAGGGACCCAATGCTCCCTAGAATTATAGTATACCGTTGCTGGAATACAATGTTTCTCCAGGATGAAGCAAGTGGCAGTGACATTCTTTAGTGGCGAGTCACGTCCGCTACGTCACAATGTTGTTAAACGGACATATGTGGCTTTTATAGGGAGAACACTTGCAGGCGAAAACCCACCACCTATGTCAGACAACTTGCGGGGCCATTGCATGAAACTGACTGGAGTTAATAGTCAGGTGCTTTGCAAACCGAGTTGTGCCTGTTTGAAATAAACTTCCTTCTGCTGTATTAGCATGCGAAACAGTGGAGGAATTTCAACGTAGCCTAGACAAAGATTAGCTGGCTCTGTTTCCCGAATTTCCTTGAGTTTCAGTGACTGCTCCTAATCGCATTACTTCATGATAGTGTGTTGTTCGTCTTACATTGGCTTCTGCTTTTTCACCATTATAGAATCAAGAATATTCTATCAAGTCGCAGTACTGGAGGCTCTTTGTCGCTTACCAGTATACGAAATGGGACTCTCGTTAAAGAAAGTGTGTTTCGTCCCTGGATCCTATCTTATACTGTCCTGACTTGTGTGTCAATACCATGAGAAAATCCCTTAAATTGTACGACACCTATATGGGGGAAAGATGTCACAAACATGTCACAATAATACCGTACACATAGTCGTTCGCAAGGGATTCCGACTATTTTTGCCTTTTAAATGATTACTGTTCCTTTATTGACAATACGTCGCGAAACAAGCAGAAGTCACATATTAAATTGCGCACCTGATCGTCAGTCCTTGGTAGCTCAGTTGCTAGAGCAGCGGACCGGTAATCCGTATGTCCGGGGTTGGATTCCCCGTCGAGACAGATTAATGTGCAGTTTAATCGTGGCTTTTCATTCTACAAAGATTACTGTTACAATATTACGCCAGGAGATTTGCTCAATCTAGGCAACTCCATATAACTTCCAGGCCCTTGGCCACGCATGAATTTGCTAAAAGTACGTGTTCATGGACTGCGATTGCCATTGATGTAAACCTTGATCAATTTGATCAGTTGGAACGTAGCTAATGAAGCGGGTAACTATTGGGTGTTGCCAGCCAGAACACACGGCAGAGCTTTGACCCTACTTTAGACATTAGTCAAGGAACAGCGCACACCCCATGATCATTTTAGCACTTCTAATTTCTCGTTATTCAATGCATCTTATCTTATATTAAATATATAAGTGTGTTGTATTATTTAACCTAGCGCTAAATCACTAAAGACGAGCTTGTTTGATGTGCTGACTTTTCGTGACTGAAACTGGTGGTATTTACTAAGTGAAGCATTACAGGTTTTGTGCCTACAAAAGCCATGTAGGAATGGATAGCCTATAGGGATTGCTTTAGTTAGAGATGCATTATCCTCGACAGGGCAAAGAGTTTAAACCACGAAAGCATGAGCCAGATCAAGAGTTTGACATATTAGTAGCGAAACACGTCAGACTGAGAATGTTTAGACTGCAATTGGAATCCGAAAACTTTGCGAGTACTAAAAATACGTTGCATAGTGGGGGATGAGTCCAATGAAATTAAGTCTACACATGGTTCACAAAGGTAATTTAGTTGTGACGCAGAGTGCTAAGTTAGCTGATTTCATGGAATTTCGCATGATTTTCACACTTTACTGAGCGACTCATCGATTGACGGTCATCGGGTGGGTCAACTGCTTTTAATCTGGTTGGCGGCATCCGGTTTCGGAGTTGCCTGTCACAGTGGCCAGGCACAGGATGCCTGCGCCTACAAAGGAACCATGGGTGGCTTGCGCTGCACCACCCACAGCTCCAATCACACATACCATATCCAGTGTAAACCCGAAGGAATAAGACCGGTGGGCATGTGAATGGGAGCCATGTTATTTCAACGGAGCCGACCCACACACGTTCACAGGCAGACACAAGCACGCTGTACTTGGGGAATCAAGCGCACACAAGGCGGTGGCTTGACCGTAGTCTGCTCCACACTAAGTGAATGGAACCGCTCTTCGAGCCTAGCACGGCCACAAAGATCGTGTACCCCGTCCCCTCCAGCAACGATCAACTGTCTCCAGGAACAAATATGGACGAGGTGGTGGGTAATAGACAGGTAGGCACCTTGTCAACATGCACATCAAGCGCAGCAACACCTGGGATATCAAGGAACAGCCAACCACCTGAAACGAAGATATCATATAAAATAACTCGGATAATGCACACAGATACGGAGATATAACTCTTCACTAAATGAGCGTATATAAAAATTTGTTTCCAAACGAATCCGCGATAAGTATTGGACATCAGAAAATATATTTTAAGAAAATGCCACAAACGCGAAAATGTTATCGAACTTAACTGTAATTAGCTTAAGCAACGTGTGCATGTTTATAGAAGATAGTTCAGGTAGACATTAATTTGAGAAAGAAAAGCATTAGGACAAAATTGCCAACCCATCACCTGAAATAAAGAGACTTAGCATGCAAGCACGCAGTTTGTAAATCGGATGCAGCGTACCTACAAGCGCTGCTCCGGTTCGGCCTACGTTCTCTGCAGGACTCGTCGTAGCTTCGGTAGTGGTCCCGAGGTGCCTCGCTCATGGCTCACTAGGCCTGCCTGACCTTATCAAATAATCTATACCTTTTAAAGAATACGGCTATGCAGACATAACTCTTCGCTAAAAATACATGTGAATTACCTTCGTTATCAACGATTCCGCGACAAGTGCAAAATATCCACAAGTTACTCAAGGAATACTACAAAGGCAATAAAGTTAACGAAGATAACCACAATTAGTGTAAGCAACGTGGCAATTAATGGTAGATTATTCAGGTGGGCAGAATAAATAACACAAAATGGAATGAAGTTTATCCAGCTTAAAATGACCTAGTTTAAGTATGTTTGTTTAGCCCAGCTGCGTTGAAGCATCATGAATGCAACATCAGCTTTTAATATAGCCTCACTTAAAAAGACATTTTGCTCGAACTTGTTGCACTGCGCAATTGCACATTCATCACTAAGTTAAATGGACCGTTGGCACAATTCCAGGAATTGAATATTCCTACCTACGTTATTCATGTCCGAGAAATTTATCTCAAATTTGGGAACGCTATCTGCACAAATTTTGATACAACCACAGGACTGCACGATGCATTGCTGAAATCCGAGAAGTTTCTGTGAGTGTACACCAACGTCCAGGTGATCCTTAAGTAATGCCGAACTTAGACTGTGTCAGGTCGCAAATGGTTGAGACCACATTCTCATTACTGAATCATGGCTAAACCAAGAAGTTGCTGATTCAGAGCACAAGATCCCAGGAATGTCACTTTCTGAAGGATTCTCACTGGCAATGGAGGTGGGCTTCCTCATTGTTGAGGTGTCGACCTCCAATGTGAGATAGTGGATAATTTATAAGCGCTGGTCACCGACTCATGTTGGTGCCGTCTTCGGTTTAAAGATGACGCACGCCCCGTGGTATTGGTTTATCACCCCCTACCATATGCTTTGGCGATTGCTTTTCTGCTTGATACCTATCCTGTTTAGGACAACATGCCTTGGGTACCACCATGTCTTCCTCCCACCTAATTTCGTTATGCCTGATCTGGAAGTACCGCATGCCTCAGTGGACAACTCGAAGTCAAACCATATGAATTTATCACCGGGATTCTCCTGCACAAACATGCCACTTTAACCACTAGATTCCGGGTGGCAAACCAATCTTCCAAACTCGACTTTGTGCTCAAAATTGGAGCTCCTTATTAACAAATTACTGTTGGAAACTCCATTCGCTCTCACTGATCATTTAATCATATTTACTATGTGGAATATCCGGCCGAACACATGTAAACAACCAACAGACTCTTGCATTAAAATGCCTTGAGAGAATTCTTTGTGGTATCTGTTTG
>OX104060.1:8103093-8156251 GCA_944474145.2 Dicrocoelium dendriticum | reverse complement strand
CCAACCATTACTGACTGCCAGCGAGGGGTAAGATGTGATGAGAACCATGTGTGCAGTTTGGCTGAAGTACCGTATGATTCCAGCTTCGTCAAGCGTTGTGTATGTGGTACTTTGTCAAGGGCTTTTGTCATGTCCACTAAGAGGATGGCTAGTGCTTGCTGGTTATCAATCTGTGGAGTTACGTGGTTGAGGAACTCAACTTGACGGGTTTGACATGATTAAGAGGGCGGACATCCATATTGTTGTCGATTGAGGAGGTTACGAGTAAGCAGGAAGGAGAACATGCTTCCTTTGTCTATTCGTTTCATTACTCTTGACACAATAGGCGTGTGGCTGATTAAGCGAGAGTTTCTGTCTTGCTGACTGCTTTTTTTAAGTTTGGGGAGGGTGGTGGCATGCTTCCATGTGGCCGGCCAAGGAAAAGCGTGAATAGATTGAGCAGTAGAACTGGAATGTCCTGGCCACGGAGTATCAGCAGCGTAGAGGAGAGACCATCGGGACCAGGATGTTATGACCTATTGAGTGAGTTGATTATTCTAGTGATAGTACGTAGGTCAAAGTTAATAGTGTTAAGTGGTATTTAATGCGCTTAGATGACGTAGCTGGTGAGATCCCGTTAGCGTCAGTGAAAGAATTGCTGAAGTATTAGGCAAGTGTCTCACATATTTCTGATGGATCGCTAATAACGGATGCGCCAGAGAGTCTCCTTGAGGCAAATGGCGTAGATTTTCGGTTGCGTCTTTGTCGGAGTAGTTGAGTGAGTGACATGGTTGTATTGTTATATTTAAGGGCAGCATCCTCTTAAGCAATCTTGACTGTTACCTGCGCAGTTCGCCAGTTGGTTAGGATTGCCATCTTGCGAACAATTATGTGGAATTCCTTAGTTTTGGCTATCGACGGCGCATTTTTGATCTTTCTTAGTACACCGTTGGCCTTGTCTGCTTCCGCTGTCATCTTAAATCGGCTTTTACAATTCAGTAAGGCAATCACATTTAAGCAGCTAGAGAAATTTTGATATGGGACGCGTGCGGTTGTGTCCATATCAGTAGCTAAAGAGAACTTGTCCCAGTTCGCAGATCGCACTAATATCGCAAAGCTGTCCCAGTTAATGTGGTTGAACATTCGAAACTGTTTGACAGAACAAGAAGTGACGCAGTGTGGAGTAGGGAGTGTAAATATCAGTTTGACCACCTTGTGGTCGCAGCCATGCACTTTGTCTAGTATACCAGCGACTGCTTCAGAGACCACTTACGCAAAAATTAAACCTAGGGTGTTAGAAAGCCTGGTGTGATCGTGAACTGGTTGGATCCAGTTATTTGCGCGGACGGGGTTTAGGAAACCTCTACCTCTGCGTGGCGCAGCCTGGTCGTTCCGTGGGATATGTGGCATATTGAAATTTCCACCCACTATCTTGTGGCTTGGAGACATGAGAGAGACTTCAGTAAAAAGTTTAATGAGTGCAGTACTATTTTCGCTAGATATGCGTGGAGGGTTATATACGCAACCGATAAGGAGATCAAGTTGACTTCCTATCGTCTGGATCCAGATGGAGTCTTCAGGGTCACCTGCAGAAAGCAGTTCGAAGTCGGATGCACCAAAGCCTTCCCGGACATAGATAAGGCAGCCGCCACCACGAAGGATGTCTCGTCCGTTACAGAAGGTTGTGTAGCCTGTGATGCGTAGTAGGTTGTCAGCGGCACTTGAGGGATGCCACGTTTCTGAGATGAGAAACAGCTGTGGATATGAAAGTAGGATAAACGGTCCAATAAGGGGTATCTTGTGTGTAATGGAGCGCGCGTGGATAAGCAGCATGCTGTATGGTTCAACGCAAGGAGAATTAAAGAAGTTAGGTTGTGTGAGGTAAATAAATATATAAATAAATATTTTATTCTCCTCATTGCCATGCACGTCATCAGAGGCGTGATCATGTATTACAGACATGTAGGATCGGCAATTGCACGGATTAGTACATTTTGACACATAGCACAGGAAGTTATATGTGGGTTGAGATGTAAAACTATGTTTAACTGTGTATTTGGGAGGGGACATGTTGTGTAAACTTGTAAAGGGGACTGTGTGTGCTTTCGTTTGCTGCGTTTGCCATCAAAGGGGAATCGATGGAACGCTTTGAATCAGATGACGTCCGTGATGCGTCCATCATCCTGCGGAAAATGGAAGAGGCAGTGACTTTATTTATTGCTGGTAAACGGATACCTGTGGCTTTTTATAGGGAAAAGGCTTGCCAGGCGAAATCCCACCACATCTTGGAACACTGCCGCCGAACCATTTGCTGGAACGGGAATTATCCGAACCACCCAGCTGGCACAACGAGGAGGTTGTTCGGCAAGACAGCCAAAAAGGTGCTACCGGCACAGGTTGTGTGAGTTTGTAAAGGGGACTGTGTGCGCTTTCGTTTGCTGCGTTTGCCATCAAAGGGGAATCGATGGAACGCTTTGAATCAGATGCCGTCCGTGATGTGTCCATCATCCTGGGGAAAATGGAAGAGGCGGTGACTTTATTTAGTGTTGTTAAACGGATACTTGTGGCTTTTTATAGGAAAAAGGCTTGCCAGGCGAAATCCCACCACATCTTGGAACACTGCCGCCGAACCATTTGCTGGAACGGGAATTATCCGAACCACCCAGCTGGCACAACGAGGAGGTTGTTCGGCAAGCCAGCCAAAAAGGTGCTACCGGTGCGGGGTATACACGGATACAACAGCAAAACTACCACAAAAAGACCAAAGTGGGTGTAAAATGAGATCAACAGGGGGAACAACCGCAAACATTTCTACTAAGCGTCAAGGCGACGTTACGTCCAGTATCACTTTAACCGATCCAAGGTACTTTGGATCAGAGGAAATTTGACAATAGGCAAATTTCTTTTCAAGTGTTTATTCAAACTGCGGTTTCCACAATATTTCAGTTAAAAAGCTCGGTCAGTATGGCACGCCAAAAAACGAGTTACCACGTAGTACTCACAGAGTCAGCACCAAAAAACATTTTCGTCATCAAAAGTTTTTGATTTTTTAATATACGAAGACTTCCTTATCAATTAACTAAAGCTAATATTGATAAAAAGTTAAGATTAACCTTATTGCACGTAAGTTAGTCAACGTAATCGTGCTAGTAGAATTCTATGCTCCTTCATGTTCAAGGTCAAGTTCGAGTGTGACTAGAACGATAGGAGAATTCCGTGAGTGTTCCATCTTGAATGGATCGTTGAGCCAGGAATTGATGAAGTGCTCAGAGTTATTGATGCATCTAAAATGGAACACGCTATCGCACCCTGGCCAACCAGCTAATGTCCACGTTTCAAATGGACTGGGTCGATAGGAAAATCCCTTGAGTGTTCCTTCTTGAGCGGATCGCTGAGCCAGGAAATGATAAGGGGCAAGGAGGTCTTGATAGCTCAGAAATGAAGCACCCGAAACACCTTGGTCGACCAATTACTGCCCACGTTCCCTGCATTAGCAATCCCTACTGTGTAGGTCATGTGAAGTAAGGAAGAAGTAGAAAGCAACTGGAAGGTAAATGGGAATGTAAGTCATTTAAATGAAGGATAACAATGAAGGATAGCCGAACAAACTCTTCGTGGTGCCAGACGGGTGGTTCGGGTTTGACCCGTTCCAGCAAATGGTTCGGCTCCAGTGTTTCAGGACATAGTGGGTTTTCGCCTTGCAAGCGTTCCCCTATAAAACCCGCAAATGTCCGCTTATCAACACTGCGACGTGGCCGATGGGACTCGCCACAAACTAAAGTCACTGGCCCGTGGATATCCGGAAAGTGCTATCCAACCCATGGACATCAATCGCTTATGCTCACATTCCTAACGATAACAAACAGTCAAAAATGCTGCGGCACATTCAAAGACACAAGCTACATTCATGCACAGTTACATACGTATATACACCCATACACTTACATACACTGTTATGCCAAACATGTACTTCTTGCACATTTTTGATCACACTATGTCAGCTAAACATGATCATGCCTGTAAAGGTGTGCCTCGCATTGTCGAGAATAAGTTTATTTATTTATTTATTTGAGTTGAACTGAAAGATGGAAGATGGATATGGTCAGAAAAAGGGAAAGGTTTAGTGTTGCCACCATGAGCGTCTAACTGACGCTTGAAACCCTTAAACGTAGGTTCAATAACTACACTTTCCGGAAGCTAGTTCCAGCGCTAGTCAGACTGACTGGCCTATATATTTATATATTTATTTATTTGGTTGCATACGTTTCATCGTCAGGCTAGACGACATCATCAGTGCGGTTTATGCGAGCCACTCAATCAACCGACACTTAGACCTTGATACTGCCTATGAAGCACTGAGATTTAAAACAATACTCCGCCCCAGATCAAAGAGACAAAGGAACACCATTGAGGCGGACTTTAGCCAATAGCACGCAAGAGTTGACTACACGGTCAGCTCACGTGGACCAATAGACTCCTGACGTTCGAATCAAGTGATCAATAATCACTTGGATCAGCAAGTGGCTCGCATAAACCGCACTGATGATGTCGTCTAGCCTGACGATGAAACGTCTGCAACCAAGTCAACCAGCTCGGAGAACACACGGATGCCCTCATACGGTCGGTTAGGATTACTTCTTTTCTAAGCCTTCGGTAGTGCATTAAATGCATTCCCAAACTAAGTAGACGCTCGTAGAACGTCCGTCCCCGTACTCCCTCGGCTGGCCGAACCACCTCCTCGTGGTGTCAGCTGGGTGGTTCGGGTTTAACCCGTTCCAGCAAATAGTTCGGCGGCAGTGTTCCAGGACGTGGTGGGTTTCGCCTGGCAAGCGTTCTCCCTATAAAAGGCCACAAATGTCTGCTTAACAACACTGTGACGTGGCGGTCGGGACTCGCCACAACATAAAGTTACTGCCCCGTGGATATCCGGATAATTCTATCCAACCAACGGACGCCAATCTCCTACTCGCATATTGATGACGATATCAAACATTGAAGATTGGAGCAGCACAACCACAAGCACAAAATACACAGCCACATGTACGGACACACACAACGACATACATACATACCCACTACACAAAAACAAACTGCTCTGGCAAACATATCGGATTTTTGCACATTCTTGATCATGCATCGTTACGTCAAAATGATCATGCCTGTAAAGGCGTGCCTCAACTAGTTGAGAATAAAAGAAAGATTATATATATATTTATTTATTTAATACGCACCCATACAACCCTTACCAGCTTTGCTTTGTCCCATGGGAGGCAGGGCGGGCAAGCCTGGACGTAATATTCCAGTGGAGGCCGTACGGAAGCCGAGAACAAGTTGGTAAAGGTGCCGCCCATGAAGACTCGGAGGACAAACATATTGTTAAGCACAACATGCGGAAATCTCTGCTTGTGGCCTTCTTTCAGTTGTCGCCGGAGTGTAAAGTCGGAGAGTGTACGACGCCTAGGTCAACCTGGCTAGATAAACGGGGCAGTTCGACCCCACCGACCAAATACTTCGTAAGACAACCTCCTCCAATTCGAAGAACGGAGTACTTTGTCTGATTTCTGGGTAGTAGCTATACACAAGACCAGTCCCAAAGCTTAGCCAATGCTCGCTGAATAGCTTCGGAACCCACAGGAACATCGACAATGTTCCACAGCTTCAGGCGATCATCAAGTAGCCGCGATGGTACGTCAAGCTCGGCGGGTAGGTCATTCACGTAGATAGAGAGCCGCAGCGATCCAAGGACCGAGACCTGCGGCACGCTACTGAGGACAGGTTGCCTAAACGATAGGCCCCGGCCTACACTTACATACTGTTCTCTGCCGACCAAGTAGGCAGCCATCCAATGAAAGGCGCTACCAGATGCCCCGTTGGAAGTCAGCTTCTGCGTGAGCCACAAATGAGGTACCTTGTCAAATGCCTACAAAGTCGACGAAAGCGCGTCCAGTGTGTGGTCGTAATCCACTGCATTTCCCCAAGTTTCGCAAGCCACCAGTACATACGCCATACACGAAAATCCCTTCCGGAATCCGTGTTGTACATTGCTAAGTAGATTAAATCTACTCAGATGACTCTCCGGTGAATCTCTCACCTAATTCCTGAGGAGTTTGACTGTTACAATCGTCAGATTAACTGGCCTGTAATTTTTAGGCAGACTTGTGTTCCCATTTTTGAAAGTGGAGCAGATGACGGCTTCCTTCCATTCGAAAGGTAATACACAGCTGTCAAGGGATTTCTGAAACACCATAGCGAGCGGTCCAATTAGTTCCGCAGCAAACCCATACAAAAAATTCAGTGAATCCAATCAGGCCCAGACGCCTTAGATGGGTTCAGCCATTCTAACAGCCTACGAACTTCCGTCTCCGCTACAATACATTCAGATAGTCCTGAACCCTCTGGGATCCTGCCAACCAGATCGACACCTGTCAAAAATGTTCCCTTAGGAACGCTGCCGCATATTGCTGACTAAGTACACAGGCCTTTTCATAGTACGTATGCGCATGAGTAGCGTCATCACACATCAATACTGGAATTGAACGGCTCGAACCGCAGCCCTGTTGACATAAACGAAGAAGCTTCTTGGATTCTCTGAAGCTTCGTCGGCTAAACCTTTCTCGAACTTGCGCCAAGTATCCCTTATGTGTTGCTTACACCTATTGTTAGCTTCACTGTACCTGTCGATAGTATCGATGGACGGAGCCTCTCGGTAAGTCCGCCAACATCTGTGCCACATTGTGAGCAGATGCCTGCCAGTGGAATATATCCGGGGCGGCTCTGCTCGTGCCACCTTTCTTCTTGTGACTCGGATAAAGGGAGTAGAGACCACTGTGAGGTAGGAATTGATATTTACCCCATGCAACCTGGCAGTATCGTCGTCTGAGAGCTCAAA
Organism: Dicrocoelium dendriticum; assembly: GCA_944474145.2. Classification (NCBI taxonomy): domain Eukaryota; kingdom Metazoa; phylum Platyhelminthes; class Trematoda; order Plagiorchiida; family Dicrocoeliidae; genus Dicrocoelium; species Dicrocoelium dendriticum. The sequence goes on along the minus strand of OX104060.1, from coordinate 8,149,383 downwards.
ATGGAAACCCGACGCCTTGGCTCTCATTGATTGATAGTTTGCGTGTCATATGTTCGGGCGAGACGCAACCGTACTCTGGTAGCGTCGAGACATAGTGCAACTGAATAGCAAACAACCATGATCAATGGAACCCAGTGGAGGTCCGTAAATAATGTCACCAACAAAATCGAATGACTTAGCAAATACAAGGTCTAAGATAGGCGGTACTTGGGTGTCCATGTACATAGTGGGAGGTCCATGAACTGATGCAACGATCTTGGAGCCTAGGTTTAAGCAGATCAGCGCCATACGCGCCCGGCGCTTGGTCGCAAGAAAGATCTGCCCAGCAAACCGCTGGGAGGTTGAGACCGCCCATCACAAAACACTTGTTTGCAGACTGGGAGAGAATGAAATAAAGTGCCACTATGAATACACTCCAGGGCTTCTATACACAATTACAACGGTAACCTGAGCAGAGGATGTGCTAACAACGGCCGGCAACGCTTCAACAGTTTTATCTGCCGACTGAAATAAGCACACCTTCAAAACCTCAAGTTTACTGCTTATATAAAGAGCAAAGCTCTCTCCCGGCGGGCTAGCGGAGCGATCGCATCTAAATCGTGCGCATCCAGACCGATGTACTTCACCATCTCTGATGTCCTGAGATAGCCGCGCTACAGTGACTGTGAGTATATCGGAATGAGGCCCATCTACAAGCAGATGTAACTGGTACACCTTATTCCTTAGGCTGCGCACATTATTTAGCTCTATCTGAAGGTATTCGTCACATCCAGACGTGGGTCGTGCGCTACCAGAATGGGCAGTGGTAGGGCGGAAAATGGCCGCCAGCTGACAACCCGAAAACCTACCATCGGGAGACTCGCTGCAAAGGCCGCTCGCCTGGTTGTGTGTTCCTTAATGACCTCGTTTAGCTTCAGCCTATCCGCTAATGGGAGGCCTGGTTGTCTACGACTTTCCCCGTGGTAATGAATTTTCCGCAATTAATAGTATCCGTGAGGATCTTAATGCACTTGAAAAGTGATGCGAACACTGGCAAATGACCTTCTCCGCTCAAAAATCTAACGTCATGACCCACAGATTCTCTATACCTGCTGGGTCCCTAACAATAAACGGCAGCACTATCAAACAGGATATCATAACAACAGATCTGGGCTTGCGCTACTCTATGAGCCTCAACTTTGCAGAGCAAGGGCATTATCAAGTCGCAAGGGTAAGAGGATTCTCGTTCCACATACGCCGTTGCATAGAAACCGCCGATGCTAGGCTAGAACTTTATAAGAGTCACGTCAGGCCACATCTAGAATATTGCTCTTTTATATGCAGCAATCTACGTAAGTCAGACCGTGTTCTGCTTGAGAAAGCTCAGCGACGCTTTACGAAGATGTTGACTCCACCGCAGCATGCGCTGAATTACCGACAAAGGTGTGAACACCTTAAAATTCAGCCGCTAGGGCAAAGGCGCATTATCCTTAACATGTGCTTCTTACATAAGCTAATTCATAGAAAGTTGCACAGTAATATCACTTGTCGTAAACTAAATAAATAAATAAATAAATAAAATGTTTATTCTCGACTGAGCGAGGCACGTCTGCACAGACATGATCATGTTAAGAGTACAAACTGTGATCAGTCAATTTACAATGGATCAATGAGATTGTCGCATAGATTGTTATATAAGGAACGCGTCTGAATCGAGACTCCGAAACAGGGGCCATTCCATTACTCCGCTAAAGGCAAAGAAGAGACTGCGGTCTCCTTTCTTCTTGGTTGTGTACGTGAACATGTGGAACAGGTTGCCTTCCAGAATAAGAGAAATCCAAAATTTGCAGGTCTTCAGGAAGGAGATACAAAAATTCCTATGTTTTGGCAATCTACAAAGCATCTTCCATATCTGCGATTCGCAAGACCACTTCTTTGAAACTGGCCCTGATGTAGCTTGAGGACGCCCAAGGTGTAGTGCAAGACATCTAAGCACCTTGAGCTCAAAACTCATCCACATTCATCGTGGTTACCGTTCTAGCACCTAAGAGACTTGAACGGTATCCGTCGCACCCATTTTCCAGGGTTTAAGAATAGCAAACTGAATACAATATGATCTTATCCTTCAACGACCTCTTCCTTCAATCCTTATTTCTTATCTACATCTTCATTCCTTCTCTTCAGACTTACATTTATCACTTTCCAACTTCTTGACCACTGGATCCGTGGAAAAAGTATTAGGCTTATGACCTCTATGGTACTCCTAGTAAAGGCATGCTACCAGACCTAAGCCTTGCATAGGATGATGAAAGCGTTTTCTGCTGCTGATGCACCCAAGCTTAGCATTAGAATTGTCCAAAATCGTCTAAATGCCGGCTTTAAATGAACCTTTATGTGTCTTCCTAGATGTCGGTTGCCAGCGGGCCCTAATTGAAGCTTTTTCATTAAGTCTGAGCACTAGTTACTATACTCAGCAGTTTCCAAACACTATCAGTAGGTAAACCGCAAAATAAAACATATATCTTTCTTATTGTTGACAAAGAGCGTACTTTGAAAGTTCTAGGCCCAAGAATCAGACATTTTGCTCTCCACTTATTCTCTCTTGGCCCCATATACTTAGCTTTATCTGGTATACATGTGCCTTTCGCTATTGACAACACTAGTAGACAGTCATAATGAAAACCAGATCCTCTTCTTTAACTGCTTTTGCTCGTAAAACACTCGCATTTCCAGATTTCATTTCACTGGCACGAAAGCTAACCAACGACAGAGAGGCCCCTGTCACACTGGCTGGCTGGAGCACCAGAAACTTTCCACCACCACTTTTCTTATCTTGGCCGCCCGTGTATCATTTATCTTTTAGCTGGCTCTAAAGCCTACCATGCGTTATGCGTAATGGCGGGTGAACGACCAGCTCCCACTGGTTTTTGTTACTATTCTACTCCTGATTTACCTTATCGCTCTTTGCTTCGGGTGCCAGAACAGCTCTTGCCAGGAAAATCACGAAAGAAATAGTCGGTGTGACATTAGAGTACCAGTTAACATTGCCATCTGGATGAACACCGCCGGCACTATCTTCGGAACTTAAGAGAAATAAATCGAAATTCATCAAAGAGCTGCACAATAGTGTGCATCTACACACGAGGCATAACAATAACTCAAGTGTGAGCAAGCTCAACCACCAGAAGTAGAGCTGTTAAAGCCCAACCAATGTAGACCAAAACGGATTTCACGCCCAAATGCAATTAGCTAAATTTTACTAAATTTTCCCATGCTTATTTCTTTATTATTGGTGACAGGCTCCTGTAGCTCACTGATGTTAGTGACAGAGCCTCATGAATATAGAAAATCGGCTCTAAGGGATAAATCTTGTGATGTTTAGCTAAGTAATGTGTGTATTTTGCAGGCCGAAATCTGTCAACGGATCTAAAAGATCCCCTGGGTTACTCAGGTAGACCTGGCTCATGCGGCCTTGTTGTAAGCTTTAGAAAAGCTTAGAGGCTTAAAAAATGCTAAACTCTATTTTATTGGTTGTTTATGTGGCTCAGTATCTCCTGAAAATGGTATGCTGTGGCCTTCTAACCGTGAGTGAATTACAGGCTCTCCTGAATTCCAATGTAGATATAATATTCCTTGCTGAATTTCTAGCGTTTTCACACAAAATCATCCCTTATTTGCATATATTTATCATGTATGCCTGCAAAGTTTACTTTTCGGCCACCTGCGCAGCCCGTAGTTGTCGCAGGGTATTACGGGCTAATTAGAGCATTTCTGGATAGCTATGCCCATCAAGAACATACGCCGCTTCCCTACTTTTTATGTTTTCTTTTCTTTTTTCTGCTATCTGCTTGCAAAGCAGAAAGCCATTTTTAGCGAAAAATAAAAATGGCTTATTCGTAGACCATCATTTAATTGCGAATAACTCGCAAACTACTGCACGTATTGTGTTGCTTTTACGTTCAACGTATTCAGGCGCTAAAGCTGGTCCAGATTAGGGTAATCTTGTGCTACTTTAAGCGAGATTGTAACTTTAGAAAGGCTTTTTCTTTTAGCTGAGAATAACAGGTTGAAATTTTGCGCCGGAGAGCAATATCAGCGTAAGAAAAGTAGGACTCTAGTTTTTTGTTAATTGGTATTTTTCTACTGAAGCGCGCAGATCAATTTTCTCTCTTAACAAATTGTTTCTATTCTTGTCTGCATTTATCGAAATTTTTTTAACTTTTCGTATGCCTTAAAATCCCTTCACTCATTTCTTCCATGTGCGCAACAACAATTGGGGCAACTGAGTGGCCAATTAATGTGCGATCAATTTAAAGTGAACTTGTGGCGAATTGGATTCTGTTCCAAGGAGAAAAGGCACAACTCCACGAAGTTTTTCACAATAAAAGAACAAGGAGCTCAATATCGCCCGAAGGAACCAGAAAACGTCAAGGTGGGCGCCTGAGACCCAGTAGCTGTATACCAAACAGCGCCAATGCATTTGTAATTGCTAACGATGAACATATATTTATATTTTGCCTACTTCCATGCAAGAGCATCGGATTAATGTAAGCCTTGATCTGAACCCTTTAGGGTGCAGCCTCTAGCAGGTCTAGAAATATACCTATTTATTTATTTATTTATTTATTAACTCTAACATTAGTATCCTAAAGTTTGAAGGCAACCCACAACAGCGCGTTTCTTTCCTCCAAGGTGTATAGGACTGCACAAACTATGCGTGGTCGAGAGTTTGGGGGTTAATTGGGACGTTACCCAACCTAGTCAGTTTCCTGACAGTAACACAGGGAAAGCTAGGCGGAAGAATCTTAGTACGCACATCATAAATCTCTGTAGGTCGTCCAACGTACGTTCGACAGAAAGTGTGGCAGTAGGTTCCACTGCTTTACGGAAAACCAAGCTGCTATCCATGAAAGAAGCACCTCGACGGCGTGTACCTACCGCACGAGTTTTGGAATTATATGAACAGCAGCCGGCTTACCCGCAGGCAATGCGGCTTGGCGCAAGTTATCAGACGACGCTGGAGCAACTGTAGCGCAAGTTTTATGTTCCAGCTTGTTTGACTCATCATTCTTGAAGGTTTTCGTACCGGCCTGAAGCGTACCAGCAGTTCTGTTCCGATTATTCGTTCGTTCTACAGGCGAAGAAGCCAGTGGTTAAACGTCCATGCTTAATTCCGAGACCTGTACCCACAGGAGACAGGGTAAGATGTTTGGATAGGCACCGCAGTTAGATTGGCACGCGATGGGGACATCTGGTGTTTTTCACCCCTGCCTACACAGCCTTAGGTAAAACTGAGGGAAGCTGATCACCAGGTGGTGTTTCCAGCTCAGGCGGTTGCATCTTGAGCGATTTCTCACCTAAAATTTAGGAACGAAGGGTTTGCGCGTTTACCTTGCCCTATTTCGCCTATCCTTTCACGGCCCAGCAGCCCACGACTCGGTTCCCCTTTTGCGGAGCGTCAACAATGCCATCCGAGGCATATGAATCAATTAGCATACTCTGGACTGGAGCGTCCGGTAGGGTGAAAGACCCATCAACAGAAGGATTATCAGCATGGGGACAGCGCGCTACAGAGTCCTCATTCACAATACCCGGTATTTCATAACCAAAGCTAGTTTAGCGTTGAGCGAGGTAAGAGAGGCTAGCTCGGCCAATGCCTTCTCAATAACTATGAAGCTGGAGCTCGGTGCTTTGTATTCAGAACAGATGATAACCGGGAGCTTCGCTTTCTGAGAGCAGCACTCAGTACATCTAAAAAGAAAGTCATAACTGGATGATAGCATATTGTGCTGCGTGGCTCGGAGGTCGGTAAAACTTGTTGTAGTATCAGCAAATATAAACATCACAGTTCCTTCAACCAGATAAATCCGTAACTGGACTCGCAAAGGCTGAACGGAAACAGACTGCATGGGACAGGTCAAACGAGGACCCAAGGATTTCACATAACTCGGTTTCTAGCGAAACGAGCATGTTTAATTGGAAACGGAGCAGAAGATAAAAACACATACAACTGCAAAACTACCACAAAAAGACTAAAGTGGGTGTAAAATGAGATCAACAGGGGGAACAACCGCAAACATTTCTACTAAGCGTCAAGGCGACGTTACGTCCAGTATCACTTTAACCGATCCAAGGTACTTTGGATCAGAGGAAATTTGACGATAGGCAAATTTCTTTTCAAGTGTTTATTCAAACTGCGGTTTCCACAATATTTCAGTTAAAAAGCTCGGTCAGTATGGCACGCCAAAAAACGAGTTACCACGTAGTACTCACAGAGTCAGCACCAAAAAACATTTTCGTCATCAAAAGTTTTTGATTTTTTAATATACGAAGACTTCCTTATCAATTAACTAAAGCTAATATTGATAAAAAGTTAAGATTAACCTCATTGCACGTAAGTTAGTCAACGTAATCGTGCTAGTAGAATTCTATGCTCCTTCATGTTCAAGGTCAAGTTCGAGTGTGACTAGAACGATAGGAGAATTCCGTGAGTGTTCCATCTTGAATGGATCGTTGAGCCAGGAATTGATGAAGTGCTCAGAGTTATTGATGCATCTAAAATGGAACACGCTATCGCACCCTGGCCAACCAGCTAATGTCCACGTTTCAAATGGACTGGGTCGATAGGAAAATCCCTTGAGTGTTCCTTCTTGAGCGGATCGCTGAGCCAGGAAATGATAAGGGGCAAGGAGGTCTTGATAGCTCAGAAATGAAGCACCCGAAACACCTTGGTCGACCAATTACTGCCCACGTTCCCTGCATTAGCAATCCCTACTGTGTAGGTCATGTGAAGTAAGGAAGAAGTAGAAAGCAACTGGAAGGTAAATGGGAATGTAAGTCATTTAAATGAAGGATAACAATGAAGGATAGCCGAACAAACTCTTCGTGGTGCCAGACGGGTGGTTCGGGTTTGACCCGTTCCAGCAAATGGTTCGGCTCCAGTGTTTCAGGACATAGTGGGTTTTCGCCTTGTAAGCGTTTCCCTATAAAACCCGCAAATGTCCGCTTATCAACACTGCGACGTGGCCGATGGGATTCGCCACAAACTAAAGTCACTGGCCCGTGGATATCCGGAAAGTGCTATCCAACCCATGGACATCAATCGCTTATGCTCACATTCCTAACGATAACAAACAGTCAAAAATGCTGCGGCACATTCAAAGACACAAGCTACATTCATGCACAGTTACATACGTATATACACCCATACACCTACATACACTGTTATGCCAAACATGTACTTCTTGCACATTTTGATCACACTATGTCAGCTAAACATGATCATGCCTGTAAAGGTGTGCCTCGCATTGTCGAGAATAAGTTTATTTATTTATTTATTTGAGATGAACTGAAAGATGGAAGATGGATATGGTCAGAAAAAGGGAAAGGTTTAGTGTTGCCACCATGAGCGTCTAACTGACGCTTGAAACCCTTAAACGTAGGTTCAATAACTACACTTTCCGGAAGCTAGTTCCAGCGCTAGTCAGACTGACTTGCCTATAATTGACTGACAGACTCAAGTAGCCATTTTTGAAGATAGGACAGATGACAGCCTCCGTCCATTCAGAAGGTAATGTACAGCTGTCAAGTGACTTATGAAATACCATTGTCGGCGGTTCAGTTAGTTCCACCTCCAGCTCATGCAGAAGATTCGGTTGTAATGAATCAGGTCCAGCTGCTTTGCAAGGGTTACGTTTTTGCAGCAGGTTAAGGAATTGCGTTTCTACCACAGTAAATTCAGGTAAATACGAACACTCAGGTACCCTTTGGACAAGTTCACTAGCAGTCCCTGCTGTGGCATTCACGTGAAGTAGCAAGTGGATAGGAAGAAAAATCGAAGGTACAGTGTTGGTAGTGCACTTGAAATAAGAAGATAATACCAATGCGTGAAGAAAGGTAGAAAAAAGAAACTGGAAGTACGAAGGTGCGAGTTACTCAGGAAAATAGAAAGGTTCAGTGTTGCCACCATGAGCATCAATTTGCCGCTCAAAACCCTTAACCGCAGATTCCTGATGACACTTTCCGGAGGCGTGTTCCAGCGCTCGATTACTCGGCGTGATAGCCGGATTTCCGGCCTAATCCGATCGGACCGCGGTTTGTCCAGCTTCAAGGAATGGCCGTGTAGAACAGACAATCTAGCGGGACTGCATAGCCACGATAAATCTAGACTAACCTTACCAGTAAACATACGGTAGGATAGGCATACTTCTCCTCTAAGCCTTCGGTAGTGCATTGAATGCATTCCGAAACTAAGTAGACGCTCGTAGAACGTCCGCCCAGTACTCCCTCGGCTAACCTAAAAAGCACCCTTGAAACCCTTACCAGCTTTACTTTGTCCCATAGGAGGCAGGGCGGGCAAGCCTGGACGTAATATTCCAGTGGAGGCCGTAAGGAAGCCGAGAACAATTTGGTAAAGGTGCCGCCCATGAAGACTTGGAAGACAAACATATTGTTAAGCACAACATGCGGAAATCTCTGCTTGTGGCCTTCTTTCAGTTGTCGCCGGAGTGTAAAGTCGGAGAGTGTACGACGCCTAGGTCAACCTGGCTAGATAAACGGGGCAGTTCGACCCCACCGACCAAATACTTCGTAAGACAACCTCCACCAATTCGAAGAACGGAGTACTTTGTCCGATTTCTGGGTAGTAGCTATACACAAGACCAGTACCAAAGCTTAGCCAATGCTCGCTGAATAGCTTCGGAACCCACAGGAACATCGACAATGTTCCACAGCTTCAGGCGATCATCAAGTAGCCGCGATGGTACGTCAAGCTCCCCGGGTAGGTCATTCACGTAGATAGAGAGCCGCAGCGATCCAAGGACCGAGACATGCGGCACGCTACTGAGGACAGGTTGCCTAAACAATAGGCCCTGGCCTACACTTACATACTGTTCTCTGCCCACCAAGTAGGCAGTCATCCAATGAAAGGCGCTACCAGATGCCCCGTTGGAAGTCAGCTTCTGCGTGAGCCACAAATGAGGTACCTTGTCAAATGCCTACAAAGTCGACGAAAGCGCGTCCAGTGTGTGGTCGTAATCCACTGCATTTGCCCAAATTTCGCAAGCCACCAGTACATACGCCATACACGAAAATCCCTTCCGGAATCCGTGTTGTACGTTGCTAAGTAGATTAAATCTACTCAGATGACTCTCCGGTGAATCTCTCACCTGCTTCCTGAGGAGTTTGACTGTTACAATCGTCAGATTAACTGGCCTGTAATTTTTAGGCAGACTTCTGTTCCCATTTTTGAAAGTGGGGCAGATGACGGCTTCCTTCCATTCGAAAGGTAATACACAGCTGCCAAGCGATTTCTGAAACACCATAGCGAGCGGTCCAATTAGTTCCGCAGCAAACCCATACAAAAAATTCAGTGAATCCAATCAGGCCCAGACGCCTTAGATGGGTTCAGCCATTCTAACAGCCTACGAACTTCCGTCTCCGCTACAATACATTCAGATAGTCCTGAACCCTCTGGGATCCTGCCAACCAGATCGACACCTGTCAAAAATGTTCCCTTAGGAACGCTGCCGCATATTGCTGACTAAGTACACAGGCCTTTTCATAGTACGTATGCGCATGAGTAGCGTCATCACACATCAATACTGGAATTGAACGGCTCGAACCGCAGCCCTGTTGACATAAACGAAGAAGCTTCTTGGATTCTCTGAAGCTTCGTCGGCTAAACCTTTCTCGAACTTGCGCCAAGTATCCCTTATGTGTTGCTTACACCTATTGTTAGCTTCACTGTACCTGTCGATAGTATCGATGGACGGAGCCTCTCGGTAAGTCCGCCAACATCTGTGCCACATTGTGAGCAGATGCCTGCCAGTGGAATATATCCGGGGCGGCTCTGCTCGTGCCACCTTTCTTCTTGTGACTCGGATAAAGGGAGTAGAGAACACTGTGAGGTAGGAATTGATATTTACCCCATGCAACCTGGCAGTATCGTCGTCTGAGAGCTCAAAATGGAAACCCGACGCCTTGGCTCTCATTGATTGATAGTTTGCGTGTCATATGTTCGGGCGAGACGCAACCGTACTCTGGTAGCGTCGAGACATAGTGCAACTGAAGAGCAAACAACCATGATCAATGGAACCCAGTGGAGGTCCGTAAATAATGTCACCAACAAAATCGAATGACTTAGCAAATACAAGGTCTAAGATAGGCGGTACTTGGGTGTCCATGTACATAGTGGGAGGTCCATGAACTGATGCAACAATCTTGGAGCCTAGGTTTAAGCAGATCAGCGCCATACGCGCCCGGCGCTTGGTCGCAAGAAAGATCTGCCCAGCAAACCGCTGGGAGGTTGAGACCGCCCATCACAAAACACTTGTTTGCAGACTGGGAGAGAATGAAATAAAGTGCCACTATGAATACACTCCAGGGCTTCTATACACAATTACAACGGTAACCTGAGCAGAGGATGTGCTAACAACGGCCGGCAACGCTTCAACAGTTTTATCTGCCGACTGAAATAAGCACACCTTCAAAACCTCAAGTTTACTGCTTATATAAAGAGCAAAGCTCTCTCCCGGCGGGCTAGCGGAGCGATCGCATCTAAATCGTGCGCATCCAGACCGATGTACTTCACCATCTCTGATGTCCTGAGATAGCCACGTTACAGTGACTGTGAGTATATCGGAATGAGGCCCATCTACAAGCAGATGTAACTGGTACACCTTATTCCTTAGGCTGCGCATATTATTTAGCACTATCTGAAGGTATTCGTCACGTCCAGACGTGGGTCGTGCGCTATTAGAATGGGCAGTGGTTGGGGCAGAATAGGACTGCCGACTGAGAATTCTAAAACCCACTTAACGGAGAACTTGTTATCTGGCCGCTGGCCGTGTTTCGAGGTCCTTGATGTCTTCTCTTAGATTTACCCTATCGATTAGCGGAAGATCCAGTTGAACACTACGATTTGTACCTTAGAGCTTAAAAGCAGACTGCGTGGGATCGTTGCGTTCCTTCGGGATAGAGAGTACAACACACGGTAGCCGCGGTCAAGGGTTTGATAAATTAACTGGGACATTCCTCAATCTACTCAGCTTCCTGACAGCAACGCCTGGAGAGCCATGCGGTAGATGCTTCGTTGCTCACAATTTGAACCACTGAAGATCGTCCAACATGCGTTCAGCATGATAGACAGCAGTAGATTAAGCCGTGTTTCGATATATAAAGCTATTACGGATGAAACAATCGCCACGACGAAGTGTATTAACCCCACGGGTTTTGATTCGACTCTTGGGACAGGTGGCCTCACCATTGATGATGGGACTGTCTATATCCCCTCAGATGATGTAGCAACTGCAGAGTGTTTTTCGCTCCATTGTCGGTGTCTTTTTTCGGGTCATCAAATCCACCGAGAGGCTTTATGACAGAGTTGACCTGCGTTTTCTTCTTGATAACGGGAGCCGGGCCCCGTGACACTTTTTCGCTTTGAGCAGAAGTATTGAGCGTGAATTCTCGCCGAGAGCAGAGATATATTGCAACTTTGGCTGACAAGTATTGCGTGTGGGAATTTTCACCTTCGCACAACCTTCAGACGGCCTGACAAGTAACGACAAGGCTTGTTCCTGGAGCCGACAAAACTATGACCTTGTTTAGCAGAGAACTTACGGGTTTTCCTGGCTCTCTTTCGCTTTACTCAAAGGGACCCTTAAACCAGCAATTCGGCGTCGAGCAGGGTAGCCTTAGCTACGACGTCCGAAGCAGCTTCATTTTTGTTGTCGGTAGCCATCTGGACGGGTGATCTCCAATGTAAGCGACCAAATCTGCGTTGTTGGAGACCGGAAACGTCGCCATGAGCAGATCAATCTTAAGGTGAAGGTCTGGGGCATCGAGAACGAACGCTCTACATTTCGCTGCCGCGAATCAAGCGATTCGTCTCTTGTACCAAATGTCGCGCGGCCTTGCCAGCGGATGCTATAATTGGCACGACTGAACTGCAACGTTTCGCTGGAGGACAGCGCTGCGAACTGCTCGGTATTTAGGTCCGTACAAAACTTGTGGTACCATCAGTTGCAGACATCGCATTGCATACCTCCGGAATAGTCAGTTACTGGTATATTGCAGGACAAACTGCCCCAAAGAGCGATACCCTCAGAATCCAAGCCACTTGGAACCACAGCAACGGTGCACTGCGAGACCGACATAATAGAAAACCGAGCGGAGTTATACCTCCTACACAACCGTTAAATGACCTCAATAAAAAGTTAAAAACTGGGTGCTAACCGGGATTAAAAGTGGGAAAAACGTGAAAAGTTGCCAGTAAGCGCCAAAGGCCCATTGACCAGAATCGATTTAATCGATCTAAGATATCTTGGAGAAGAGGAACTTTGACAATGGTTAAATTCCGTTACAAGCGTTTATTCAACGACTGTTTTCCACAACATTGTAGCTAAAACACTGCCAGTCTGTCAAGCCCAAAACTCGAGTTACCGCGTAGTACTCACAGAGTCCGCCGAACAAATATTCCTTAATGCAGGGCTGCATTTCAACAAACATATTAGTGCAATTTGTAGATAATATCCTCGGCTGCGACGTCAAACTTGTACTGCAGAGTTCCAGCCTGGGTTAACAGTGTTGCAGTATGGAGATTCCCCGGTTTGCCTGTGTAAAATTCGGACTAAAATTATTTCAAAATTTTAGGCAACCAGTGTGGTTTGTTGAACTGATTGCTGAGTGCCAATGATTTACCTACTCATCGCCGTTTTTGCTTGACGCTCGTTTCGGTTGCATCCCGCGACTGCCCTGTGTGCTGTGCATGCTCCGTTCCCACAGCTAGAGCGTCAACAGTGTCGTTCCTTTATAGCTAGATAACGGAGAATCTTTTCCTGTACCAATGAAAGTTTTTTTGCAACTCAATCTGTATTTTCGAATCTCTCTCCGGGCTTCCGTTACAGTCGACCCTCTAAAACAGTCTCTCAAAGAAAAAATACTTGCATCTCTACTACCCATGCGACGAATTACTTGTTTGGAAACTATTTGGATAACACTGCACAAACCCTTTGGCTTTTGACAGTTTTCTGTGCTTCAAAGGGACTCCGAAGTCTGAACCTACTCGCAGTCTCTTGTGAGTGTCTTCATTGTCACTGTGGTACTTCTGGACCAGACTTACGATGGATTTCAGCTTTCCTAATCGGAAGGGAAATGTATTTGCGGGTGGGTTCAAGCCTGTCCTTCCGCCAATGTGTTCTCATTGGCGTTCCGCAAGGTTCGGTTCCTGGCCTCTTCACTTTATACGTTAATGATCTACCTGATGAATTGGGTGTGCCATCCCTAATGTTTGCGGATGACTTGAAACTCTGGTTCACGATAGACGATCCGATTGGTCCACTGACCCTACAGGGGGCTCTGGATAGACTTTGGGACTGGTCAGTTTTGTGGCAGTTGCCCGTTAATTTAGCGAAATGTTCCGTTTTACGCGTTGGTCCGAATGACCCGCCGCCGCGTTATTTCTTGGCGACAACGAGGTACCGCGAGTCCAACTGCAATCTGACCTCGGTGTTTTGCTGTTATCCGACTTTAAGTCCAGTGAACACTGGACGACAGCTGCTCGCAAAGGTTTCAACATGTGGATGATTCGCAGGTCATTCGGGATCATGACCAGCGACATGTTCGTTAGACTGTTTTCGGCTTTTGTAAGGCAGCACTTGGAATACTGCGTCCAGGCTTGTCCTCCATGCCTGGTTCGTAATAAGATGGCAGTTGGACGAGTCCTGCCGTCCCGGACGAAATGGTGCACGAATTAAAGAAGCTGACGTATTCGGAGAAGCTACGTAAGTTGGATATGTTTTCCATGTATTACAGTCGACTTCGGAATGACTTGGCCCTCACATATCGTATACTGATGGGTCAGATTGGTCCTGGTTTGACTGGACTGTTTCGCCCAACTCGAGTGCCAACTTGTCGTGGCCACCCATTAACGTTGCACAAACCCCGGTCTGATCGGGTTTGGGCAGCTTTTCGGTTATCGCGTAGGGTCATAGCTTATTGCAAGGCATTGCCTGCAGACCTCGTGATGGCACCGACGGTGAAAGAGTTCGAGCATCGACTTGACGCTCTCGGTCTGCAGTTTAAAGTCTTCCCCTTCATGTCTTAAACTTTTCTTCATCTACTACGGCCTACACTTCTTTAACTCATTTTAACTTACATCTTAATATTGCCTACGATATTCGATAAGCTTGTCTTCTCTGTTTTCTTTTATTCTTCCCGTGGTCAGTACAGCGGGGACTGCTAGCGCAGGGCACGTGGGCATTGTTTGGTTGACCATGTGAATCGTGTGTGTTGATTTAGTTCTCCTTTGGCACATCAAGGCACCGGTTCCCCTGTTGGATCAACGACGTTTTCCAAGGTGGAACATTCGCGGGATTTCCCTACTGTTCCGGCCCCACTTGAACTTGAACTTGACGCATTCTTCGTGGAGTCTCCGTACGGCTTGCTACTCCCTGCATGTGCTGAATACTCCCTCATCTGCACGTAAACGCTTGTATGGACACTGTCCTACTTGAGAAAGTGCATCACATTAGGTGCCCCCGGTGAGTTCAAATCGGTGCGTACGTTTCTCTTGCGGTATTATCCGACTGCTTTCGCTGTCTGCATTGTAGCCTTTCGCAAGTCGGCACTCACCTTTCCGTTGTTATTACTTATTTTCATTACTGTCAAGATGGTTAGAAAAATTTTTGGTATGCCTTCGGGTCTTAAAACGGCTGATTCAGTTTACCTATACAGTTCAGAGAGATGCTCTATACCTGTAACCGACTTATCGGGTGATATGCAATGCCATCTTTGCGGTAGATGGTTCCATGAGGCATGCACTGGTTTGCCTGCTGATCAGTATGCTCTCTTGCAAAGCAATGCGAGGTTCCTGTATAGCTTTGAAGATCGTTTTAAGCTTAAAGCTCAGCGCTGTGTAACTACGAAGCATTGCTTCGACTCTCGTTTCCAGACTGACAAGTATGGAGAGTGTTGTCTTTGCTGTTGACAACTCTGGATGGGAAAGTTGAAGGTTTGTTGGATCGCCTGACACCATCCGTTGTTCTCGGCCAGGTGAAATTAACGGATAGTAGCACGCAAATGGATTCCGCCGACCTAACACCCTATCCAGCAACAAATTGTGAGCTAGTTGGCGCTAAACAGTTCAAAGGAGTCCGTAATTCCACAGCTAGTGACGAAATATTGCAGACCTTACCAGCAAAACGTAAGCGGAGCAAGAAGAGGGAAGCTGTAAACTTACAAAATGCGGTAGTATCGGAGTGTACAGATAATCAGGTAAGCACGTCACTTGCAGACCCTTCAGTATTGCGTTTTTCGGCATCTCCTCCCAAAGCCTCTTCCTACGCAGCTAGTGCATCCAAGTAGCCAGCCACCCAGTCACAGGCTTCTGTGACTGTGGCGCTTGGAGTAGGAACCCCCCGCCGCAGTGACTTGCACTGATAGCAGCGTCTTCTTTAGGGATGTTACGGAGTCCCCGCCGCTCGTCCAAAGGAGCGAATACTTGATGACCTACAATGGTTTAAGATTTGCGTTTCCTAACTGCTACCGCCCAGGTTTCCTGGCGTAACTGTGCGGAAACTCATTAGACTTCGGTCTGTGCCGGTCGATGTTTCGGACTTAAAATCCCGTTTACTGAGAGTCGTTCTTTTAACACCGGACGAGCGTAATATGCTTCTGCCTTTCGCTTTTAAACTCAAGGGTTCTGAGGTCAGTATTCAACCGGACCTTCCATTGACTGATAGGTTGAAATTGAAGGACGCCATAAAGAACCTTAAAGCCCATCGCGAGACGGGTGAAACGAGTCTTCGATTGGTGGGTTTTCGAGTGGTGAGCCGGAGGTCTACTTCCGCCCTTTCAGAGCCCGTTTGGGTGGCACCCGATCCCCGGCTCACGATCCCAATTTCCTTAAAGTAGTCCTCAGCAACCTGCGTAGTCTGAGGAACAAGATGTGCGAGATTGGCACTCTTGTAGAAAGCTCCCGGCCAGACGTACTTGCTTTCACTGAGACGTGGCTGTTCTCCGACATCCTGGACAGTGAAATGTGTTTGCCTGGCTATACCCTTCTGCGAGCTGATCGCGCCTCATGCTGTCGCGGAGGTGGAGTTGCTTTGTACTTCAGATCCACCTTGACTATTTCACGAACATATTCCTTCAATTCCCCCGACGTAACTTCCGAGGTTCTTGTGGTGGATGGTTACGCTTCTTTCACGCAATTCAAAACCGTGTTAGTATACAGAGGCCCCTAAAGTGCGTAAAGTATGTTGATTGATTTCATTCGTACTCTTACGACAAATATATGTCTGGTTATGGATGATTTTAATCTTCATGAGGTTGCTTGGCGCAATTTCTGCACAGCAGCGTCTGGACGATTTTCTACTGATTTCCTTGACCTATCCTTACAAGCATCCCTTCATCAGTTTGTACAGAGACCAACTAGGTTCATGGAGGGTTAAAAGCCTTTTATTTTAGATCTCATCTTTGCGAAATCGCTGGATTTTGTACGATATGTAGTGTACGATTCCCCCTTGGGCTCTAGTGGTCACGTTTGCCTATTATTCAAATGCGTCTTAAGTCGGGGACGTGAAGAGTCTATTGTCAGGAGGCCAAATATCTGGCGCGCTGATTTTCAAGCCATCAGGAACAAGACTGCAAATCACCTCTGCATCATTTAAGAGGATGATACCGTCCAGGTTGCTTAGGACAAGTTCAAATCCTTTCTTTGCGAGATTTCTCTCCCCTACATTCCAATCTCAGCGAGGAATAAAGTGGGAGCAAAGCCCCCTTGGTTTGAATCTGAGGCGCGTAGGATGCTCAGTAGGCGATCGAGGTGGTGGAGAACTTACGTATCAGCTCCCTCAGGAAGTACCTATCATGGCTACCGACGCGTGCGCAATGCACGTAAACAGCCTCTGCGGGCCGCACGCTTGAGGTATGGACTAGCGCTCGATCCGCATCAACAAACCCGAAACGGTCCTTTGACTATGCCAAACGGTGATGCAATGCAAATTCGCCTATCCCTGTGCTGCTTGGACCTGACGGCACTGAAGTATCAACCGATCAGGCCAAGGCCTGCTTACTTGCGGAACAGTATGCTAGGTCGTTTGTCCATGAATCTCCGTTGCCTAATATCGAATTGCGGGCCAAGATACCAGTAGATTCTTTCCTGATGGACCTTCCATCTCGGAAACTCAGGTACTCAAGCTCCTGCGTCACCTGAATCCCACGAAAGCTGCCGGGATAGATGCCCTCCATCCCAAACTTTTGTACGAGCTGACTGAGTTGCTGTGTAAACCGATTAAATGTATCTTTGAGAAGTCTTCGTAACTGCTCCCTACCTGCTGACTGATGAGATGCTATCGTGTGCCCTATTTTCAAAAAGGGTGATAAGCACCTACCTGAAAATTATAGACCGGTTAGCCTAACAAGTGTACTAGTGAAAGTATTAGAGAAGCTAGTAAGAGATGCTCTAGAGAAGCACTTAGCTAAGTTCAGTTTGCTCAACCCGTCTCAACATGGGTTCCGCAGAGGCCACTCCTGTTTGACTAACATTTTGGTAGCCCGAGAATGCTGGGCTGAGGCTGTGCATCAAGGACAGGTGGTGGATCTTTTGTTCATCGATTTTTCTAAAGCATTTGACACCGTACCGCATTGCCGTCTTTTGTTTAAACTAGAATCCTACGGTGTCTCAAGCCAAGTATTGAAGTGGATTTCGGCTTTCCTGGAAGGAAGGCAGATGAGCGTTCTAGTGGGTTCCGGACTGTCTTTCAGACAAGCCGTCCTGAGTGGTGTTCCTCAGGGGTCGGTTCTCGGACCTCTACTGTTTGCATTGTATGTCAATAACTTATCTGAGAAGCTTAAGGTACCATCCCTTCTGTTTGCGGATGACTTAAAATTTTAGAATACAGTGAGCGGTACTGTTACACCCACGGCTTTGCAGACAGCTCTGGACAACCTTTGGGAGTGGTCAGAATTGTGGCAGCTGCCAGTCAATCTTGTCAAGCACTCCCACAACTCCTTACGTACTTGACGGAAATGTAGTGCGTCAAGTGACTGAACAAACCAACATGGGTATATCGCTATCCTCTGACTTCAAATCCAGCGAGAACTGGACAAATGCTACCCGCAAGGGTTTCCGAATGCTGTGGATGATCCGTAGGTCGTTCGGCATCATAACAAACGAAATGTTTGTTACATCGTTTTCAGCCTTTGTCAGGCCATACTTGGAGTATTGCGTGCAGGCCTGTCCTCCATGCTTAGTACGCGACAAGATGACACTTGAACGAGTTCTGAGGGTTGGTGCAAAAATGGTACAAGGATTGAGGCATATCTCGTATCCTGATAGGCTGCTCAGGTTGCAGATGTTTTCGCTGCACTATAGGCGCCCTCTGGGAGACTTGATTCTTACGTACCGTATATTGATCAACAAGATTGGGCCTGATCTAACTAGACTGTTCCATCCGGCTCAGATACCATCTCTTCGTGGTCACCCAGATCTGATCGCGTTAGAGCTGACTTTCCTTTATCACGCAGGGTCATCGTCTCATGGACCGCATTACCCAGCGAAGTAGTATTAGCACCAACGGTGAAGGAGTTTGAACATTTACTCGACGCCCTTGGGTTGCAGTTTCAGACCTTTCCTTTTGGTTCTTAACTCCTACCTTCATTTCCTTGGCTTCTCACACCTATTACTATTATTGTCTCATCCGCACATTCTCTCCTGCACTACAATTATCATTATTTTGTTTTTGTTGCTTCTCTTAGCCTCTATTCCGTCGCAACGAGACTGGACCTTAACGTGGTGCGACGGTTTGCGTACCTCATTGACCCATTGAGCTATACTGGGTGATGCCTCCGAGCATATTGAGAACTACTCCTACCAGGTTGGTCAATGGTGAGAGGTCAGACAAACTCAGTCTCCTGATCCTCCAGGTTGGAGGTTTGAAATGGGATGGCGTCCATTTCTGTAAAACTAAATCACTGCCACCCCGCTGCCTTGCGGACAGGCTTTTGAGCCAAAGGCTTTCGATGAGGACCCTAATCGTCCTCATGTCTAGGTCTGGGCGCCCTGGCAGTATCTCAGCCCACATACAACCATGACATTTTCTTCAAACATAAACTTCATCCTGCATCGGCCGTCGCGCAGATTATCAAAGGTCGCCTTATCTGCTGCATACAGCAGGGCGGATAAGCGAAAGCATGCTACTGCTGGCGCCTCCCTTCTTTCTTCTACACCTCTTTCTCTTACTCCCATCCCGACCCCCATTACTAACCTTCCTTCTATAATTCCCAGCTTAATTGACAGCAACCGAAGTGCTACTAGAGTAGAACCATCTGCAGCCACCATCCCACCGCACCTATCGGACGCCTATCGGCAAAAGTTCCTTATAAGGCCACGCTGTCCCGTTACCATGGCGACATTCAACGTCCGCACTCTAAGACAAACAGGTCAGCAGGCTGCACTCGCACGCACCTTAGACACACTGGGTGTTGATGTGTGTTGTGTGTCCGAAACTAGGATTAATGACCCTAACGGGGTTATTGAATTGACTGCACCCGGCTTATCCTCTCGTTATTGGTTGCACGCATCCGGAGACGCCGATGCGGCACTCACGGGTCAAGCTGGTGTAGGTATCATTCTCAGCTCCAAGGCTGAGTCATCGTTGGTTGATTGGATTCCGGTGAACAGCCGTTTATGTGCAGCCCGTTTGACTACATCAGCTAAGGTGAATTCGCGAAGTAAAACAAAACGCTGTTTGTTTGTGATTTCTGCTTATGCTCCCACGGACTGCAGTTCTAATGCAGTCAAGGACACTTTCTATCACGAACTGAACACGCTGCTACGCAGTGCTACTAGTTCAGATATTGTAGTACTTGCGGGGGATATGAACGCACAAGTAGGGCGTCTGAGCTCTTCAGAAGCTCAGCTGGGTGGTAAGTATGGACTTAACTCCGAACGGACTGACAACGGCGAGCGTCTGCTGCAACTGTGTGCGGAGCACCAGTTGTTTCTTACTAGCACTGCTTTTAGACACAGTGGGCGCCGAAGTGCCACTTGGCGTCCACCTGTAGCTGGTCAGCGATGGACCCAAATTGACCACATAGCCATAAGTTACAGGTGGCGCGGTTCCATTCTGGATTGCCGCTCATACTGGAGTACCTGTGTCGACTCTGACCATGCCTTGGTGCGCTGTCGTTTCTCCATGAACTTTACCGGAAGGCGCACAAAGCGTCTCCCCCGATTGGCAACGGAGAAATTGTCCCAGCCCTCGGTCAGGCAAGCCTATCAAGAAGCACTGCATAGCGAACTCTCGCTGTCTTGTCCTAATGACACTGAACTTCAGTGGAATAGGATCTCGGCCGCTATGCACGACGCAGGAGCATCTGCTTGTGGCACTATCAGTCGTCATCGCACCAGTCACTGGATATCCGAGAGGTCCGTGAACCTTTTGGAAGCTAGAAGGCACCTCCCGGCTGGTTCTGAACACAATGTGACCAGACGGGCTATTAGGCGTGAACTAAAGCGGAGCCTACGTGCTGACAAGGAAGCCTGGTGAACCAGTCGGGCTCAAGAAATGGAGGAGGCAGGAGCAGTAGGCAATTGCCGCAAGCTCTTCCAGCTAATCCGCACCACTGGTCCGAGGAAACCAGGCGTCAGTGAGACAATCAGGGACAGCGCGGGTGCGCTGATACACAATAATGAGCGCCGTATGGCTCGTTGGGCTGAGCACTTTGAACATCAGTTCAGCTGGCCCCCTGCTCCCGGACCTCTTCCTACTCAGGTGATGCAGGACGAGCCATGGACGGTTAGTTTAGAGCCTCCGTCGGAGGCCGAGGTCCGAAACGCGATCACAGCCCTCAATCGTTTTCGTGCCGCTGGCCCGGATTCCCTACCACCTGCACTATTTAAGGATGGAGGTGAGGTCCTCTGCAAAGCACTTACCTCCCTATTCGAACGTATCTGGAACGAAGAGAGTGTGCCGGCTAATTGGAGCGAATCGATTATAGTGGCAATATACAAGAAGGGCAGTCGCACAGACTGTGCGAACCACAGGGGTATTAGCCTAACGCCAGTTGTGACAAAATTACTGGCCTCGATTATCGTTCGTCGTCTCACTGCAGAACGGGAATCTCGGATTAGAGAAGAGCAGGCCGGTTTTCGCCCAGGACGTGGCTGTATAGACCATATATTTACTTTGCGGCAGGTGCTAGAGCAGCGCCACGCATACCGCAGACCGACAATAGCTGTGTTCCTCGATTTCAAGAGTGCGTTCGATTCAGTCGATCGATCGATTCTGTTCGAAATACTTGCGCGAAAAGGTGTTCCCACGAAATATGTGAACATCCTTCGTGCTCTATACTCGAACACTAGAGGCCGCGTCAGGGTCTATGGTGCCCTATCGGATAGCTTTTCGACTACAAGTGGCGTTCGACAGGGTTGTCCGATTTCCCCATTTTTGTTCAATTTCGTCGTGGATTCTATCATGGAGTGTTCCCTTGCGGAATCTCACGATGTAGGTGTTGAAGTGCTGCCTGGTGAACGGTTAGTTGATCTAGTTTATGCGGACGATATCGTCTTGCTTTTCGACAATGTTGAGGCGGCACAATCAACCCTGAATAGTCTATCCAGAGTGGTCCCATTATTTGGTATGCACTTCGCACCTTCAAAGTGCAAAGTGTTGCTGCAGGACCACCAGCCACTCGATGACCCCTTGACGCTTGCTAACGAGGAACTCGAGATGGTTGATCAATTCAATTATCTTGGCAGCTGCATCAGCAATGATGGGCGCATAGAAACTGACGTGAGCTCACGCATTGCAAAGGCCAGAGCTGCCTTCTTGAACCTGCGTCATCTTTGGCGACAGAAGGGAGTTTCCCTCCGTCTGAAAGGCCGTGTATACAAGGCCACAGTGAGGGCCGTTCTGCTGTATGGTAGTGAGACTTGGCCCCTTCGGTCTGAAGATCTGAGGCGCCTTCAAGTCTTTGATCATCGTTGTTTGCGAAGCATTGCTGGTGTCGGATGGCACCAGCGTGTCCGCAACGATGATGTGCGTAGGCGAGTACTAGGTGGTGATGATCATGCTAGCTCGCTAGAACAACAGATAGCACTGAATAAGTTACGTTGGCTCGGGCACGTGCTACGCATGCCTGGTCACCGCTTACCTATTAGGGCCTTGTTCAGTCTACCAGGTGTCGGATGGCGCAAGGCTCGAGGTGGACAGAAGTTGACTTGGCAGCGGGAAATGAAGTCACTGCCGACCAAACTGGGTGCCGTTGGTCCGTCTCGCCTTCCGGGTTGGAGTCCACGTGACTCACCTTGTGCTTGGCTCGAGACTTTACAGGACATGGCTCGCAACCGACACCAGTGGCGCGTCTGCTGCCGTCTCCTAATTGGATTGTCTGTTTAAAGTGTGTTTGGTGCTGAGTTATCTGCGGGGTAATGGCTGATTATGACGCGTGGCAGTGAAAGCCGCAAGGAAGCTGTCTCGCCGATGCCGCCTTATCTTTGCACGATAGCCAGCTGTTTGTGACGGTATGTTGTCTACACAAGGTGTAGGCGCCTTGACCCTGAATGTTTGCTTAGGGCATTAATGTTTTCAGGTAAGTCCCCCTCCTCTCCCTCTTCTTATTCTTTATTTCATAGGTCCTCATGGTTGTATGGCAGCGAAGCATCAGTTCAAATGGCTGATGTACTGCTGTTGATGATGATGATGATGACTTAGCCTCTATTCTTATTCACGTGGCCGGTACAACTGGAACTGCTAGTGCAGGCCACGTGAGCATTGATTGGTTAACCGTGATCTGATTCTTGTGTATTGATTTGGCTCTTCTCGATTTCAAATCGCTCCCGCGAACTCCATCCTGGTTCAACGATGCATTGAAGAAGGAACACACATGGGGAATTTTCCTACCTTTCCTGTCCAAATTGAACTTGAACTTGAGTATTTTTCGACGTGCAATCTAACGCTTCGCGTGGAGAACGGCTCCAGTTAGTCTGTTTTCACCTGCTGAATTCTCTATTCTTTAATGGTCGTCGCAAATTACCTTAATTCTTTTTTGCTCCAGCCTTTCGTCATTTTAGTCAACACTGCAGTTTGGACATCAGGTCGAAATTTTCTTACGAACCGTCTAGTTAACATCGCTGATGGCACGAGTGACCGAAACGCGTCCCAAGTTCGTCCGAGGGGTGACCGAAGGGCGTCCGAAAAAGCTCCCTATGGAACAAATTTCTGTCGCGTTTTTGGTAGCATAAGCTCCCTTATCCTATAGCACTTCCCAAAATCTCCCCTTAGGCTATGTCGATATACTCAATTTAACGCACTTGACGCCACGACAAGCGATTTAACTCACTCATATCTGCCAAAATCACATTTTAAGGGATAATTTATGCAAGTTTGTAGCAAGGATACATGTGGCGATTCTTGCGTGCCACCAGTGCGTCCTTTCACACGCTGCATCCATTAATCTACTTTCTGCACGGTGATGGCTTAGGTTTATCCAGCGAAACCCGGCACGCAATATAACAGCTCTAAGTAAGGTAGTACCTTATTACGGCTTACCAAATGACTACTCAAACAAAAGGTATCCCAGCGACACCGAACTTGTCATGTATGTCCCTCCAGTTGAGCTTCTCAATGAGGCTGTTGGTGACGCAAGTCGACATAATGTTTCAGAAACATTCCGAGACGCTGTTACCGCCTATCTGTGCCAGATAGGCAACCTAACATGTATTTAGACAAATGTTGGGTTGGCATTTTCCACATGAAATCAGGTTTCTGAAGCTTATTGTTCCTTTCACTCACGTGACCGATGGTGCCAGCAGGGATCTGGAATAAACTTCCTTTTTGTTCTATTAGCATGTGAGACTGTGAAGACCTTCAAGATGAGCTTAGCTAAGTGTTGGTTTGACTTTTTCCAGAGATCTTGTATTTATACAAGTGGTTCCATGCACTCAGTGTGGAGCGGACTACGGTCCAGCCACCGCCTTGTGTGCGCTTGATTCCCCAAATACAGTGTGCTTGTGTTTGCCTGTGAGGAAGTGTGCGCCGGCTCCGTTGATGAAACGTCATCATCATCATCATCATCAACAGCAGTACATCAGCCATTTGAACTGATGCTTCGCTGCCATACAACCATGAGGACCTATGAAATAAAGAATAAGAAGAGGGAGAGAAGGAGGACTTACCTGAAAACATTAATGCCCTAAGCAAACATTCAGGGTCAAGGCGCCTACACCTTGTGTAGACAACATACCGTCACAAACAGCTGGCTATCGTGCAAAGATAAGGCGGCATCGGCGAGACAGCTTCCTTGCGGCTTTCACTGCCACGCGTCATAATCAGCCATTATCCCGCAGATAACTCAGCACCAAACACACTTTACACAGACAATCCGATTAGGAGACGGCAGCAGACGCGCCACTGGTGTCGGTTGCGAGCCATGTCCTGCAAAGTCTCGAGCCAAGCACAAGGTGAGTCACGTGGACTCCAACCCGGAAGGCGAGACGGACCAACGGCACCCAGTTTGGTCGTCAGTGACTTCATTTCCCGCTGCCAAGTCAACTTCTGTCCACCTCGAGCCTTGCGCCATCCGACACCTGGTAGACTGAACAAGGCCCTCCTAGGTAAGCGGTGAACAGGCATGCGTAGCACGTGCCCGAGCCAACGCAACTTATTCAGTGCTATCTGTTGTTCTAGGGTGCTACCATGATTATCACTACCTAGTACTCGCCTACGCAGATCATCGTTGGGGATACGCTGGTGCCATCTGACACCAGCAATGCTTCGCAAACAACGATGATCAAAGACTTGAAGGCGCCTCAGATCTTCAGACCGAAGGGGCCAAGTTTCACTACCATAGAGCAGAACGGCCCTCACTGCGGCCTTGAATACACGGCCTTTCAGACGGAGAGAAACTCCCTTCTGTCGCCAAAGGTGCCGCAGGTTTAAGAAGGCAGCTCTGGCCTTTACAATGTTTGAACTGACCTCAGTTTCTATGCGCCCATCATTGCTGATGCAGCTGCCAAGATAAGTGAAATGATCAACCACCTCGAGTTCCTCGTTAGCAAGCGTCAAGGGGTCACAAAGTGGCTGGTGGTCCTGCAGCAACACTTTGCACTTTGAAGGTTGGAAGTGCATACCAAATAATGGGACCACTCTGGATAGGCTATTCAGGGTTGATTGTGCCGTCGCAACATCGTCGAAAAGCAAGACGATATCGTCCGCATAATCTAGATCAACTAACCTTTAACCAGGCAGCACTTCAACGCCTACATCGTGAGATTCCGCAAGGGAACACTCTATGATAGAATCCACGACGAAATTGAACAAAAACGGTGAAATCGGACAACCCTGACGAACGCCACTTGTGGTCGAAAAGCTATCCGATAGGGCACCATAGACCCTGACGCGGCCTCTAGTGTTCGAGTATAGAGCACGAAGGATGTTCACATATTTCGTGGGAACACCTTTCCGCGCAAGTATTTCGAACAGGATCGATCGATCGACTGAATGGAACGCACTCTTGAAATCGAGGAACACAGCTAATGTCGGTCCGCGGTATGCGTGGCGCTGCTCTAGCACCTGCCGCAAAGTAAATATATGGTCTATACAGCCACGTCCTGGGCGGAAACCGGCCTGCTCTTCCCTAATCCGAGATTCCCGTTCTGCAATGAGGCGACGAACGATAATCGAGGCCAGTAATTTTGTCACAACTGGTGTTAGGCTAATACCCCTGTGGTTCGCACAGTCTGTGCGACTGCCCTTCTTGTATATTGCCACTATAATTGATTCGCTCCAAGTAGCTGGCACACTTCGTTCCAGATACGTTCGAATAGGGAGGTCAGTGCTTTGCAGAGGACCTCACCTCCATTTTTAAATAGTGCAGGTGGGAGGGAATCCGGGCCAGCGGCACGAAAACGATTGAGGTCTGTGATCGCGTTTCGGACCTCGGCCTCTGACGGAGGCTCTAAACTAACCGTCCATGGCTCGTCCTGCATCGCTTGATTAGGAGGAGGTCCGGGAGCAGGGGGCCAGCTGAACTGATCTTGAAAGTGCTCAGCCCAACGAGCCATACGGCGCTCCTTATTGTGTATCAGCGCACCCGCGCTGTCCCTGATTGTCTCACTGACGCCTGTTTTCCTGGGACCAGTGGTGCGTATTAGCTGGAAGAGCTTGCGGCAATTGCCTACTGCTCCTGCCTCCTCCATTTCTTGAGCCCGACTGGTTCACCAGGCTTCCTTGTCAGCACGTAGGCTCCGCTTTACTTCACGCCTAATAGCCCGTCTGGTCACATTGTGTTCAGAACCAGCCGGGAGGTGCCTTCTAGCTTCCAAAAGGTTCACGGACCTCTCGGATATCCAGTGACTGGTGCGATGACGACTGATAGTGCCACAAGCAGATGCTCCTGCGTCGTGCATAGCGGCCGAGATCCTATTCCACTGAAGTTCCGTGTCATTGGGACAAGACAGCGAGAGTTCGCTATGCAGTGCTTCTTGATAGGCTTGCCTGACAGAGGGCTGGGACAATTTCTCCGTTGGCAGTCGTAGGGGACGCTTTGTGCGCCTTCCGGTAAAGTTCATGGAGAAACGACAGCGCACCAAGGCATGATCAGAGTCGACACAGGTACTCCAGTACGAGCGGCAATCCAGAATGGAACCGCGCCACCTGTAACTTATAGCTATGTGGTCAATTTGGGTCCATCGCTGACCAGCTACAGGTGGACGCCAAGTGGCACTTCGGCGCCCACTGTGTCTAAAAGCAGTGCTAGTAAGAAACAACTGGTGCTCCGCACACAGTTGCAGCAGACGCTCGCCGTTGTCAGTCGGTTCGGCGTTAAGTCCATACTTACCACCCAGCTGAGCTTCTGAATAGCTCAGACGCCCTACTTGTGCGTTCATATCCCCTGCAAGTACTATAATATCTGAACTAGTAGCACTGTGTAGTAGCGCGTTCAGTTCGTGATAGAATGTGTCCTTGCGAACATCTGAACTGCAGTCGGTGGGAGCATAAGCAGAAATCACAAACAAACAGCGCTGTGTACTACTTCATGAATCAACCTTAGCTGATGTCGTCAAACTGGCTGCACATAAACGGCTGTTCACCGGAATTCAATCAACCAACGATGGTTCAGCCTTGGAGCTGAGAATGATACCTACACCAGCTTGACCCGTGAGTGCCGCATCGGCGTCTCCGGATGTGTACAACCAATAACGAGAGGATAAGCCGGGTGCAGTCAATTCAATAACCCCGTTAGGGTCATTAATCCTAGTTTCGGACACACAACACACATCAACACCCAGTGTGTCCAAGGTGCGTGCGAGTGCAGCCTGCTGACCTGTTTGTCTTAGAGTGCGGACGTTGAATGTCGCCATGGAAACGGGACAGCGTGGCCTTATAAGGAACTTTTGCCGATAGGCGTCCGATAGGTGCGGTGGGATGGTGGCTGCAGATGGTTCTACTCTAGTAGCACTTCGGTTGCTGTCAATTAAGCTGGGAATTATAGAAGGAAGGTTAGTAATGGGGGCCGGGATGGGAGTAAGAGAAAAAGGTGTAAAAGAAAGAAGGGAGGCGCCAGCAGTAGCATGTTTTCGCTTATCCGCCCTGCTGTATGCAGCAGATAAGGCGACCCTTTATAATCTGCGCGACGGCCGATGCAGGATGAAGTTTATGTTTGAAGAAAATGTCATGGTTGTATGTGGGCTGAGATACTGCCAGGGCGCCCAGACCTAGACATGAGGACGATTAGGGTCCTCATCGAAAGCCTTTGGCTCAAAAGCCTGTCCGCAAGGCAGCGGGGTGGCAGTGATTTAGTTTTACAGAAATGGACGCCATCCCATTTCAAACCCCCAACCTGGAGGACCAGGAGACTGAGTTTGTCTGACCTCTCACCATTGACCAACCTGGTAGGAGTAGTTCTCAATATGCTCGGAGGCATCACCCAGTATAGCTCAATGGGTCAATGAGGTACGCAAACCGTCGCACCACGTTAAGGTGCAGTCTCGTTGCGACGGCGATGAAACGTGGCTCCCATCCACATGCCTCCCGGTCTTATTCCTTCGGGTTTACACTGGATATGGGGTGTGTGGTTGGAGCTGTGGGTGGTGCAGCGGAAGCCACCCATGGTCCCTCTGTAGGCGCAGGCGTCCTGTGGCTGGCCACAGTGACAGGCAAATCCGAAACCGGATGCCGCCAACCATGTATGTATGTGTGCCCCACGCTGAGGCTGATGTTGCATTCTTGATGCTTCTTCACCGCAGTTGGGCTAAACCAACTTACACTTAAACTAGGTCTCTTTAAGCTGCATAAATTTCATTCCAGTTTATTTGGTTTGTTTTGCCTATCTGGATAGTCTTCTATTAGCTGGCCACGTTGTTTACGCTAATTGCGCTTATCTTCGGTAATTTTGTTGCGTTTGTAGCATTTTTGAGTTACTTGTGGACATTCTTTGTCCTTATCGCGGATTCATTGCTAAACAAATTACTTCATATGCTAATTTAGCGAAGAGTTATGCCACCGTATCTGTATGCATTATTGGATTTATTTTATTTCAGCTTGTCGTTTCAAGTGAATGGCTGTTGCTTGATATCCCCGATGTGGCTGCGCTTGATGTGCATGTTGACAAGGTGCGTACCTGTATATTACCCACTACCTCGTCCATACTGGCTCCAGGAGACAGTTGGTCGTTTCTGGAGGGGACGGGTTGCACGGTCCTAGTGGCCGTGCTAGGCTCGAAGAGTGGTTCCATGCACTCAGTGTGGAGCGGACTACGGTCCAGCCACCGCCTTGTATGCGCTTGATTCCCCAAATACAGTATGCTTGTGTTTGCCTGTGAGGAAGTGTGCGCCGGCTCCGTTGATGAAACGTGGCTCTCATCCACATGCCTCCCGGTCTTATTCCTTCGGGTTTACACTGGATATGGGATGTGTGGTTGGAGCTGTGGGTGGTGCAGCGCAAGCCACCCATGGTCCCTCTGTAGGCGCAGGCGTCCTGTGGCTGGCCACAGTGACAGGCAAATCCGAAACCGGATGCCGCCAGCCATGTATGTATGTAATCTCAACA
This sequence comes from Dicrocoelium dendriticum, assembly GCA_944474145.2. Classification (NCBI taxonomy): domain Eukaryota; kingdom Metazoa; phylum Platyhelminthes; class Trematoda; order Plagiorchiida; family Dicrocoeliidae; genus Dicrocoelium; species Dicrocoelium dendriticum. The sequence goes on along the minus strand of OX104060.1, from coordinate 8,120,350 downwards.
GTCTAACAACTAGACATAGAGCCATCAAAACATGGAGATCAGTGGATAGGAGACAGTCATTGCGTCATAATCATCGTGGCATGGTAGTTGAAGGTAGGCAACACACTTCAGCTAATATGCCGCAGGAAGAATGGAACATTTTGACAAAAAATAGAACGAAACATTTTTAGTTTGTTTGTCACACGCCGATTTTTCTCTTTTTTGTCATTTTCAATGTTGGTAGTATTAAACATGTGAATCAATACAATACTGTACACAATTCTTCCACTGATTCCGATTACCAGCCATGTCTTCAAGAGTCCTAAGCCATTGGCACTCCTCATCTTTGGGTCCGCATCCTGGAAGACGTACGGATCCAACAGCGGCTAGACACGATGTCAGCGATTTCATGTGCTGCCGCCATGTAGAAGGCTGACCACCACGCGGTCGCCTCCAGCCAGGTCCTTGACGAGCGAATAGAGCGCGACGCGGTAGACGCTCAGGTGCCATGCGTAGGACATGACCGAGCCATCTTAACTGGCGCAACAAAACCAGTTTGTTGAAGGAAATACTTGCATTCTCCAAGATGCGACGTCGAACGTCATTACTATTAACTCGATGTTGCCACCAAACACGAGCGATCCTCCTTAAGCAACCGGCATCGAAGGCAGAAAGACGACGCATGTCTTCCACGCGAATCGTCCAGGACTCGCACCCATCAATACTGAGCGAACTGATGCGGTGTAAATGCGGCCCTTTAGTGAGAATGAGACATCGCGACGACGCCACAAGCGCCTCAGATTGACAAATGCTGATCGAGCTTTAGCGGTACGAAGCGAAACTTCTTTGTTGATAGTGTCATCAGCAAAAACACAGCTCTAAGTAGACAAAACTATCTACCTGTTCAAGTTATGCACCCTCTAGAGTGAGCACGGGAGCAGGTGAAAGCCAATCCTTGGTCAGTGCTTTACACTTCGATGGGGCGAAGCTCATGCCATACTTAGATGCTTCAACCGCCAAACGATCCAGAATGAGTTGCATACCCTGAGGATCGTCACTAAGTAAGGCGATATCATCGGCATAATCTAAGTCGGTCGCGCGTTTACCCGGTAGAAGCACTAGGCCAAAATCTTTGAAACCTTCTAAAGGATTCCACAGAACGTCTTCCATTGCGAAGTTGAAGAGGAATGGGGACATAGGGCAGCCCTGTCGCACACCGCTATTGACAGCGAATTGCGAGGAAAGCTTGCCATAAACCCTCACTCTGCCGGGTGTATGAAGGTAAAGTGCTCGTAAGATGGCGGTATATTTCTCTGGCACCCCGTTCTTTAGCAAGCAACGCCATAATGCAGGTTGATCAACGGAGTCAAAAGCGGTACGTATGTCTAGAAATGCAACGATAGTGGGTCTGTGATATATGTAGCGATGTTCAAGGAGTTGGTGGAGCGTGAAGATTTGATCCACGCATCCGCGGCCAGGACGGAAACCAGCTTGTTCTTCATGGTAGTATGATTCACGTACTGGTTTGGAATGGATGCCAACAGCTTAGAGGCAACCGAAATAAGACTAATCCCGCGATGATTTGCACATGAATTACGAGCACCTTTCTTGAAAATTGGGACAATAACTGATTCGCCCCAAGAGGAAGGCACTTTCTCTTCATGCCAAATTTTTGCGAACAGCGCGGTTAGCTGGTTAATGATCGCCGCACCGCCATACTTGAATAACTCCGGAGGAAGTCCGTCTAAACCGGCAGCCTTGAAGCGCTTCAAGCGTCGAATCTCGAGGCAGACTTCTGCTTCGCTAGGTGGATTCAATGGGACGAGCCATGGTGGACAACAAGGTGTACTGCATGTACTGATGTATGGTGGAGGCCAGTTGAACTGCGAGTGAAAGTGCTCGGCCCAGCGGTCCATACGCCTCTGTTGGTTGGTGATCGGAGACTCATCCACCTCACAAATGACCTCACTGACACCAGGCTTCCTGATGCCAGTGGACCCAATGAGTTGGAAAAGTCTGCAAGTGTTGCCAGAGAGGGCAGCAGTCTCCATCTCTAAAGCACGCTCAGACCACCATGTCTCGCGATCCTTGAGTAGGCTTTGCTTGAGCAGCCGGTTGGCAAAACGGCGCCGCTCGTTGCAATCTGATTCCGCGGGGATATCTTTGCGACGTTCGAACAGCTCCAGAAAACGATCAGAGATTCAAGATTTCAAAGGGCGTCGAGTTAGACCGCAGCATGACTGTCCGGAAATGGTCATCGCTTTCCGTATGCAAGTCCATTGTTGTTCCACTTCTTGCGGTGGATTGCAACTGAGTGCATATGCCAGTGAAGACTGATAGCTCTCCTGGACAGAGGAATCAGTTAATCTGTTTACATCAATCTTGCGGTGCTTCGTGTTTCGGGATCCTCCAAAACACATACAGATTTTCGCGCAGACCAGAGCATGATCTGAATCAACGAAGGTGGACCAAAAGACCTGCAGTCCAGTACGCTGCCGCGCCATCTGAAGCTAATTGCAATGTGATCAATTTGAGACCACGGTTGTGTTGAAGAAGGGGGACGCTACGTTGCGGAACGCTTCTTCGTACGCCTGAAGCTAGTGCTCGAAAGAAACAGACGGTTGTCCTCGCACAATATGAGAAGTCTCTCTCCGTTATGAGAGCGGTTCTCATCGAGCGCGTGATGACCACCAAGGTGGTGTTCGTATGGTAACAGGCGGCCAACCCGTGCATTAAAATCCCCAGCAAGGATAACGACGTCCGACTTTTTAACATTAGTCAAGAGCTGATGTAGATCTCGGTAGCATTCGTCCTTGACCGAGTCGCCATTGCAGTCATTTGGAGCGTACATGGAGATCACAAACAAGTTGCGTCTCTCTTCGCGGTGCCTGTTGATTCCACATGAACCCCGAAGCCGAACTGCACATAGTCGGCTGTTAATCGGGAACCAGTCCAGTAGTGCCGCCTCCGCCTTGCCACTCAGTGCTATACCTACACCAGCCAAACCTGTTGCGGCTGCTTCTGGATCTTCAGAAAAACGCAGGTGATATCTGGCTTCGTGGTCAGTGGGGGATGTCAATGTAAGCACAGTTCTGGGATCTTGCAATCGGGTTTCTGAAAGGCAGCAGACATCAACGTCTAAGGAATCTAGGGTGCGCATCATCATCATCATCATCAACAGCAGTACATCAGCCATTTGAACTGATGCTTCGCTGCCATACAACCATGAGGACCTATGAAATAAAGAATAAGAAGAGGGAGAGAAGGGGGATTTACCTGAAAACCTTAATGCCCTAAGCAAACATTCAGGGTCAAGGCGCCTACACCTTGTGTAGACAACATACCGTCACAAACAGCTGGCTATCGTGCAAAGACAAGGCGGCATCGGCCAGACAGCTTCCTTGCGGCTTTCACTGCCCCGCGTCCTAATCAGCCATTACCCCGCAGATAACTCAGCAGCAAACACACTTTAAACAGGCAATCCGATTAGGAGACGACAGCAGACGCGCCACTGGTGTCGGTTGCGAGCCATGTCCTGTAAAGTCTCGAGCCAAGCACAAGGCGAGTCACGTGGACTCCAGCCCGGAAGGCGAGACGGACCAACGGTACCCAGTTTGGTCGTTAGTGTCTTCATTTCCTGTTGCCAAGTCAACTTCTGTCCACCGCAAGCCTTGCGCCATTTTACACCTGGCAGACTAAACAAGGCCCTCCTATGCAAGCGGTAACCAGGCATACGTAGCACGTGCACGTGCCAACGCAACTTATTCAGTGCTATCTGTTGTTCTAGAGAGCTAGCATGATCATCACCACCTAGTACTCGCCTACGCACATCATCGCTGCGGACACGCTGGTGCCATCCGACACCAGCAATGCTGCGCAGACAACGATGATCAAAGACTTGAAGACGCCTCAGATCTTCAGACCGAAGGGGCCAAGTCTCACTACCATACAGCAGAACGGCCTTCACTGTGGCCTTGTATACACGGCCTTTCAGACGGAGGGAAACTCCCTTCTGTCGCCAAAGATGCCGCAGGTTTAAGAAGACAGCTCTGGCTTTTGCAATGCGTGAGCTGACGTCAGTTTCAATACGCCCATCATTGCTGATGCAGCTGCCAAGATAAGTGAATTGATCAACGACCTCGAGTTCCTCGTTAGCAAGCGTCAAGGGGTCATCGAGTGGCTGGTGGTCCTGCAGCAACACTTTGCACTTTGAAGGTGCGAAGTGCATACCAAATAATGGGACCACTCTGGATAGGCTATTCAGGGTTGATTGTGCCGTCGCAACATCGTCGAAAAGCAAGACGATATCGTCCGCATAATCTAGATCAACTAACCGTTCACCAGGCAGCACTTCAACACCTACATCGTGAGATTCCGCAAGGGAACACTCCATGATTGAATCCACGACGAAATTGAACAAAAACGGGGAAATCGGGCAACCCTGTCGAACGCCACTTGTAGTCGAAAAGCTATCCGATAGGACACCATAGACCCTGACGAGGCCTTTAGTGTTCGAGTATAGAGCACGAAGGATGTTCACATATTTCGTGGGAACACCTTTCCGCGCAAGTATTTCGAACAGAATCAATCGATCGACTGAATGGAACGCACTCTTGAAATCGAGGAACACAGCTAATGTCGGTCTGCGGTATGCGTGGCGCTGCTCTAGCACCTGCCGCAAAGTGAATATATGGTCTATACAGCCACGTCCTGGGCGGAAACCGGCCTGCTCTTCTCTAATCCGAGATTCCCGTTCTGCAGTGAGGCGACGAACGATAATCGAGGCCAGTAATTTTGTCACAACTGGCGTTAGGCTAATACCCCTGTGGTTCGCACAGTCTGTGCGACTGCCCTTCTTGTATATTGACACTAGAATCGATTCATTCCAGCTAGCCGGCACACTCTTCCTTCCAGATACGTTCGAATAGGGAGGTCAGTGCTTTGCAGAGGACCTCACCTCCATCCTTAAATAGTGCAGGTGGGAGGGAATCCGGGCCAGCGGCACGAAAACGATTGAGGTCTGTGATCGCGTTTCGGACCTCGGCCTCCGACGGAGGCTCTAAACTAACCGCCCATGGCTCGTCCTGCATCGCTTGAGTAGGAAGAGGTCCGGGAGCAGGGGGCCAGCTGAACTGATCTTGAAAGTGTTCCGCCCAACGAGCCATACGGCGCTCCTTATTGTGTATCAGCGCACCCGCGCTGTCCCTGATTGTCTCACTGACGCCTGTTTTCCTGGGACCAGTGGTGCGTATTAGCTGGAAGAGCTTGCGGTAATTGCCTACTGCTCCTGCCTCCTCCATTTCTTGAGCCCGACTGGTTCACCAGGCTTCCTTGTCAGCACGTAGGCTCCGCTTTACTTCACGCCTAATAGCCCGTCTGGTCACATTGTGTTCATAGCCAGCCGGGAGGTGCCTTCTAGCTTCCAAAAGGTTCACGGACCTCTCGGATATCCAGTGACTAGTGCGGTGACGATGGATAGTGTCACAAGCAGATTCTCCTGCGTCGTGCATGGCAGCCGAGATCTTATTCCACTGAAGTTCAGTGTCATTGGGACAAGACAGCGGAGGTTCGATACGCAGTGCTTCTTGATAGGCTTGCCTGACCGAGGACTGAGACAATTTCTCCGTTGGCAGTCGTAGGGGACGCTTTGTGCGCCTCCCGGTAAAGTTCATGGAGAAACGACAGCGTACCAAGGCATGATCAGAGTCGACACAGGTACTCCAGTATGAGCGGCAATCCAGGATGGAACCACACCATCTGTAACTTATGACTATGTGGTCAATTTCGGTCCATCGCTGGCCAGCTACAGGTGGACGCCAAGTGGCACTTCGGCGCCCACTGTGTCTAAAAGCAGTGCTACTAAGAAACGGCTGGTGCTCCGCATACAGTTGCAGCAGACGCTCACCGTTGTCAGTCGGTTCGGCGTTAAGTCCATACTTACCACCCAGCTGAGCTTCTGAAGTGCTCAAATGCCCTACTTGTGCGTTCATATCCCCTGCAAGTACTATACTATCTGAACTAGTAGCACTGTGTAGTAGCGCGTTCAGTTCGTGATAGAATGTGTCCTTGCGAACATCTGAACTGCAGTCGGTGGGAGCATAAGCAGAAATCACAAACAAACAGCGTTGTGTACTACTTCATGAATCAACCTTAGCTGATGTCGTCAAACTGGCTGCACATAAACGGCTGTTCACCGGAATTCAATCAACCAACGATGGTTCAGCCTTGGAGCTGAGAATGATACCTACACCAGCTTGACCCGTGAGTGCCGCATCGGCGTCTCCGGATGTGTACAACCAATAACGAGAGGATAAGCCGGGTGCAGTTAATTCAACAACTCCATTAGGTTCGGCCACGCAACACACATCAATACCTAGTGTGTCTAAGTTGCGTGCGAGTGCAGCCTGCTGACATGTTTGTTTTAGAGTGCGAACGTTGAATGTCGCCATGGAAACAGGATAGCGTGGCTTTACAAGGGACGTTTGCCGATAGGCGTCCGATAGGTGCGGTGGGATGGTGGCTGCAGATGGTTCTCCTCTAGTAGCACTTCGGTTGCTGTCAATTAAGCTGGGAATTATAGAAGGAAGGTTAGTAATGGGGGTCGGGATGGGAGTAAGAGAAAAAAGGTGTAAAAGAAAGAAGGGAGGCGCCAGCAGTAGCATGCTTTCGCTTATCCGCCCTGCTGTATGCAGCAGATAAGGCGACCTTTGATAATCTGCGCGACGGCCGATGCAGGATGAAGTTTATGTTTGAAGAAAATGTCATGGTTGTATGTGGGCTGAGATACTGCCAGGGCGCCCAGACCTAGACATGAGGACGATTAGGGTCCTCATCGAAAGCCTTTGGCTCAAAAGCCTGTCCGCAAGGCAGCGGGGTGGCAGTGATTTAGTTTTACAGAAATGGACGCCATCCCATTTCAAACCTCCAACCTGGAGGATCAGGAGACTGAGTTTGTCTGACCTCTCACCATTGACCAACCTGGTAGGAGTAGTTCTCAATATGCTCGGAGGCATCACCCAGTATAGCTCAATAGGTCAATGAGGTACGCAAACCGTCGCACCACGTTAAGGTGCAGTCTCGTTGCGACGGATTTAGGGTGCGCGCTAGACCGGCTTGCTGTTCATTCTGCATGAGCGTCCAAACGTTGAAGCACGCCAGACGGAACGAGGATCGGGGACGAAGGAGAGCCATAGGTTGAACTCCTTGATCTGCCGAGCAAGCGGAATCGCAGCCAGATTGTTGAACAGATGAATCGGGTAACCGAAAGTGGGGATTGTTAGTAAACAAACAATTGGCGTGTGATGAAGTAGCGTGAAAGTGAGTAGCAGGAACAGTAGCTGATGAGCGCATTGTAATACAGTCCATGGTTTTTTGAGAGGGCGTGATACTACCCGGTTGCCCAAGCCGAAGTAGGGAGTTGACTTAGGGGACTCCACCCCGAGCCTTTGGTTAAATAACCTACCCACAAGGCAGCGGGGCGAATTTAGGGAATCGCGCCCATTGGGAGGCGTTGACTGAATGATCAGTTCATGCGTCTTTGTTTGGTAGATTACCAAACAGGGACCCAATACTCCCCGTGAAGTCAGCACAATTGCTGGAATACAATGCCCCATGGAGGTGGAACATTGTCGCCGAACACTTTACTGGAACGGGGTACACCCGAACTACCCAGCTGGCACCACGAGGAGGTAGTTCGGAAAGCCAACCACAAAGTCTAAATAGCGGATTGCGAGTGATATTTGCCCATGTAAGCAGTATACTCAGTCCGTGTGCGGCCGGTGGTGGTCGCGCGGCAGCAAAGCGCCATTACGGCGTACAGCTGATCCGTTCTTATTATTTATTATTAATGTACGCAGTCTTAAGCTCGAGATTTCTTTCCTCATTACTGGGCATCAGCCAGATTTACTGGCTTTCGCCGAGACCTGCTTATCTCCGGATTCAGGACGCGGCGATTAGCATATCAGGATATCAACTCATGAGCTGATCGTTCCAGTGGCTGAACTGGGGTGATTAATTCCCTACTCACCATACACCATATCGAAGTTCTCTGCGACAATGACGGAGTCCGAGCTACTGTGGTGCCAAATTCATGCCAGCTATCAATTGTACACGGTTGGTGTGGCCTACTGTGCTCAGGCCTCTATTACAGTCGGTAAAAACCAATGGTAGAGGTTGTAACTGTCTCATCATCATCATCATCATCAACAACAGCAGTACATCAGCCATTTGAACTGATGCTTCGCTGCCATACAACCATGAGGACCTATGAAATAAAGAATAAGAAGAGGGAGAGAAGGGGGATTTACCTGAAAACCTTAATGCCCTAAGCAAACATTCAGGGTCAAGGCGCCTACACCTTGAGTAGACAACATTCCGTCACAAACAGCTGGCTGTCGTGCAAAGATAAGGCGGCATTGGCGAGACAGCTTCCTTGCGGCTTTCACTGCCACGCGTCATAATCAGCCATTACCCCGCAGATAACTCAGCACCAAACACACTTTACACAGGCAATCCGATTAGGAGACGGCAGCAGACGCGCCACTGGTGTCGGTTGCGAGCCATGTCCTGTAAAGTCTCGAGCCAGTCACAAGGCGAGTCACGTGGACTCCAGCCCGGAAGGCGAGACGGACCAACGGTACCCAGTTTGGTCGTTAGTGTCTTCATTTCCTGTTGCCAAGTCAACTTCTGTCCACCGCAAGCCTTGCGCCATTTTACACCTGGCAGACTAAACAAGGCCCTCCTAGGTAAGCGGTAACCAGGCATACGTAGCACGTGCACGTGCCAACGCAACTTATTCAGTGCTATCTGTTGTTCTAGAGAGCTAGCATGATCATCACCACCTAGTACTCGCCTACGCACATCATCGCTGCGGACACGCTGGTGCCATCCGACACCAGCAATGCTGCGCAGACAACGATGATCAAAGACTTGAAGACGCCTCAGATCTTCAGACCGAAGGGGCAAAGTCTCACTACCATACAGCAGAACGGCCTTCACTGTATAGCCTTGTATACGCGGCCTTTCAGACGGAGGGAAACTCCCTTCTGTCGCCAAAGATGCCGCAGGTTTAAGAAGGTAGCTCTGGCTTTTGCAATGCGTGAGCTGACGTCAGTTTCAATACGCCCATCATTGCTGATGCAGCTGCCAAGATAAGTGAATTGATCAACGACCTCGAGTTCCTCGTTAGGAAGCGTCAAGGGGTCATCGAGTGGCTGGTGGTCCTGCAGCAACACTTTGCACTTTGAAGGTTGGAAGTGCATACCAAATAATGGGACCACTCTGGATAGGCTATTCAGGGTTGATTGTGCCGTCGCAACATCGTCGAAAAGCAAGACGATATCGTCCGCATAATCTAGATCAACTAACCTTTAACCAGGCAGCACTTCAACGCCTACATCGTGAGATTCCGCAAGGGAACACTCTATGATAGAATCCACGACGAAATTGAACAAAAACGGTGAAATCGGACAACCCTGACGAACGCCACTTGTGGTCGAAAAGCTATCCGATAGGGCACCATAGACCCTGACGCGGCCTCTAGTGTTCGAGTATAGAGCACGAAGGATGTTCACATATTTCGTGGGAACACCTTTCCGCGCAAGTATTTCGAACAGGATCGATCGATCGACTGAATGGAACGCACTCTTGAAATCGAGGAACACAGCTAATGTCGGTCCGCGGTATGCGTGGCGCTGCTCTAGCACCTGCCGCAAAGTAAATATATGGTCTATACAGCCACGTCCTGGGCGGAAACCGGCCTGCTCTTCCCTAATCCGAGATTCCCGTTCTGCAATGAGGCGACGAACGATAATCGAGGCCAGTAATTTTGTCACAACTGGTGTTAGGCTAATACCCCTGTGGTTCGCACAGTCTGTGCGACTGCCCTTCTTGTATATTGCCACTATAATCGATTCGCTCCAACTAGCCGGCACACTCTCTTCGTTCCAGATACGTTCGAATAGGGAGGTCAGTGCTTTGCAGAGGACCTCACCTCCATTTTTAAATAGTGCAGGTGGGAGGGAATCCGGGCCAGCGGCACGAAAACGATTGAGGTCTGTGATCGCGTTTCGGACCTCGGCCTCTGACGGAGGCTCTAAACTAACCGCCCATGGCTCGTCCTGCATCGCTTGATTAGGAGGAGGTCCGGGAGCAGGGGGCCAGCTGAACTGATCTTGAAAGTGCTCAGCCCAACGAGCCATACGGCGCTCCTTATTGTGTATCAGCGCACCCGCGCTGTCCCTGATTGTCTCACTGACGCCTGTTTTCCTGGGACCAGTGGTGCGTATTAGCTGGAAGAGCTTGCGGTAATTGCCTACTGCTCCTGCCTCCTCCATTTCTTGAGCCCGACTGGTTCACCAGGCTTCCTTGTCAGCACGTAGGCTCCGCTTTAGTTCACGCCTAATAGCCCGTCTGGTCACATTGTGTTCATAGCCAGCCGGGAGGTGCCTTCTAGCTTCCAAAAGGTTCACGGACCTCTCGGATATCCAGTGACTAGTGCGGTGACGATGGATAGTGTCACAAGCAGATTCTCCTGCGTCGTGCATAGTGGCCGGGATCATATTCCACTGAAGTTCAGTGTCATTGGGACAAGACAGCGAGAGTTCGCTATGCAGTGCTTCTTGATAGGCTTGCCTGACAGAGGGCTGGGACAATTTCTCAGTTGCCAATCGGGGGAGACGCTTTGTGCGCCTTCCGGTAAAGTTCATGGAGAAACGACAGCGCACCAAGGCGTGGTCAGAGTCGACACAGGTACTCCAGTACGAGCGGCAATCCAGAATGGAACCGCGCCACCTGTAACTTATGGCTATGTGGTCAATTTGAGTCCATCGCTGGCCAGCTACAGGTGGACGCCAAGTGGCACTTCGGCGCCCACTGTGTCTAAAAGCAGTGCTAGTAAGAAACAACTGGTGCTCCGCACACAGTTGCAGCAGACGCTCACCGTTGTCAGTCCGTTCGGCGTTAAGTCCATACTTACCACCCAGCTGAGCTTCTGAAGTGCTCAAATGCCCTACTTGTGCGTTCATATCCCCTGCAAGTACTATAATATCTGAACTAATAGCGCTGCGTGGCCGCGTGTTCAGTTCGTGATGGAATGTGTCCTTGCGAACATCTGAACTGCAGTCGGTGGGAGCATAAGCAGAAATCACAAACCAACAGCGTTTTGTTTTACTTCGCGAATTTACCTTAGCTGATGTCGTCAAACGGGCTGCACATAAACGGCTGTTCACCGGAATCCAATCAACCAACGATGGTTCAGCCTTGGAGCTGAGAATGATACCTACACCAGCTTGACCCGTGAGTGCCGCATCGGCGTCTCCGGATGCGTGCAACCAATAACGAGAGGATAAGCCGGGTGCAGTCAATTCAATAACCCCGTTAGGGTCATTAATCCTAGTTTCGGACACACAGCACACATCAATACCCAGTGTGTCCAAGGTGCGTGCGAGTGCAGCCTGCTGACCTGTTTGTCTTAGAGTGCGGACGTTGAATGTCGCCATGGAAACGGGACAGCGTGGCCTTATAAGGAACTTTTGCCGATAGGCGTCCGATAGGTGCGGTGGGATGGTGGCTGCAGATGGTTCTACTCTAGTAGCACTTCGGTTGCTGTCAATTAAGCTGGGAATTATAGAAGGAAGGTTAGTAATGGGGGTCGGGATGGGAGTAAGAGAAAAAGGTGGAAAAGAAAGAAGGGAGGCGCCAGCAGTAGCATGCTTTCGCTTATCCGCCCCGCTGTATGCAGCAGATAAGGCGACCCTTGATAATCTGCGCGACGGCCGATGCAGGATGAAGTTTATGTTTGAAGAAAATGTCATGGTTGTATGTGGGCTGAGATACTGCCAGGGCGCCCAGACCTAGACATGAGGACGATTAGGGTCCTCATCGAAAGCCTTTGGCTCAAAAGCCTGTCCGCAAGGCAGAGGGGTGGCAGTGATTTAGTTTTACAGAAATGGACGCCATCCCATTTCAAACCTCCAACCTGGAGGACCAGGAGACTGAGTTTGTCTGACCTCTCACCATTGACCAACCTGGTAGGAGTGTCTCTCAATATGCTCGGAGGCACCACCCAGTATAGCTCAATGGGTCAATGAGGTACGCAAACCGTCGCACCACGTTAAGGTGCAGTCTCCTTGCGACAGTGGAACTCTCTGCTATTGGGCGACTTCAGTGCACCCGGTGTCGATTGGAATCTTCTTAACTATGATCTTTACCAAGATTCCCTCGAGGCCGGCCGTCTCAACGTTGTTTAGGAATACATTCTGATCCGACATATTTCAACACCAACACCGATGATGCCGGATCAAACATCCTTCATCTCTTTCTCACCCCGTGCTGTCTGATGTCTTTGGCGCGAAGATTCTCCAACCACTCGACCGGGTTGACCACGGTACCATCTCCTTTTGTGCCTACCGTCTTGCCATCCACGATCAGTGGACACATCGTCACAACTTCTGTCGTGTCGTCCCATCCAGATTACACGAGGTGGCACCACAGACTGGATCATCCCGCAATACCTGAACCTTGACGAGGCATGGAACTTGGTACGTTCGAAGATGATGTCGGTCATCGAAAAAAAATCGTGCCTATCACCAAAGGGTCCTTTCCCCAAAGGTCCCCCTATAGGATCGACCGAGAGGTGATATCCCTGATGAACAGACGACACAAACCGTGGGACGTATACAAGTCAACACAGGTAACATCGGATTGCCTGAAGTACAAGGAGATCAGCAATCTGTGCACTCTAAAGAAGTGCTAGAAACGAGCACAATACGAACGCAACCTGGTCATGCAATCACGAGCCTGCCCGATGAAGCTGTTCTCGTACCTGGAGCGCAACAGTAAGCGGGTGGTGGTATTCCTGCTCTATCCTGCCACTTGCTCTACGAAGATGACGAGAAGGCTCAACTACTAACCTCCCAGTACTTCTTGATCTACTCCGTGGATCCATCACTAACTACTGACGATCTGACAACGCATTATCCTCTCGAGCAAGTCGAAATCAATCCTGTGCTAGTCAAGAGACTCCTCCTAGAACTGAGCCCTAGCTCCTCACAGGGCCCCGATAGACTTCACTCGCTATTCCTCAAGATGTATGTATGTATGTAATCTCAACAGTCTAGTAACTAGACATAGAGCCAAGAAAACCATGGAAATCAGTGTATAAGAGACAGTCATTGCGTCAGAATCGTCATGGCATGCTAGCTGAAGGTGGGCAACACACTTCAGCTAATATGCCGCAAGAAAATGGAATATTTTGACAAAAATACAGAACAAAACATTTTTAGTTTGTTTGTCACACGCCGGTTTTTCTCTTTTTTTTGTCATTTTCAATTTTTGTAGAATTAAACATGTGAATCAACACAACACTGTACACAATTCTTCCATTGATTCCGGTTGCGAGCCATGTTTTCAAGTGTCCTAAGCCATTGGCACTCGCCATCTTTGGGTCCCCATCCTGGAAGACGTACGGGTCCAACAGCGGCTAGACACGACGTCAGCGATTTCATGTGCTGCCGCCAAGTGGAAGGCTGACCACCACGCGGTAGCTTCCAGCCAGGTCCTTGACGAGCGAATAGAGCGCGACGCGGTAGACGCTCAGGTGCCATGCGTAGGACATGACCGAGCCATCTTAACTGGCGCAACAAAACCAGTTTGTTGAAGGAAATACTTGCATTCCCCAAGACGCGACGTCGAACGTCATTACTGGTAACTCGATGTTGCCACCGAACACGAGCGATCCTCCTTAAGCAACCGTTATCGAACGCAGAAAGACGACGCATGTCTTCCACGCGAATCGGCCAGGATTCGCTCCCGTACAACAATACTGAGCGAACGGACGCGCTGTAAACTCGGCCCTTTAGTGAGAATGAGACGTCGCGACGACGCCATAAGTGCCTCAGATTGACAAATGCTGATCGAGCTTTAGCGATACGAAGCGAAACTTCTTTGTTGATTGTGCCGTCAGCGGAAACACAGCTCCCAAGGTAGACGAAACTATCTACCTGTTCAAGTTGTGCACCTTGGAGAGTGAGCACGGGTGCAGGTGAAAGCCAATCCTTGAGCAGTACTTTACACTTCGATGGGGCGAAGCTCATGCCATACTTAGATGCTTCAACCGCCAAACGATCCAGAATGAGTTGCATACCCTGAGGATCGTCACCAAGTAAGGCGATATCATCAGCATAATCTAAGTCGGTCGCGCGCTCACGTGGTAGAAGCTCTAGGCCAAAATGTTGGAAACCTTCTAGGGCATTCGACAGAACGTCTTCGATTGCGAAGTTGAAGAGGAATGGGGACATAGGGCAGCCCTGTCGCACACCGCTATTGACAGCGAATTGCGAGGAAAGCTTGCCATAGACCCTCACTCTGCCGGATGTGTGAAGGTAAAGTGCTCGTAAGATGGCGATATATTTCTCTGGCACCCCGTTCTTTAGTAAGCAACGCCATAAAGCAGGTCGATCAACGGAGTCGAAAGCGGCACGTATGTCTAGGAATGCAACGATAGTGGGCCTGTGATAAATGTGGCGATGTTCAAGGAGTTGGTGGAGCGTGAAGATTTGATCCACGCATCCGCGGCCAGGACGGAAACCAGCTTGTTCTTCACGGTAGTACGATTCACGTACTGGGGATAGTCTACGAAGTAGAATGGATGCCAACAGCTTAGAGGCAACCGAAATAAGACTAATCCCGCGATGATTTGCACATGAATTACGAGCACCTTTCTTGAAAATTGGGACAATAACTGATTCGCCCCAAGAGGGAGGCACTCTCTCTTCGTGCCAAATTTTTGCGAACAGCGCGGTTAGCTGGTTAATGACTGCCACACCGCCGTACTTGAATAGCTCCGGAGGAAGTCCGTCTAAGCCGGCAGCCTTGAAGCGCTTCAAGCGTCGAATCTCGAGGCAGACTTCCGCTTCGCTGGGTGGATTCAATGGGACTAGCCAAGGTGGACCGCAAGGTGTACTGCATGTACTGATGGATGGTGGAGGCCAGTTGAACTGCGAGTGAAAGTGCTCGGCCCAGCGGTCCATACGCCTCTGTTGGTTGGTGATCGGAGACTCATCCACCTCACAAATGACCTCACTGACACCAGGCTTCCTGAGGCCAGTGGACCGAATGAGTTGGAAAAGCCTGCGAGTGTTACCAGAGAGGGCAGCAGTCTCCATCTCTAAAGCCCGCTCAGACCACCATGTCTCGCGATCCTTGAGTAGGCTTTGCTTAAGCAGCCGGTTGGTAGAACGGCGCCGCTCGTTGCAATCTGATTCCGCGGAGATATCTTTGCGGCGTTCGAAGAGCTCCAGAGAACGAGCAGAGATCCAAGACTTCAAAGGGCGTCGAGTTAGACCGCAGTATGACTGTCCGGAAATGGTCATCGCTTTCCGTATACAAGTCCAGTGTTGTTCCACTTCTCGCGGTGGATTGCAACTGAGTGCATATGCCAGTGAAGGCTGGTAGCTCTCCTGGACAGAGGAATCAGTTAATCTGTTTACATCAATCTTGCGGTGCTTCGTGTTCGGGATCCTCCAAAACACATATATATTTTCGCGCAGACCAGAGCATGATCTGAGTCAACGAAGGTGGACCAAAAGGACCTGCAGTCCAGTACGCTGCCGCGCCATCTGAAGCTAATCGCAATGTGATCAATTTGAGACCAAGGTTGTGTTGGCGAAGGGGGACGCCAAGTTGCGGAACGTTTCTTCGTACGCCTGAAGCTAGTGCTCGACAGAAAAAGACGGTTGTCCTCGCACAATGTGAGAAGTCTCTCTCCGTTATCAGAGCGGTTCTCATCGAGCGCGTGATGACCACCAAGGTGGCGTTCGTATGGTAACAGGCGGCCAACCCGTGCATTAAAATCCCCAGCAAGGATAACGACATCCGACTTTTTAGCATTAGTCAAGAGCTGTTGTAGATTTCGGTAGAAATCGTCCTTGACCGAGTCGCTACTGAAGTCAGTTGGAGCGCACACAGAGATCACAAACAAGTTGCGTCTCTCTTCGCGGTGCCTGTTGATTCTACATGAACCCCCGAAGCCGAACTGCACATAGTCGGCTGTTAATCGGGAACCAGTCCAGTAGTGCCGCCTCGGCCTTGCCACTCAGTGCTATACCTACACCAGCCAAACCCGCTGAGCTTGCTTCTGGATCTCCAGAAAGACGCAGGTGATATCTGGCTTCGTGGTCAGTGGGGGATGTCAATGTAAGCACAGTGCTGGGATCTTGCAATCGGGTTTCTGAAAAGGCAGCAGACATCAATGTCTAGGGAATCTAGGGTGCGCGCTAGACCGGCTTGCTGTCCAATCTGCATGAGTGTCCGGACGTTGAAGCACGCTAGACGGAACGAGGATTGGGGGCGAAGGAGAGCCATAGGTTGAATTCCTTGATCTGCGGAGCAACCGGATCGCAGCCAGATTGTTGAACAGATGAATCGGGTAACCGAAAGTGAGGATTGTTAGCAAACAAACAATTGGCGTGTGATGGAGTAGCGTGAAAGTGAGTAGCAGGAATAGTAGCTGATGAGCGCGTTGTGGTACAGTCCATGGTTTTTTGAGAGGGCGTGATACTACCCGGTTTGCCCAAGCCGAAGTAGGGAGTTGACTTAGGGGACTCCACCCCGAGCCTTTGGCTAAATAACCTACCCGCAAGGCAGCGGGGCTGAATACAAGTTTTTCGGCGCTCTGTGGCAGAAAGGCGCTTATCATCTGGCTGGAAAGTAGGGATTGTAATGCCCAAGTACAGAGAAGGGAACCTACACGATCCTGCAAACTTTCGACCGATATGCTTGGCGTCTGTAATCTAAGATCATGGAACGGATCGTCAACCGTGCCCTTCACACTCACTGTGAAAGCCTGTGCGCCATCTTTTCCGCTCAGTAAAGATTTCGCAGAGTTCGCTATTGCATCTCTAATCTGCTTGTTACCTGATAAGCATGGGTCAAAGCAATAGACGATCAGAGACAACTAAATGTTGTCTACATTGACTGTAGCAAGGCATTTGACAAAGTCCCATACAAACGACTGCTTAAACTCCAGGAAATGAGCGTCACTGGAAACGTCCTCTCATGGATTGCGGACTTCTTGATAGATCGGATTCTTTAAATGAAGGTGAACCAAACGCGGTCTGGCTCTGTCTGTGACTAACGGAGTCCCATAAGGCTCTGTCCTTGGACCATAACTTTTCAAGCTCTACATTAATGGCCTCCATGCGGCTCTTCAAGTCGACTGCTTAGTCTATCTCAAGCTGTGATCAAAAGTGACTAGCCTTGAGGACACTGGCAGACTCTT
>OX104060.1:7855346-8102595 GCA_944474145.2 Dicrocoelium dendriticum | reverse complement strand
AGCCTCCTGCCTTTTTCTGCTAACGCAATTTCATTTACCCGTCTCTACCGCTTCTAACCCCAGCCTTATATTGGCGCTCCGCCTGCTACTGGATCTCCACCACTTCCACGCAGTGCGCTAGCCGTGTAGTTTAGGCCTTCCCTCTACATGTACCCATAGTCACGGCCCAGCTTGTTACTGGCCTTCCAGCACTTAACTTTCCTGTGCCACTGACCACTCACGACGATGTTAGAACTAATAACCCCGTGCGACGCAGCACGATGGCAGTAAACAGCTGCAAACGAGCCACCAACCCCGGTTTGAATCTCCACGTCTTCCCGTCCTTTATGTGCACGTATAACAAGCTTACAGGACACAACGACAAATCTACAGTATTCAGAGTGCTTTAAGTCATAATGTTCTGTTGCATTCCATGTGTTTCCCGCATGCGTTCTCATTGCTTTTCTCCTTGGCCTGCTCCCGTCTGTTGCTTCTCTTCCCAACTTTCCCACAGAAAATTTCACTGGACTGGCACAATCCTTCAACGACTGAATGTTCTATAATTAGCAAATTGGATAATTAACCTCGCAAAGAGCACATCGCTCCAGTGACCAGGACTGAACCCGTACGCGACCATAGAATGCGACATACACCTAAGGATATAGGGCGGATAACAACTGAATGCGAGTAACAGCACGCGAGGCCTGCTTCAGGCCATGACCGTTACTTAGAACTAAACCCAGTAGCACATACCGTGCTTAACAACAAGTTTTACACTTGCATTAACAATCTGATTCAACTGTGTGGTGGAACAGTTATCACAACCTTATATCACTTTTTACCCTTTCCAAAGGCAAAACCAAAATTGATCACCTTTGATCGTTACAGGTTTGATTGTGCCTATTGGCTCAATCCCTGGTGACGTGTTTCGCTCAACATCGAGAATATAAAATTTATTTATTATTTGCTGAAATGGCTTCACGAAGCACGGTTCCGCCGTGCATGGACTACACTATGCATCATCCTTCCACACTAAGCGTTCAAAGCCAATCCCTTAATGATCTTATTTCCCGAAGCATATATGTGGTTCAGCACAGGATGGTTCATATACCAAAAAGATTCGCCTACGCCTAGGAGCTTACATTTGCTAGCGACCAATTCTCACACGGAAAATACATATCCGTATGAGCCTACGGCTAACAATAGTATAAAGCCATGAGACCCTTCCGCAAATCTCTTTACACGCTGCACTCATAGCGGGTGTCACATTATTTTGCGTTGGCAATTTACTATTTAGAGACAGTGTTCTCTAGGAATTCTTTGTTACACTTGCAGGCTCATTTGGAGTAGGTACCTTGTTAAGTATCCAGTGTAAGCGCGCACCTTCGGGTAAGTAAGGTTTCTACGGGTAAAATATTGCCGTTTACGGCAACAAATCGCCCACAAATTTCTCCTTTACCCTAAAACTGATGGTAGGTTGATTTTACGCTTAACTACCCGCCATCTCCAGGTCCACCGCGAGTTACATAAAGTTCACGTCGTAGAAGAATTCCCTGCTACCCTTCTTGCTATGCAGGATAACAGAAAAGGAAAAGAAAGTGTAAAAGGTGGCGAAGCGGTATACGTTCTAAATAGGCATATCTATCTAGAAATGCTCTATGTAGCCCGTAATATCTCGCAGCAACTAGGTACGACGTAGGTTGCCGGAACGCTAACTTTGCAGGCCTACAAAGCAAATATAGGCAAATAAGTGATAATCTTTTGAGAAAAACCTAGGAATCTAGTAAGAAAAGTTATATATGCAAGGGACCTCAGGACAACTTATAATTAACTCACGGTCAGAAGGCCTCATCGTACCAATTTCAGTGGATACTAAGGAACAAACCCGTGGGAATATAGTTTAGTATTTTTAAGCCCCTAAGTGCTTGCGAAGTTAATATCAAGAATGCACGTGCTAGGTCTTCCTGAATAACATAGGAGATCTTTAGGACAATTTGACACGTGTTAGCCTGGCCCATATACACATTTCATAGATAAACCGCAAGCTTTATCTTTTAGAGCCGAGTTTCTCTATTCCTAAGGCTGTCCCCAACACCAATGAGCTAGAAGAGCCTGTCACTAATAATAAAGAAATGTGTGATGATACATGTTGCAAAATTTAACAAAATGCTTCGGGGCGTGAAACTCATTTGGATCTGCGTTGGTGGGGCATTACCAACTCTATCTCTGGGCGTTATGCTTGCTCGAAAATGAGGGATTATTATGTTTCACGTGTTGATGCCCATTATTGTGCGGCTCTGTGCTCAATTTTGAGATATTTCTCTCCGATTTTAAGTTTTGAATCAAGTGCTATTGGGGTTCATCGAGCAGGCAATGTTAACGATTATTGTACCGTCGTACTGGCTATATCTTGGGTAGTTTTGATGGTAAGAGCTGTGCTAGAATCTTAAGCAAAGAGTGATATGGTAAATAAAGAGTAGGATAGTAAGTGTCAAAAGGTGTGAGCTGGTTGCTCACCCATCATTATGCACAACGCGTGGTATGCCTAAGAGCCAAGTAAAAGATACTTAAAGCACGGGCATCTAAGATAAGGCAAAGTGGTGGTCAAAATTTTCTGTTTGTCCAGCCAGCCAGTGTGACAAGCGCCTTTCTCTCGCTGGTTGGCTTTCGTGCTAATGAAGTGAACCTGGAACTGCGAATCTTTTACTGGCAAAAGCGGTTGAAGAAGAGGATCTAGTTTTCATGATGTCGGGCTACTATTGTTGCCAATAGTGATGGCCACATGTATAACAGATAAAGCGAAACATATGAGACCAAGTGAGGATAAGTGGGGGGAAAATGTTTGATTCCTGGGCCTAAAACTTTTACAGTGGTCGCTTTATCAACAAGCTGGAAGATATATTGTTTTGCAGTTAGCATATCAATTGTACTTGGAAACGGCGGAGTGAAGTAGCTAGTACTCAGACTTAAGGGCTACGCGTCAATGAAGTCCAATTTGCAACTGACATCTACGAAGGTACCTAGGTACATCTAAAGCTTGTATTTAAACGACGTTTTTGACAATTCTAATGCTAACCTTAGGTGTGTCGTCAGCAACAAGATGTTGTAGTCTATTGTTGCTGACGACACACCTAAGGTTAGCATTAGAATTGTCAAAAACGTCGTTTAAATACAAGCTTTAGATGTACCTAGGTACCTTCGTAGATGTCAGTTGCAAATTGGACTTCATTGACGCGTAGCCCTTAAGTCTGAGTACTAGCTACTTTACTCCGCCGTTTCCAAGTACAATTGATATGCTAACTGCAAAACAATATATCTTCCAGCTTGTTGATAAAGCGACCACTGTAAAAGTTTTAGGCCCAGGAATCAAACATTTTCCCCCCACTTATCCTCACTTGGTCTCATATGTTTCGCTTTATCTGTTATACATGTGGCCATCACTATTGGCAACAATAGTAGCCCGACATCATGAAAACTAGATCCTCTTCTTCAACCGCTTTTGCCAGTAAAAGATTCGCAGTTCCAGGTTCACTTCATTAGCACGAAAGCCAACCAGCGAGAGAAAGGCGCTTGTCACACTGGCTGGCTGGACAAACAGAAAATTTTGACCACCACTTTGCCTTATCTTAGATGCCCGTGCTTTA
Source organism: Dicrocoelium dendriticum (assembly GCA_944474145.2). Taxonomy (NCBI): domain Eukaryota; kingdom Metazoa; phylum Platyhelminthes; class Trematoda; order Plagiorchiida; family Dicrocoeliidae; genus Dicrocoelium; species Dicrocoelium dendriticum. The sequence continues at coordinate 8,098,972 of OX104060.1, read as the reverse complement.
AGTATCTTTTACTTGGCTCTTAGGCATACCACGCGTTGTGCATAATGATGGGTGAGCAACCAGCTCCCACCTTTTGACACTTACTATCCTACTCTTTATTTACCATATCACTCTTTGCTTAAGGTGCTAGCACAGCTCTTACCATCAAAACTACCCAAGATATAGCCAGTACGACGGTACAATAATCGTTAACATTGCCTGCTCGATGAACCCCAATAGCACTTGATTCAAAACTTAAAATCGGAGAGAAATATCTCAAAATTGAGCACAGAGCCGCACAATAATGGGCATCAACACGTGAAACATAATAATCCCTCATGTTCGAGCAAGCTTAACGCCCAGAGATAGAGTTGGTAATGCCCCACCAACGCAGATCCAAATGAGTTTCACGCCCCGAAGCATTTTGTTAAATTTTGCAACATGTATCATCACACATTTCTTTATTATTAGTGACAGGCTCCTCTAGCTCATTGGTGTTGGGGACAGCCTTAGGAATAGAGAAACTCGGCTCTAAGAGATAAAGCTTGCGGTTTATCTATGAAATGTGTATATGGGCCAGGCTAACACGTGTCAAATTGTCCTAAAGATCTCCTATGTTATTCAGGAAGACCTAGCACGTGCAGTCTTGGTATTAACTTCGCAAGCACTTAGGGGCTTAAAAATACTAAACTATATTCCCACGGGTTTGTTCCTTAGTATCCACTGAAAATGGTACGATGAGGCCTTCTGACCGTGAGTTAATTATAAGTTGTCCTGAGGTCCCTTGCATATATAACTTTTCTTACTAGATTCCTAGGTTTTTCTCAAAAGATTATCACTTATTTGCCTATATTTGCTTTGTAGGCCTGCAAAGTTAGCGTTCCGGCCACCTACGTCGTAGCTAATTGCTGCGAGATATTACGGGCTACATAGAGCATTTCTAGATAGATATGCCTATTTAGAACGTATACCGCTTCGCCACCTTTTACACTTTCTTTTCCTTTTCTGTTATCCTGCATAGCAAGAAGGGTAGCAGGGAATTCTTCTACGACGTGAACTTTATGTAACTCGCGGTGGACCTGGAGATGGCGGGTAGTTAAGCGTAAAATCAACCTACCATCAGTTTTAGGGTAAAGGAGAAATCTGTGGGCGATTTGTTGCCGTAAACGGCAATATTTTACCCGTAGAAACCTTACTTACCCGAAGGTGCGCGCTTACACTGGATACTTAACAAGGTACCTACTCCAAATGAGCCTGCAAGTGTAACAAAGAATTCCTAGAGAACACTGTCTCTAAATAGTAAATTGCCAACGCAAAATAATGTGACACCCGCTATGAGTGCAGCGTGTAAAGAGATTTGCGGAAGGGTCTCATGGCTTTATACTATTGTTAGCCGTAGGCTCATACGGATATGTATTTTCCGTGTGAGAATTGGTCGTTAGCAAATGTAAGCTCCTAGGCGTAGGCGAATCTTTTTGGTATATGAACCATCCTGTGCTGAACCACATATATGCTTCGGGAAATAAGGTCATTAAGGGATTGGCTTTGAACTCTTAGTGTGGAAGGATGATGCATAGTGTAGTCCATGCACGGCGGAACCGTGCTTCGTGAAGCCATTTCAGCAAATAATAAATAAATTTTATATTCTCGATGTTGAGCGAAACACGTCACCAAGGCTTGAGCCAATAGGCACAATCAAACCTGTAACGATCAAAGGTGATCAATTTTGGTTTTGCCTTTGGAAAGGGTAAAAAGTGATATAAGGTTGTGATAACTGTTCCACCACACAGTTGAATCAGATTGTTAATGCAAGTGTAAAACTTGTTGTTAAGCACGGTATGTGCTACTGGGTTTAGTTCTAAGTAACGGTCATGGCCTGAAGCAGACCTCGCGTGCTGTTACTCGCATTCAGTTGTTATCCGCCCTATATCCTTAGGTGTATGTCGCATTCTATGGTCGCGTACGGGTTCAGTCCTGGTCACTGGAGCGATGTGCTCTTTGCGAGGTTAATTATCCAATTTGCTAATTATAGAACATTCAGTCGTTGAAGGATTGTGCCAGTCCAGTGAAATTTTCTGTGGGAAAGTTGGGAAGAGAAGCAACAGACGGGAGCAGGCCAAGGAGAAAAGCAATGAGAACGCATGCGGGAAACACATGGAATGCAACAGAACATTATGACTTAAAGCACTATGAATACTGTAGATTTGTCGTTGTGTCCTGTAAGCTTGTTATACGTGCACATAAAGGACGGGAAGACGTGGAGATTCAAACCGGGGTTGGTGGCTCGTTTGCAGCTGTTTACTGCCATCGTGCTGCGTCGCACGGGGTTATTAGTTCTAACATCGTCGTGAGTGGTCAGTGGCACAGGAAAGTTAAGTGCTGGAAGGCCAGTAACAAGCTGGGCCGTGACTATGGGTACATGTAGAGGGAAGGCCTAAACTACACGGCTAGCGCACTGCGTGGAAGTGGTGGAGATCCAGTAGCAGGCGGAGCGCCAATATAAGGCTGGGGTTAGAAGCGGTAGAGACGGGTAAATGAAATTGCGTTAGCAGAAAAAGGCAGGAGGCTGCGACCATTCCCCAGCTTAGGATCATGATGGTAGAAGTTTTAGCGACCATTTACGGCCAAAATACTATGCCTTGGAAAAAAGTGAATAGAAGTTTGAAGCTGTATGGCTACTGCGCTGCATTGCGTGTTGGAGGTGTCGTTGTGGGGGACCAGAGGTAGCGATCCAATTTTTTGGTTAAAGCTAGTAGCCTGTAAACATGAACTGAGAATGAGCTACAGTCTAGGTGGCTACTCGGGGCGTATCAGTCATAGTAGATAACAGACAGAGATGGGAAGCAGCGGATACCGGCATTCACAATCTGGATGGAATTCATGACCAAAGAGAGCTCAGGCATGAGATTGCGTGATCAAAAGATTGACAAGTAGAGAGTTGTGCGCAATGTGGCATCAAAAGGTCTGTTAATATGCGATGGGCCTAGGCCACGTGCTAGTTTGACCTCCCGAGCTGAAACGACATTATAGCATGAGATATAGGTAGAGAAAGCAGCAAGCATCGAGGTTCATAATCTAGAAATTAAATGATAATTTAAATGTAATGACGGGGGGACCGCAAGCAGGCGACGGAGAAATGAAAACGATGGCAGGGCAGATGGTTGTGAGAGATGCAGCATCACAATCCAAATGAAAGGAAGTGAACTTGGAATGGGAGTCAGCGAGGAGCTAAGTGGCTGTCTAAAGCTTAGCAGACATACTAAATAGCAACAGGTAGAGATGAGAAGCAGTGGACTGCGACATTCGGACTAATGAAGGATACTGCTAAGCATGTAAGGCCGAAGTATCACATGCATGAGGTGAAGGGATGCTAACGTTCACAAATGGGATGGTTGTGTGCGATGCGTCATCATAGTCCTAAGGGAAGCCTGCGAAAATGAAGTAGAAGCGAACCGCGTGCCGAGCATTTCATGAGCCATACCAGTCATACAAAAGAGATGGAGCTAGGCAACAACAGGCATCAAGGTTGGAGATAGCATTGGGAATGTTATGTCACAGAGAGCCCGAACATAGGATGAAACGATGAAAAAGTTGTACTTCAGACGGCTGTGAGCGGCGAGGCTTCACAATGAGAATAGTAGCCTGTAGAGAAGAAACGGGAATGAGCCGCAACCTAGGTAGCACTTCAAGGCGTAGCAGCTATACTGTCACAGCTAAACATTTTACCCTGACGCAGTCCTCAGAATTCTACATCCAACCTGTGCAACTAGTTTTACTATGAAGAATGCTTTGCTGGAGCACAGCTCATTCCGATTTTGTAATGGTCAAGGATTGCACCAAAAATTTGTTTGGGCTCCTGTGCTCATGGATTACTACATGGCGAAATTACGCCCAACATGTATTTTGACACGACATTTATGACTGACTTTGAGCGCCCCAGCGCCATCATGTTCCTTGGTCTGACTATTACCTGACAATATGCTCACTCGAATGAAGTATATGTTTTCGGTCATACGTTTCATTAAAACGAAATGGTTTGACATCCTAAAGGAGCTATGCTTGTATGCATATTTGATCACGCCTTTACAGCTGCGTCTCGTTTTACCGAGAATGTACCATTAATTTATTATATTTATTTACTAAAGATTTGCAGGTAATAGGAAGCGGCGGACAACGACGTTCATAATCGGAGAGGTGATAAGAACGTATGGCCTAGTTTTCGGCAAGTGTGAGAGGAAGACTTCAGAAAGTCGGGTGATTGTGAGCTATGTGGTATCACAATTAAAAGAATAGGCTGTTAAAAGTGGAATGGGAGTGAGCCACAGGCTAGGTGGTTCTTCGAGGACTGTCAGTCGTGTTATGGTTAAGTAGACCTAGCTAGAGAGTGCCAAGCATCAACATCCGAAAACCAATAGTTGAGAAGAACAAGAAAGTAAGTCCACAGAGAACTCAAACCTAAGATGAAGTAACGAACCGGTTAGGACTTCTAATGGTTGTGAGCCAAGCGGCATAACAATCCAGATGGACGCCTGTAAAGCGGAACTGGAAATAGGTCCCATGCTAGGTAGTCCGTCATGGCTTAGCAGTCATATCAAAGAAACAAATGGAGTTTGGTAACAGCAGACAATGGCATTCGGAATACGCAGATGACAACAGGAATATAAGACCAAAGAGATCGCAAAATTGAGGTGCAGGGGACAAATTGTTGACAAATCAGCCATGCGGCATCACCATCCAACTGGTAGTCTGTTAGATGCAGTGGGCTTGGCCTACGGATAGGTTGGCTCTTCTGAGCTAAAACGACATACTAGAGTGAGACGTTGTGGTAAGGGAGCAGCCTAAGTGTCCTCAAGCACGAAGCGAAGGAAGGAAAAGGCCGGTAAGTCAGATATTTGAACGATGCTGCATCGTAATCCTAATGGAATGAAGTTAATTTGGAATGGGTCATCTAGGTGCTACTTGACTATCTAAATCTTAGCGGACCTACTTAAGGGAGCCGGATGGAGATGCGAAGCATGTAAGGTCAGGGAGACTTCGAGCATAAGATGAAGGAGTCTATAGGTTGACAAGCCGGATGGTTTTGAGCGCTGCAGCATCGCAATCCAAGTGGAAACCTGTGAAGATGAGGTCGGAATGAGCCGCGGGCTAAGTGGCTCTTCAAGTCTTAGAAGTCATACTACAGCAGGACGGACGTAACCATGGAGCGGCAGACATCCTCACTCGGAAGCTGGAACGAGATGAAGTGATAATATAAGGCCAAATTATCCTCAAGCATAATTTGAGGAAATAGATTTGTTTGCATGTCGGATGGTTGTGAGCGATGTGATATCACAAGCTAAATGAAAGCCTGTAAAGGGGAATTGGGAATGAGCTAGTCTAGGTGTCGCTTCGCTGCCTGACTGTCATACTCAATTTGGATAAACGGAGGTAGCAGGTCGTGGGCATGGGCATTCGGATTGCCAAAGTAGATAACGAAAATAGTGTAAAACTACAGGGACCTTAAGCATAAGCTGAGGAAATACGAAAGTTGCTAATTAGGAGGTTTGTGTGCGATAAGGCATCAAAATGCAAATGATGGCTTACAAAGATTAAAAGGGAATGGTCCTCCGGCTAAGTCGCTCTTCGAGGCGTTGAGCCCACACTAAGCGAGGAAAGCGAGTTGATCAGCGGAGGTCTACATAGACCGGTTCGGAATTTGTGTCAATCATGTCGGAGGCGTTATGCAATAAAGTGTTCATTGACTCAGCTTCTGGTATCCTTAACTGGGACGAATCCGGAAGTTTGATTACCTTTTTATCTATTAGGGCTGTGGGACTTGGGTCACTATGTAACGCGGTCGTAGACGCTTGACTCACGGGTTGTGTCCAGCTCCACGTTAGTGTTTGTCGTAGAGCAAGCGGTAGCTCCGACATTGGGCGATGAATCAAGTGGCGGTTGTCTGGCTTTGGTATTGGTATCCAGTAGAAAAGCTGTTTGCAGCAGTCTTAGGTCAGGCTTAATAAGAATAGGCCCAAACTTGGCGCCTGCTAGTAAAGTAAATCTATTTGCTGTGAAGCCTGCAGCCAGTTCTTGAGTTTTGCAGGCGATAAGAATATGGCATTTACGATTGATATTCGATTGTCTGAGCTGTTTACTAACATATGGATTAAGAGGGAGGTTACAGATGGAGGGCAGTAAGATTGTGCCTTCCACCAAAGTAATTTTGTCAGGAAGGTTGCAGCGGAGCACGTTTCGGACACAACGGGCGCGCGTTTGTCTCCTTAGTGATAGTAGTAAGAAGGATGCCGGCATATTTGAGCCCATCAAAGTTCCCATTTTTCTTAGGTCTGCTAGTTGGGCCAATGGCATAAGTTTTGCTAACGGCCATTTCCTTTTAAGAGCACCTATCTCAGTTGAGAGTGCACTGCTTTCGTTAGGTGCATGTTTCATTAGGTCTGTAATAACGACACTGCAGGGGCGCAGTTTATTCAGGTGGCATTTTGCACCAGGCCGTTTGACTGACGTAACCGCATTTGCGGTGCATGAGACAAGGCAGTGATCAATGAAAACTGCGGTATTCGAATGAGCAAGCCTACGTTCATTCGGATTTTGGCTCTGGCGGCTTTATCTTACATTCCGTTTTTGTTAGTTATTACGGAATAGCACAGCTTCATAATTCGTGTTCCAGGAATACGGTTTTACTGTATATATGATTTAAAAACCTCAAGTATAACACATCAAAATATCGAGGCACCATCTCAAGGTTAAGGCCAAGGCTAATGCTATACGTCAGCGAAGGCACCTCATTAATGGTTCCTATGGGTAAATGAAAGTGTCTATGCCTACTAGCTCACTTCTGAACTTTGTACGATGGTACCTAGCTTTACACAGTCAAATGCAACCATTTTGCAAATAGCCTATCTCGGTCAAACCATTGCTTCGTGGCTCTAAGCTGAACTTTTGCCGATGGTTCCGAGATTCACTTAGCCTAACGCGACCATCTTGTACATTGTCTAGCAGTTATGCCATTGCTTCGTACCTGAATTCTGATTTGTGGACGATACTAGTATGTGGCCAGTAGGCTGTTGGAACCATTCGTAAATGGTCTATCTCAGCCAACCCATCGCTGTGTAGCTCCATTCTGAACTTTGGATGATACTATCCAGTATCACATAGGCTGTTGTAGCCATTTGGTATACTGGTTATCTCAGTTATGCCATTGGTTTTTTACCTAAATTCTGCTCTCTAGACAGCACTACCTAGCATCAGATGGGCTGTTGTAACCGGTTTGCAAATGGTACATCTCAGCAAAGCCATCGCTTTGCAGTTCTTTTCTAAACTATGGACCATGGTTTCTAGATTCACAGCCTAATGCAACCGTTTCGTAAATGGTCTATCTCAGCCATGCCATCGCTTTGTAGGTCTATTCTGAATTTTGGCATTTGGCTCCTAGCATTTCTTCGCTTACTGCAACCACTTTGTAAATGGTCTATCTCAACCAAGCCATCGCTTTGTAGCTTTATTCCGAACTTTGAACGATAATGCCTAATGTCACATAGGCTGTTGTAAGCATTTTGTGAAGGGATTCTCTTAGCCTGCTACTACCAATTAAAAAATGGTCTATCCCAGCCAAGCCGTTGCTTGTTAGCTCTATTCTGAATTTTGTACTATGTTATCTAGGTTTACCTAGACAGGTGCAACCGTTTTGTAGATGATGTGGTTCGGCGAAGCTATAGCTTGGTAGCTGTAGCTGTCTTCTTATCTGTGGTCGATGCTACCTGCAATCACGTAGCCTAATGCAGCCGTTAGGTAAGTAGCGTAGCTAAAGCAGACGATGGCTTGGTTGCAGCATTCTGACCTGTAAACGATGCTACATGGACGCACAATGCCCGATGTAACCTCTTTACATTTCGCCCAATCTTAGCGAAGCCATCGTTTCGTACCTCATTTTCTGTTGACCATGCTAGCTGGCTTCCAACAGCCTGATGCCGCCGTTTCATAGTTTGCTTTTCTCAACCAAACGAACGCACGATGGAGCCTGCCTCAATCTGGGTCATGTCATAGATGTTTATGACGTTGCTCATCTATCTATACAGTGATCAGTAATCGTTCGCGGTTAACAGTAAGACGCGCTTGTCAACGCGTCAAGGTGTACCTGGAAACGGGGTCCGCTTTGTTTCGCTCTCAATTTTTTCAGGCTTTTAAAGGCGTTTAGTGTCTCTAGAGTATATTGTAACGCAAGTTTCACTTATTGTTTAACGTTAAACTTACAGGTTTTATGTCGCTATCTTTTCTTTTCCAGCACCCCTTCGTTTGGACCTGGTCAGTGGACGTCGTCTTAACTTCTCTATCAAGGGTGTGAGATCAGTATGGCGTACTCCGGCCAAATCTAAAACTAGCAGCATGAACTTATGTGGCAAAACTATACCATGCGCCGTTAACTTAACGGACATCTTATAAGTAAACCTCTCCCTATCCGGACCGTCTCATTATGACGTTCTCTACTTTCAAACCTTCTCTAATCGGACTGCTAACTATGTGCCCTGCAATAACCTAGTCTCATCTGACCAGTCTGCTTCTTTGACCCTTTCCAGACCAGCAACATTTAAACGGTCTAGACTCTGTAGACTCAAGCTATGTCGCACCTACGTTGACAGCCTGCTAGACTTGTTCACCCTCTATTTATATAGTCACCTCCACCTCTCGACCCACTCCATTTGCCCTCCTAAATTTAGCTGTTGGACTCAATGTCGTCTCGCCGACTAATCCTGTCTCGTCTGTTTGGTCACCTGCTTTCCAACTTCTCTCAGACTCCTGTGACATTACTAGCCATCGTTCAGATGACTGAGCGCCGTTCGTATCCAATCATTCTTCAATCGGACGATTGAGTCTCTGTCATCCGTCACTCAGCCTCAGCTGATTAGCCAAATTCTATAGGACCGCTACCAGGCTACCGGGATGTTAGCGGTCTAGGCTCCGTCGATCCAAAGCACTTCCTCCCTCACCTTGATATCCTGCTGAACTTGTCCGCCCTATGTTGATATAACCACTTTTATCTCTGACCAGTCCGATCCTACTGACTCCACTTACCTTCCCAAATGAACCATAAGACGCAATCACAATGCGCCGACCAAGTCCAACCTTGGCAGATCGGTCCTCTTCTCTCCTACTTCTGCGACGCTGCCTGCTATGCTCGGAAGACTGAATGCTCTGTCACCATTACCTCTAGAGCCTCGTTAACTGTCGCATTTCATATCCGTAAACGTAAACTCTCAACTCTGTCCTCTCCTTATCGCGGCCTGTCTCTATTTCTTCTTCACCCGCATAGCGAGCTCTCAGAGCCCTGCCCTATTATCCTCTTTGACTGCTTCCTAACTAGCGAAATGTAGTTTCAGGCTCTGTATCACCATCACACAACTTCTCTCCCTTTGCGAGCCTGCCTGACTTCCATACCTTATATTCATTTAGCCTCTTGCATCCCAACCCATCCGTCTCCGCTGACTCTTTAATTACCTTCCCACCTCAACTGTACTACTTACTCTAAGTGTGCCGACTAATCCAGTCTCGTCTGATCGCTCCCCTGCTCTCCGAATTCATTCAGACTGCTGTGACGCTACCGGCATTGAATGAGAAGTGCGAACGCTCTGTCCCCATTACCTCTCGAGCCCCATGGACTTTTCCACACATTATAAGTAAACCTCTCCCTATCCGGACCGTCTCATTATGACGTTCTCTACTTTCAAACCTTCTCTAATCGGACTGCTAACTATGTGCCCTGTAATAACCTAGTCTCATCTGACCGGTCTGCTTCTTTGACCCTTTCCAGACCAGCAACATTTAAACGGTCTAGACTCTGTAGACTCAAGCTATATCGCACCTACGTTGACAGCCTGCTAGACTTGTTCACCCTCTATTTATATAGTCACCTCCACCTCTCGACCCACTCCATTTGCCCTCCTAAAATTAGCTGTTGGACTCAATGTCGTCTCGCCGACTAATCCTGTCTCGTCTGTTTGGTCACCTGCTTTCCAACTTCTCTCAGACTCCTGTGACATTACTAGCCCTCGTTCAGATGACAGCGCCGTTCGTATCCAATCATTCTTCAATCGGACGATTGAGTCTCTGTCATCCGTCACTCAGCCTCAGCCAAACTCTATGGTACTGCTACCAGGCTACCGGGATGTTAGCGTTCTAGGCTCCGTCGATCCAAAGCACTTCCTCCCTCACCTTGATATCCTGCTGAACTTGTTCGCCCTACGTTGATATAACCACTTTTATCTCTGACCAGTCCGATCCTACTGACTCCACTTACCTTCCCAAATGAACCATAGGACTCAATCACAATGCGCCGACCAAGTCCAACCTCGGCAGCTCGGTCTTCTTCTCTCCTACTTCTGCGACGCTGCCTGCTATGCTCGGAAGACTGAACGCTCCGTGCCCATTACCTCTCGAGCCTCGTGGACTTTTCCACACCTTATAAGTAAACCTCTCTCTATCCGGACCGTCTCCTCTCCTTATGGCCCCTCTGCTATCATTTCTTCTCTAATCGGACTGCCAACTCTTAGTGCCTTGTAATAACCTAGTCTCATCTGATCGGTATGCACCTTTGACCTTTTCCAGACTAGCAAGATATACCGAGCTAATCTCTCTAGACTCACAACTATGTCTTGCTTACGTTGACAGCACGCTAGACTTGTTTACCCTTTATTAATATAGGCACTTCCAGCAGTAACCTGTACTCTCACATCTTCAATCGGATGACCGACGCTTAGTGCCATGCCCTTCTTTGTCATCATCTGATCAGTGTCATTTTCTGGGACTACTACGAGGCCTCCGGATGTGCCGACTTCTCGAGTCTCGTCTGTTTGGTCTCCGGCTTTTAGAGTTCTCTCAGATTACCGGGATATTACCGGTGCTATTTCAGCATTGAACGTTTCATACTTCGCACGAGAGCGTCCTTGGCTCACCACACTTTAGTAGTAAACCTTTTTCATCCTGACTATCGTCTCTTAATTGCTCTCATGAGTTCCTCTTCGCACTGCCGTCCGCATTCTTCCGCTCATAGCTGATTCCTTAAATTTCCTTTTCTTCTTGGAACGTTGCTTTACCCATGTTGCTCCCGCATTCGTTCTCAACCTTGTTGTCCTTAGTTTCACCTAAGATGCCGCTCGCATTCGGTCTGCTGTCATCATCATCGGTCTACCTGTTACTCTCCAATAATCATATTAATCGCTTAACGTTGTCTACACGCTTTGTTATACCCTTCTTTCTACCTAGTAGTTGTAGTCTGAGTCACACCAGCGACGTGATGTAAAGAACGCGCTTGCAAATCATGTATACTAAACAAAATTACATAAATTTTAATGTATCATAGGCACCGTTGCGCGCCACCAGTCTGTGTATGTGCTTCTTGCTTCGTTGCTGTCTTTCTGTTCGGCTGCCTCTTGTCCGTTGCCCGTTTTCTCTCGAGATTTCCACAGATACATCCGCCAAAACAAGAAGGTTTATCCACTGGGAATAGTCGACCCACTTTCAAAAGCCAGCTGGATTACATGCTTGTTCTTTACTCCGGGAGATGAAGAACCCACACATCGTTCCAAATGGAGCTCTTTCCGCCATTCTGGAGAAGCTACCACCACGGGGTCTAAACAAATTGGTTTAGCTCGCCTCGTACTCACAGTAGAACAATTTACTCACCTGGAATAATGTAGTTACATGGATCCACTGTTCCACAACCGGAGACTGACAATTCTGGCGTGATTTCATTCACTGCCTCAAACATTCCGATTCTCCAGTCACCTGGAGCTTTTCTGATGTCATTTCACGGACAGCACTGCGCGCGCATAAGCGGCTTTTCCGATGACTTTTCCTGGAGCTCTCACTTGGTTATGGAGACAATTACACTTACATTTGAAGGAAATACTTGTCCACTTCGCGGAGAATAGCATTTATTCCTGTTTTGGACATATTCAGACACAAGAAACAACTGCACTCACCGTCCCTATGACAAGTCCAGCATGGATAGCTGGACACGGGTTGCGAGCCGGACAATATAATAGAAAAAGCCGGCCTCTATTAACAATGTGGTTACTCACCCGCATCAATATCATTCGACTCAGCGACTCTTTTACATCATTGACTGGCTTCAACGACTATTGCCGGTTCAGTACTAAGCCATTTGGCCAACCAACGAAAGATTTTGGCTGTCAACCGACTGCGAATAATAGAGTGCAAAATCGGTCTATACGATGTATAGCCGACTAGCACTACAGTTCAACGGAAGCTACGACAGTGTTCCAGGACGTGGTGGGTTTTCGCCTGGCAAGCGTTCTCCCTATAAAAAGCCACAAATGTCCGCTTAACAACACTGCAACGTGGCGGATGTGACTCGCCACAAAATAAAGTCACTGCTATCCCTTTCACACTGACGCAGTCCTCAGCCTCCAACATCGAACCTGTGCAACTGATTTTACTATGAAGAATGCTTTAGTGGAGTACCGATCATCCCGGCTTCGTAATGGTCATTGATTGCACTAAACCTTGTTCGGGCTCCTGTGCTCATGGATCACTACATGTCAAATTTACCCCCCACTTGGATCTTGACGCAACAGTTTTTGCGCGCCACGGCGCCATTATGCTCCTTGATCTGACTATTACCTGACAATATGCTCGCTCTTATGGACTACATCTCTTCGTTTATTCCTTTCATTGTAACGAAATGTTTTAATATTCCAAAGAAGCTGTGCTTGTATGCATATTTGATCATGCCTTTTAGAGGTGTGTCTCGTTTTACAGAGAATATACTATTTATTTATTTATTTATTTAAATGGCCAATCTTCAAAACGACGTGGTGAAGCTCAAAATGGTTCTCAACACAATAGAACCTTTCACTGATAGACTGACAGCCATAGCTACTATGATGCACCCCAAGGACCTTATGGAAGCGAAGCAAGCGGAATTGGCTGGAAGGTTCATTAATATGAGTTGCACCGATGTGCTGGATCGATTAAAATGTCTTAATGAGGTGGTGGTGCATAATGTTCCAGACCGCCTGAATCTGTACACAATTCGTAAAATACTGATGAAAGTGTGTGGATTGTAACACAATCTTTTGAGCCGCACAAGGCTGTGAAAAAGGTTATGAAAAACCAAAGCCCCCTCTTAGTCAGTTAGATAATGAGGGCTCGGCTCTCAAGTTTCTCTCCTATCAGAGGGAATTTGGAACCCCCACCATTTTACTTGACTTAAAGTTAGTACCAGCAAGAATGACTTGGCAACGACGTTACGATAGTCTAAGAGCGAGTTCCGCACATAGCGGACGTGTTCAGGCGAATTGTGACAACTGTCCGACACCAGTGAACCTAAGGGGTTCAGGTACTGTGGATCTTGATATTCCTTCTGATATGGATACTGAATCGCTTGATTGCTTGGAAGAACCTGCAAACACTTGTACCAGTACTATCCATAGAGCCACATCATACATAGATCAAATCAGCCAACCCGATAACAATATAGGAAAACCCTCAGTTAATACTAAGTGCTCTGCTACTGCCACAATTCGATCAGTTAAACCGAAAGGGCTAATGGTTGAGGAACCTCCAAGGCAATCTTTAAACAGCTCAGTTAGATCGGACATGTTAGGAAAATTCTATGACGCTCGAAGCGAACCCAGTATAACCTACACTCAGAGAACAAAGCCGCCAATGCCTCGAGTCAAAAGACCACGTATATGGACTACACCACCGAGTTCAACTGAGCCGCTGGGCTCAACGCCACCAACTTTGAAAATACGAAAAGCGAAGCCAATAACGTCATATAATGCTGCGTGCGGGAATGGATTGTGCAGCGCCCTAGTGTTCAATGTTCCAAACGATATATCGGTGGATGCATTTAGACTTGCATTCATTGCGGTTAATGGCATTGCAGCGAATGTACTGCAGGTTCCAAGGCTAACTAAGAATGTAACCCAATCTGCGGCTCCCATCAAACTGAACGCAAAGGAAGAGACAGTATTGCGTGCTGTCATAGCTAACCTTGAACAACTTTGCAGAGCAACAATGCTAAGTCAGCTTACATTCGAGCCCCTGAAAAGGAGCTTAAGTTGGGCTGCGACGAATCCTAACATCAAAACCGGCTTTAGTCAACGAGAATCCAGCGCATCCAGCAAGAAACAACGAGCGACATCTAAGCCCTTAGACAGCATTGTGTCTAACACTACAAAGGCTACCGGTGCCAAACGGGCTTACAGAGTAAACACACCTAGTCACTCACCTGCGATGGTTGTGTCAACTACACAAGCCTTAAATATATCAAGGTCCGTAGAGAAGCGGTCGCCGCAGCCGGGATGGGACCATGTGGAGTTCAGCGTACTTGCATTTAATGTTCCTGATGTCATATCGACGGGCGAGCTTAAGAGCAAATTCTTTTATCTTACGCGTACTCTTAAAACACTGCATGAGCTCGAAAACTTGTTCCTCCTCCTGTGAGAGCCTGCGATTGCGCAAGTATAACTATGGTTTACCCACGTAAAAATCAGGGCTATGCATCTTCCAGTAATCCGATATCTTATACCAACTGTCGACAAAACGACACGTAACATGAGCGGTACAATTGCAGTCTCTGTAACCAAATGGGCAGTAAAAGCAGGATAACCGAAATCACTTACCGTAGGCCTTCATCACGTTTCCAGTGGGCGTGAACACATACGCACTTCATGTACAAATATGCCATTCCTTTCGGTAGCGCAATACCACCGTATCGGCGGCATCGACCGGCAGGTTCAGAATTGTACTCAGCATATGACGTGCAGCTTTGACGTTGAAATGCCGAAAGTCTTTCCTGAGCGCTTCAATTTTTACACCTTCCATCATCATTAGATGTTTGATTAACTGCTCGTCGTCCACCACATGCTGTGTCGCTGATGTTGTGCTATTGAAACCCTAATCCCATCCAAAGCCATCGATGCCGAATCCTTGATGAACGTGAGCCGCGTAACGTCGTTAGCGCTGGAAGATATGGCGGAGCACCCTAGCGCACTCCCTTATATACGGATCGGCAAATTCGTCAATGATAACAAACCTGTAATCAGCAATTTTAATACTTCCATCCGTTTCCAAATGCGCCGGTTTCGATTTTAATGTTTACCTTGCGAAGTTCTAATTAATTTGCATGCCCAAGCCGACAGAAGAATTGTCCATTTTTAGTGAAAATATAATCATGCTATTCGTAGTCTGCCGTTCAGTTGCGAATAACTCATGAACTACCACACGTATCGCATTACGTTTACTTTTAACGTAATCAGCGGTTAAAAGTTGTTCCATGCATTCTGTTTTTGTACTAGTTTTCGCAGTATTCTAGCCTTAGAAAACGTTTTTCGTTCTGAGCTTTCCGCAGGTTGAAATTCGGCACCAGAGATCAAATTTAGCGCAAGAATTTTGGTTATATTTCTTGTTGGTTTGTATGTTTCTAATGAAGTAGGCCGCCTTAGTGTCCCTTAACAAAGGCGTTTCGTTTTTCTTTGCATCTCTAGAACTTATTTTTAACTTCCTTTTCCTTATAATTCTGCAGCTATCATTTCTTTTCATGTGCGCCCCAATAAAGGTGACTATTGAGCGGGCTGGGATAGTCCAAAAACGTGTAGCCTAGGTATAACGATGTTGATCTTGTAGCCAAAAAACCTGCATAACCACGGCGCTGCGCAACGTTATAACAAACAAAATCAAGAAGCTCGATATCGCCGGAAGGAGCCGGAAGAATATCAAGGTGGCGGCTTACAGCCCCATCCACTGTACACCTAACAAAGCCAATGCATTCGTACTTGCCAGCAAGGAACAAATACCCGCCGTTTTCCTACTTCCATGCAAGAGAATTGGAATTATGTTAACATTGATCTGAGCCCTTACGGGCCCAGCATCCAGCCAGTCTAGAAATATATCTATTTCTTTATGTATTTACATTGTGGTACATAACTTTAAGGTACAGCGAAAGTAGGAAAAGAACCCCAGTTAATCAAGTAAGTCATTGTTAAACAAAGCGAATAGTACTGGCCACCGCCTGACACTTGCAAGCCATTGCTGTTAACAAACTGAACAAGACATGAACGAACCCAGATAACCACGCACCCCTACTTGCCAAAACCCTAAATAACTTGCAACCCTGGTCTAAAGTCACCATAAGTCTTGAGCTTGTACTAAAAACGAGGATGAGGTACGGTGTCAAAAGCCTTGAGGCAGCACATGATTATATTTGATCAGGCCTACATAGGTGTTTTTCGTATTGCCCGAGAATAAAGCATTTATCTATTTTCTTAACAGTACGTCCAATACCTTTCCTTTAGCAAGCCCTACAGCTTCATGTTTGCTATCCACTAACAAAGTAGGGAAGCAAAGTTGGTACTGATGTAAGCTGTGTTGGGAGTGGCTGAGCAACCCAGACGTCCTTAAATGGATCTTGGCGGTATCGCCCATTTTTTCAGAAGATAAAACAAACTCTAGCCAGACTAGTAGATATAAAGACATTATGGAGAAGGTTATAACCTCTTTTAAATGGGCATCAACAACATTAATCCAATCTTTGAGTAGAGGGCAGCTGCTCAGTTACTTCTCATACTTTCGCTACTTGGACACAAAGGCCCATCTACCGACCCACACAATGGCCGATCTGCATAATGCTGAGGTCTACAAACCAGAGGTCCGTGTGCATTCGGAAACATAACTTTGTCCGGTGCACTAAGTTTACGCAAATAGTGAAATTAAGTTACTGAAGAGAAGTACGATATTTATGCGAAATACTAAACGTGGACACAAGTGACTTCAAGCAGTTGCGCGGTGAAAAATTATGCAAAGCAATAGGGGAAGGTGTTTTATGATTTTCAAATCATTCTATCTGTAGACTTGTCTTATTCCTTGGAACTAAGTCCAAACGTTTAGTTTAGCACCTGGCGTGTCAATAACAGCGCTCACCTCCAATAAAATTTTAGTTGTGCCGGATGCGTTGGGTGAATTGCTGCAGTGGGACCGCTGGGTACGCGGACGGCAAGAATTTTGACACTGGTGATGTGTGTAGCAAGTCCGAGCGTAAAATTGTAGTAAACCCAGAAAGTACTATATATTTACGCCTTGATCAGATGGCTAGTGTGGTTTCCTCTAATTGTTGCCTTTCCGTTGCACATACAGCCCCACAAGCGCCTATAGCAGCATCCATTCAGCTGAGCCTTTATTCCCTCGGTAGTTGCGACCACGGTAGCAGCTAACCTTGAGGTGTTAGCCAGGCATAAGGTACATCATTTTGGCCACTTACAAGGTGTGTGTGATAACTCCATCCAACCGTCTACGTGGTAGTTGTCTTGCGTTGCAGCTCGTTGGGTCCAAAATGACCTACGTAGGCAAGGGACACGGAAGCCCTGGAAAGCAAAAGCGGAGGCCCGCTACGCATTTGGGACTTTGCCAATTCCTGAAAGTAGTCCTCGCGGTTGAACAATACACAATGGATGTTGGTTTATCACGAGTAAAAGGGCATGTGCTTGTCAAGTCACCTAGGATGGATGTAGTAACAGTTGCTTAAAATGATCAGTGAATAAGTAACTCGTCAGTTAAGCGTCAACCGATTAAATTGCATTGCTGCGTAACCAGAGTTTGCAATGGGAACGAGCTTTGCACGCACAAAATAGTATAGAGCAGATAAACTTCAGTAAGTCCGTGAGAAATGAAACAGGAAACGAAGCGCTCACTCGTGTGTTGGTTCACTTGTCCGAGGTGATGCGTTAACCCAGGTTACTTACAAGGACACTTTTGCTTGCATTCTCACCGCCACTTTGCGAAGAGGGCCGTTAAGCACTGGACTTGTGTTGAGTTATTTTGTCCTAAGTGTGCAACCGACAACATCAAGCAATGCAAGCTGGAATGCATATCATCAAGAAGTAATTTGAAATGCGTTAATGCAGCTCCAAGTTGACGTAAGTCGGAATGGCGTAGTAAGCAAGGAAGACATGGAGGGGCCATTGTTTCTTTGATTATCATAGCGACTGCAGTGCGTAGTCAGTCGAAGAGGATAATCTCACAGTTTAGCCTTTAGGCTCAGCTGCAACGGGTTGCGATATAGGTGTACTGAGTTCGTCATTATTAGGTAAAACATGACGAGGTCTCCTTGCTGACATCGATGTTCGTCACTGCACATGCTCAGAGACTGCATGCTGCGCTGCTATGGGAGATAAAATGATAATCTAACGAGTTTAGATTTTTACGTTATAAAGCTTCAAGTGCATTGACGTCGCGCTTACGCCATGGACCCCCGGCGTGGATCTTATATTCCACTTGGGAGCTTCAAGTAGGAGTACAGCTGATGTGGATAGTCGGCTCGAAATTTCCCACTGTCCTCCGTAAGAATCCGTATGGTTGACTTGGGCTTTTCGATGACTTTTAATGCTATCTCGAGTAGCCAAGGTTGTCCTGCGCGATCACCACAAAGTCCCTTTCCTGGGAAGCACGTTGCAAATTCCAGTCGCTAAGTCAGTATGCCTGGATAAGCTGATGTTTTATACTCACAACTGCACTTCACCACATTGAATTGGAGCAGATAAACGGTTGACCACTATAAGCCCAGTCGAGCTCGCTTTGCAACTTCAGATGGGCCTCAACTGTTTTGAGCTCGTAACAGATTTTGTTATCAACTTCAACTAGGCAGAAATTAGTCTGCTGTACCGTGGCAAGATCGTCAATGGATACTAGGAATAAAAGTGGCCCTAGGACCGATCCTTGGGGCAAGTCATGTTGGACGACAACTGGGTCGGAACTGGAGCTGCAAGCTCACACATTCAGCTGAAGTGGAATGAGAAGGTTGCCGAGTCAACCAAACCCTGGATCACCGACCGTTGCTTCTGTGACCTACACCAACTTTCCTGTGACCACACTACTCTTCGTTGAATCTCTTACTCAGCACGCCATGCTCCTTAGTTCATTAACTCATTGGAGGATAGGGAGCAGAAGGAAGATCCTTTTTCAGCTTCTTCGCTTCACAAACCATTGCGGAGGTGGCTTGGGTCATTTCGGAACAAGGTACTTCGGATGACCACTGTAGCTGTATTAAAGGCAGCAGAATCCCAGCGCACTCAGGCGAGAAACAACAGTATTTTGAAAGATTCCTCTGTCGCGGTATCAACGATAGGCTCTGGCAACCGGTTTCAGTCAATTACTAAGCGTGTTGTTAAAGCCAGCCTGAGCCGCACCCGGAGGTTCCTGGGTTTGAACAGTTTCAATCGGTGGCCTCGTGTAGAACTCAGTGTTGATTTGAAAGAAGCCCTGTAATTTGCTCCGCAGTTTTCCTCTGAGACTACGTCGCGGGAATACCAAAGCTCCGCGGTGACTGCGATAACTTAGAGGACAAGTTCAGTCGTTGATGTCAGAGTGGATAGGACAGGTCTCGAAACCCAGAGATGGTTTTACATCTGCGCCGTTGACCTCCGCTTTAGCATTCCATTTGTATTTAGTGAGAGAATAGACAACGAGTAGTTCGTATTCGAGAATCAGGTATACGGGAAAGCCCCGGGGTTAGGATAGAAAACCCTCTTCGTATAGGATGGAAATGCCTGTATGCAGCAGGAACGCTTTTCTGGGTGTCTTGATGAGATTTGAGGTCTGATGACACTATCACTCTGAGATCCCTCTATTGGGTTGAGCTTCCGGGCAAGGAACCACCAATGCGGTTTGTTCTAAACGGGTTAGATTAGCCAACGGAAGAATAGAGCATTTATCAATATTTAAATAAATAAATAAATAAATAAATATTTATTCTCGACTATGCGAGCAACTGCCAATTTATTGACCTGTCTTGGAGTAGGTCGAGAGTAGATTGTAATCTGTCCGTGGCTTCAAGACTGGATACTTTCATCCACAGCTTTAATGCGTCAGCGTGCGTCACATACATTAGCTGTCTGTTGACTTATTCTGGGACACTTTAGGTATCCACTAGCAACTAGAAGGCTTTACACCAATGCCATTGCTAGCCGTCGATACTCTCTCTCAATTGGTACCATTATCAGTTCTTCGTATTACCCACGTCACCACTTCAGCTGCAGCGAGTCGTTATAGATGGCATACATCTTTGCGCTAGGAGCCACTCCTTATCTCTCCAACATTTACCTCTTGAATTGTTTGCATCCCACACCTTCGCTGGTTTGTTGACTTCTGCTATCACTATAATTATCTATTAATAACTAGAAGGGTTAATGCGAATTCAGTTGCTGTCCACTGGTTCTCTCTCTTAGCACCATTATCCTTCGTTCCTGCTATCTTCATCATTTTGCTGCAGTGATGCGTTGTAGGCCCCATACATCTTTGCGCATTTCCAGGTCTAATAGGAGACATTCCTTGTCTCTCCATTCTGTAATCTTTTAGAATGTTAGTATCAGTTACCTTCGCTGGCATACTGCTGTATTCTGTAACACTGTAGAAATCCGCTAGTGCCCAAACTGCTTAATGGAATGGTTACATCTGGCCACCGAAGTTTCCTATAGCGCCATTATGTCGATCATCTTAACCTCAGCACCCCTATTTAGTAGTAACTAGTGGCCGCAGGTTCCAAGCGTCTATGCACATATCCGGATCTTGCTAAGAGCTACTCCGTTTTAATCTCCAACCTTTATTTTTTAGGACTGTCTGCGTCACATACAATTGCCGGCTGCTGACTTAAGCTGGGACCCTAGGTATCCACTAGCCACTGGAAGGCTTCACCCCAATGCCGTTGCTAGCTGTCGATTCTCTGTCCCTTAGAACCATCATCAGTTCTTCGTATTACCTCAGGCACCTCTGTTTAGCAGCTGTCATTCTTCGTAGGCTCCAACCATCTCTGCGCGTATCCGGAGCTTGCAAAGAGCCACTCTTTTATTCCTATCTGGGACTGCGTGCATCACGTACATTTGCTGTTTGTTTACATATTCTGAGACACTTTAGGTAGCCACTAGCAACTAGAAGGATCTACCCCAATGCCATTGCTAGCCGTCGATAAGCTCTTTCACTTAGTACCATTATCAGTTCTTCGTATTACTTACGTCACCACTTCAGATGCAGCGAGTCATTGTAGGTAGCATAGATCTTTACGCTAGGCGTCATTCCTTTTCCCTCCAACACTTACTCTCTTGAATTGATTGCATCCCACACCTTCGCTGGTTTGTTTACTTCTTCGGTAATTGTAGGTATCCACTGGTAATTAAAAAGCTTAATCAGAATGTTTTTGCCGACCACTGATACTTTCTCTCCTAGCGCCACTATCTGTCGATCTTCTTATCCTCCTCACCACTGCAGCAATTCGCCGTATGCTTCATGTCCCTTCTGCGCATCTCTTGAGCTGGCTAGGATACACTCATTGTCTCTTAATCATATATTCTCCTGGGACGTCTGTCTCACTTACCTTCGCTGGCTTGTTGATGCATTCAGTGACCGTATAGGCATACAGAAGTGGCCAAGCGTCTTACTGGAATGTGTACGTCTGCCCATTGGTAGTCTTTTCTAGCGAAACCGTCTGTCGGTCGTAATAAATTCGGCACCTCTGTTTAGAAGTAGCTAGTGGTCATAGGCTCCACGCATATGCCATTATCCAGTGCTTGTTAAGTGCCACCCCGTATGTCAATAGCCGTTATTCCTTTAGAATAGCTGCATCCAATCTTTCCGCTGCCTCACAGCCAGTTGACCTCAGATCTCTCTTGCGGCGACCTATTTATTTTTCACTTTCTTATTCTGCGCTCCCTATCGTATTACGCTAGCTACTTGCTGTTAATGCACCTTGCAATCACCACTAATATTCTAACTCTTTGATCTCTCCCCATGCAATTTTGGTTCATACTAAACCGATACTTTGTGGATTACCTACTGGTACAACCGTCTTGTCTCCACGTAGGCGTTAGCAATCTACCCATACGGCTAATGATTCTCTAGGCTATTCAAAAAGCACTTTCAGCATAAGCATCGTTGCACAGTGTACATGATTTTTTCTCAACTCCAAATGTTGTAACGTAAGACTATAACAATGTTTAACTCCACGCCGGTTCTTGCGGTCTTCTTCCGGTTGTCCTTCACTTTCCCTTTTCTCCGAGGTGCTGAACTTCTTGGAGATCTGGGGTTGGACTGAGGAACAGTTTTCGCCCAAGACGGATGTACTAACCGACAAGGACTTACATGAAGTGTGGTTGAACACCAAAAGGATCCAACTACAATCACCAAGATACTTGTCCAGTATAGAGAGCTCAACACACCTTCATACTCCCATAAAATATTCATCTAAAAGAGCCAGACAGCAGAAAATTTGCACTTTTGCTCACCTGGACACACAACAGGACGGCTATTCGCGATGTTCCCCTACCCAACCGGCCTCAACAATTATGGCGGCCCTGATCAAACCGTCTATCCAGCTAACAGAGGAAATTAGAAACCATTGGACTGCGAATAAGTGAATATGAAATCAGTCGTCAAGCGGCTTTGCAAGTTATACAATAATGCTCAAAATGTTTTACGGCAGTGTAGCAGGACGTGGTGGGTTTACGCCTGGCAAGCGTTCTCTCTATAAATAGCCACACATGTCTGTTTAACAGCACTGCGACGTGGTGGATGTGACTCGCCACTGAATAAAATCACTGCCCACAACTACATACCGGCAGGTCGACTAAACTCATATTTCAACCTTTTCCTGACTCATGCATGAATGTGATACTCACAGTCTACATGCACCGTTTCATTGCACTTATAGTGCCTTGACCGTTTCAACTACACACGATTGAAACCGAAGTATCGTCGTGATACACAACTGCTTATAAACCATGCTCATGCTTGATTTGGTGTGTCTCTATAAATTTGATAATAAACTATTTAGTTATTTATTTATGGATTAGGTACTCCGTCTGAAGGGTGAAGGGTAAGTCGTTGAGGAAGCAATTGAAAGTACGGGACCGAGTACAGAGCCCTGTGGAACCCCGATCGTCGTGCGTACAGTAGCAGAAATGTATTATTCACCTTCACTTGTATGGAGAGGTCGTTTAGGAAGTCGAAGATTCTAGACAGGAGGTTCCCAGGCATACCGATTCCTTGAAGTTTAAGCAGAAGCCGTGCCTGCGGGACTTGGTCAAAGCTTTGCTGAAGTCAACATCCACAAGCGTTTGTCGGAGTCGGGTGACCATGCTCAAGTCACCTTAGCAACAAGCAAGTTTGGAGTACAAAAGCGTGAGGTTTAGAAACCCCCGCTGAGGATAGGAAATGGCATTCTGTCCCCCCCATGAAGACTAGCAGCCTGATTTAAGATCCGTTCCACAACTTTACACAGTATTGACGTCAACCAGATTGGACATAATTGGCTAGATAACGTCGACCTCCTCCATCGTAGATGCGTTTGACGAAACCCACTTTCTAAGCTGGCGAAAGACGGCCAGCACTATTCAGCGAAGAAAGACTTGATATATGAGTGAAGCTATGTACTCCAATATCGTGTTGTGGAACAAAGGATACATGCCGTCAGGGCCGGGTACGCTGTACGGATCTCACTCAAGAGGTAGTTTCATCACAGAATCAATGGTAATATCTACTTGGGCCAACGAAACTAGAAAGTGGATACCGCACTATCACTAAGTGGTGTTGCTTACGCGTGCCCCGAAGCGTATTGCTTAGCCAAGCGACTAGATTTCAGCGTCCTCGTGATGTAAAGCTTGACGATTACAGGAACACAAAGTAATGATGCAGATACCAGCTCCAGAGCGTCTTTCAAATAAGTGTGCAACATGTTAGTCGCGATTCTGGAGTGTTGTGCCAATGATAGTTCGTAGTGTCGGCGATCCTGACGCTTCATCGCGACACAAACGTTTCTGACAGTCTGGTAGTGAGAGTGTTCAGGTTCTGGTTGAGACTGCCTAAAGCTGTCCCATAAGTTGTCCCTTCTATCCTTAGTCGACCTCAATTTCGATCCATCCAAGGTGGGCCTCTAGTGACATGCTTTCGATGGGAGGAGGGATTTGCCTGTCCAAATAGCGACGTCATTGTGTAGAGTACAAGATTCCACGGATCGTCGAGGGGAATGTGTTCAGGGATACCCTAATCCGTAGCGCTTGCGGCCGTTTTCAGCCGGGTGCATCAGCACGCCAAACCTTCCGCTGGTGACCACTGTGACTATAAATCGTGAGACGGCGAGCCCAATAGGATGAAACAACACAAAGATCGCTCTTGCCTATGGGTTGCATAACGGTTAGGTTCGTGACATCCGAATATGTCGGGAAGAGCAGGAGATCTAGGATGCGTGAAGTCTGGTGTGCGAAAATACGAGTAGGCGCCAAAACGTGTTGAACGTGGTTGCAGTCCAGAGCGGTTTTAAGCGTTGTCAGGAGTCAGATAGGCCATCACAAGGAAGGAGGTCCCAATCGATATCCGGTGCTTCGAAACCCCACAAGGTTAGACGGTCCTTGCGTCCAACGTGCATACTTATTGAGTTCAACAAGCTCACTCCGGAGCCCGATGGCACACTGTAGCCGACACCGACCAAGAGGTCTGCATCCGCCATGATCACGGCACCAGCGGGCTTCGAACATGTCATCATTGTCAAGGATAGCTACAATTAACTGTAAGTTGAGATCTGTCTTCCAGTAGAGAAGTACTTCACCGCCTGACCTAACTCCGTGGCGATCGTACCGGGAGTGGTGATATCCAAGGTTAGACATTTCCGAGTCCGTGATGTTTGAGAATAGCCAGTTTTCGGTGAAGGACAACATGCCTGGATGAGTCTCCGAAGTAAGCAACGGACTTTCATCCAGCTTATGCCTTAGACTGGGCACATTAGCACATGGCACGAGTAGACCGTTTTATGCTTTACTGTCTGAGTGTGACGAGATTTCACCTAAAAAACTCGAGCAGTGTGGTATGCCAAAAAATCGAGATGTTTTGTACACCAGCAGCTCGTACACTGGATGCATGCTGCCAGATGAAGGTAGAACGTTGAACAGATGCATTTATATTGTAAATAAAGTTACACTTTTTAAAGGTGTATAAAGTTATACAAGGTTGTGAAATCATAGTTACAGAAGTTATAAAGTCAGAAATAAGGTTACAACGACGTTATAACGTTAAAGTCATAAAGTTAACTTTGTTTATGTACAACGTACATTCTAGATCCACAGTTCCATTTATGAAACTCAACCGTCAATCCTCTCAGGCTGTCTGAAGGTTAGCCTGTACCCAAACAACACAGCCAGAACCTATCTGTTTGTCGTCTGCGAATGCAGCGGTCCGTGCTGCAACAGGACCAATGGGTGAGATGCTTACTCGTGGACGATTGTCTCAATCTTTCTCTAACTCGGACCAAGACGCATTTGAAAGTACGTATTGTTTGTTTATTGTTATCCATCTGTTGCGGCTTAACCTCCTTTCCATTGGATCATTGGAATGTAAAGAGCAGGAAGGACCTTTGTCAGCTCCATCAGGTCCCAATCATATTAGGTTGTTGCGCAACGGTAATCAACAAGTTAGGTTTCCACAGTTGCATAATAAACAACATCTGTGCAAATTCAAGAGTGTAACTCCAACAGTCGCTTAAAACATTTTTCAGTATGCGCGTTGAGGACGGAATCGGGCAAGGAATTCCGGTCGTTCACCACACAAGTCGGTAGGGTAAAATCAAAGCGAATCCTGAGTCACCCTTCTTAGAACGAACTTGTCTGCGGGATTTTAATGCCCCTAAAATCGATTGAGACTTAATTCCTTGTGGTGGTATACCTGCTTCCTTCACTGCTACCTCTCTTGAGACGGTTAACGGTTGTAATTTGTTTCAGCTTGTCACCATGCCGACCCGCTTTGTTGCCGACCAGACACCGAACATTTTGGATCTTGTGCTCACCCCATCCTAGTCAGATACCACGAATCTTACAGTTTTTCAACCCATCGACAAAAGCGTTCAATGTGTCGTTTCATTCCAATGGACACATCGCCTCACGATCCATAGCCAAGGTGGTTGCCGTCGAAGCTTTTGGCATGCAGATCCACTCCGCCTGAGAGCAGCCGCAAGCGATATGGACTGGAGTATTCCTGATCTCATTCCTCTTGACGATACGTGAATTTTTTGCTCTCCAAAATGACATCCCTTAGAAAGTTCTACAAGAGGGATCCACCTTGGATTGACAGTGATCTGAGATCCATGATGAACACAAGGCTCAAATTGTGGTATCTTTTTCAGGCAATCTCAAACAGATTCCGATTACCTTTCCTACAAGACTATGAGGAATGTTTGTCAGGAACATCAACAACACGAACTATCATTAGCAGCACACTCGAGAACGACACCCAAAATCTGAAAAGAAGAAACAATACCGGCAATGGCATCCCTACCTTGTGTTCTTGTGGGCATCGGAGTTTACTTCACGAAGACGCTGATAAAGCGAGTCTCTTGGCTCAACAGTACGCCTCTGTTTCCGCGAAAGAGAATCCCTCCTGCGACAACATTGTTTCCAATTTCCCTTCTTTGTTGGATCAAGTAGAGATTAACATCAACAAAACTGGACCTTAACGTGGTGCGACGGTTTGCGTACCTCATTGACCCATTGAGCTATACTGGGTGATGCCTCCGAGCATCTTGAGAGCTACTCCTACCAGGTTGGTCAATGGTTATAGGTCAGACAAACTCAGTCTCATGGTCCTCCAGGTTGGGGGTTTGAAATGGGATGGCGTCCATTTCCGTAGAACTGAATCACTGCCACCCCGCTGCCTTGCGGACAGGCTTTTGAGCCAAAGGCTTTCGATGAGGATCCTAATCGTCCTCCTGTCTAGGTCTGGGCGCCCTGGCAGTATCCCAGCCCACATACAACCATGACATTTTCTTCAAACATAAACTTCATCCTGCATCGGCCGTCGCGCAGATTATCAAGGGTCGCCTTATCTGCTGCATACAGCAGGGCGGATAAGCGAAAGCATGCTACTGCTGGCGCCTCCCTTCTTTCTTTTCCACCTTTTTCTCTTACTCCCATCCCGGCCCCCATTACTAACCTTCCTTCTATAATTCCCAGCTTAATTGACAGCAACCGAAGTGCTACTGGAGTAGAACCATCTGCAGCCACCATCCCACAGCACCTATCGGACGCCTATCGGCAAAAGTCCCTTATAAGGCCACGCCGTCCCGTTTCCATGGCGACATTCAACGTCCGCACTCTAAGACAAACATGTCAATATGCTGCACTCGCGCGCACCTTGGACACACTGGGTGTTGATGTGTGTTGTGTGTCCGAAACTAGGATTAATGACCCTAACGGGGTTATTGAATTGACTGCATCCGGCTTATCCTCTCGTTATTGGTTGCACGCATCCGGAGACGCCGATGCGGCACTCACCGGTCAAGCTGGTGTAGGTATCATTCTAAGCTCCAAGGCTGAGCCATCGTTGGTTGATTGGATTCCGGTGAACAGCCGTTTATGTGCAGCCCGTTTGACGACATCAGCTAAGGTGAATTCGCGAAGTAGAACAAAACGCTGTTTGTTTGTGATTTCTGCTTATGCTCCCACCGACTGCAGTTCTAATGCAGTCAAGAACACTTTCTATCACGAACTGAACGGGCTACTACGCAGTGCTGCTACCACTTCACATATAGTACTTGCGGGGGATATGAACGCACAAGTAGGGCGCCTGGGCTCTTCAGAAGCTCAGCTGGGTGGTAATTATGAGCTTAACTCCGAACCGACTGACAACGGCGAGCGTCTGCTGCAACTATATGCGGTGCACTAGTTGTTCCATAGTTGCACTGCTTTTAGACACAGTAGGCGCCGAAGTGCCACTTGCTGTCCTTTTCTAGCTGGCCAACGATGTACCCAAATTGACCACATTGCCATAAGTTACAGGTGGCGTGGTTCCATCCTGGATTGCCGCTCTTACTGGAATACCTGCGTGGACTCTGTTCATGCCTTAGAACACCGTCGTTTATCAATGAACTTTACCGGGAGACGCACCAAGCGTCTCCTCCGATTGGTAAATGAGGACTTGTCTCGGTCAGGCAAGCCTACCAAGAAGCACTGCGTACCTCACTTTTCCTATCTTGTCCTAATGACACTGAGCTTCAGTGGAATAGGATCTCGGCCGTCATTCACGACGTCGAAGCACCTGCCTGTGGCATTATCAATCGTTACTGCATTAGTCACTGGATATCAGAGATCTCGGTGAACCTGTTGGAATCCAGAAGAAACCTCTCGGCTGAATCGGAGCACAATGTAACCAGACGGACTATTAGGCGCGAACTAAAGCGGGGCCTACGTATTGACAAGGAAGCCTGGTGGAGCAGTCGGCTCAAGAAATGGGAGTGGTAGGAGCAGTAGGCAATTACCGCAAGCTCTTCCAACTGATCCGCACCACTGGTCCCAGGAAACCAGGCGTCACTGAGGTGATCAAAGGCAGCGCGGATGCACTGATACACAATAAAGTGCGCCGTATGGTTTGTTGAGCGGAGTACTTCCAAGATCAGTTCAACTGACCCTCTGCTCCCGGACCTCTTTTTACTCAGGTGATGCAGGACCTCCGTCGGAGGTCAGGGTCCGAAACGCGATCATGGCTCTCAATCGTTTTTGTGCCGCTGGCCCGGATTCCATCCCACATGCACTATTTAAGGATGGAGGTGAGGTCCTCTGCAAACCACTGACCTCCAATCATCATCCTCATCATCAACAGCAGTACATCAGTCATTTGAACTGATGCTTCGCTGCCATACAACCATGAGGATCTATGAAATAAAGAATAAGAAGAGGGAGAAAAGGGGGACTTACCCGAAAACCTTAATGCCCTAAGCAAACATTCAGGGTCAAGACGCCTACACCTTATGTAGACAACATTACGTCACAAACAGCTGGCTACCGTGCAAAGATAAGGCGGCATCGGCGAGACAGCTTCCTTGCGGCTTTCACTGCCACGCGTCCTAATCAGCCATTACCCCGTAGATAACTCAGCACCAAACACACTTTAAACAGACAATCCGATTAGGAGACGACAGCAGACGCGCCACTGGTGTCGGTTGCGAGCCATGTCCTGCAAAGTCTCGAGCCAAGCACAAGGTGAGTCACGTGGACTCCAACCCGGAAGGCAAGACGGACCAACGGCACCCAATTTAGTTGTCAGTGACTTCATTTCCCGCTGCCAAGTCAACTTCTGTCCACCTCGAGCCTTGCGCCATCCTACACCTGGTAGACTGAACAAGGCCCTCCTAGGTAAGCGGTGACCAGGCATGCGTAGCACGTGCCCGAGCCAACGCAACTTATTCAGTGCTATCTGTTGTTCTAGGGAGCTAGCATGATTATCACCCCCTAGTACTCGCCTGCGCACATCATCGTTGCGGACACGCTGGTGCCATCCGACACCAGCAATGCTTCGCAAACAACGATGATCAAAGACTTGAAGGCGCCTCAGATCTTCAGACCGAAGGGGCCAAATTTCACTACCATAGAGCAGAACGGCCCTCACTGTGGTCTTGTATACACGGCCTTTCAGACGGAGGGAGACTCGCTTCTGTCGCCAAAGATGACGCAGGTTCAAGAAGGCAGCTCTGGCCTTTGCAATGCGTGAGCTCACGTCAGTTTCTATGTGCCCATCATTGCTGATGCAGCTGCCAAGATAAGTGAATTGATCAAGCACCTCGAGTTCCTCGTTAGGAAGCGTCAAGGGGTCATCGAGTGGCTGGTGGTCCTGCAGCAACACTTTGCACTTTGAAGGTGCGAAGTGCATACCAAATAATGAGACCACTCTGGATAGGCTATTCAGGGTTGACTGTGCTGCCTCAACATTGTCGAAAAGCAAGACGATATCGACCGCGTAATCTAGATCAACTAACCTTTCGCCTACATCGTGAGATTCCGCAAGGGAACACTCCATGATAGAATCCACGACGAAATTGAGCAAAAATTGTGAAATCGGACAACCCTGACGAACGCCACTTGTAGTCGAAAAGCTATCCTATAGGACACCATAGACCCTGACGCGGCCTCTAGTGTTCGAGTATAGAGCACGAAGGATGTTCACATATTTCGTGGGAACACCTTTCCGCGCAAGTATTTCGAACAGAATCGATCGATCCACTGAATGGAACGCACTCTTGAAATCGAGGAACACAGCTATTGTCGGTCTACGGTATGCGTGGCGCTGCTCTAGCACCTGCCGCAAAGTGAATATATGGTCTATACAATCAGGTCCTGGGCGAAAGCCGGCCTGCTCTTCCCTAATCCGAGATTCCCATTCCACAGTGAGGCGACGAAAGATAATCGAGGCCAGTAATTTTGTCACAACTGGCGTTAGTCTAATACGCCTGTGGTTCGCACAGTCTGTGCGACTGCCCTTTCTGTATATTGCCACTATGATCGATTCGCTCCAATTAGCCAGCACACTTCGTTCCAGATACGTTCGAATAGGGAGGTCAGTGCTTTGCAGAGGACCTCACCTCCATCCTTAAATAGTGCAGGTGGGAGGGAATCCGGGCCAGCGGCACGAAAACGTTTAAGGGCTGTGATCGGACCTCGGCCTCCGAAGGAGGCTCTAAACTAACCGTCCATGGCTCGTCCTGCATCATCTGAGTAGGAGCAGGTCCTGGAGCAGGTGGCCAGTTGAACTGATCTTCAAAGTGTTCAGCCCAACGAGCCATACGACGCTCCTTATTGTGTGTCATTACACATGCTATACGTGGGAACTAATTGTTGACAAAGGTGTGGTTCGGTTGTTCCTTATTGTGTATCAGCGCATCCGCGCTGTCCCTGTTTGTCTCACTGACGCCTGGTTTTCTAGGACCAGTGGTGCGGATTAGCTGGAAGAACTTCCGGTAATTGCCTACTGCTCCTGCCTCCTCCATTTCTTGAGCCCGACTGGTCCACCAGGCTTCCTTGTCAGCACGTAGGCTCCGCTTTAGTTCACGCCTAATAGCCCGTCTGGTCACATTGTGTTCAGAACCAGTCGGGAGGTGTCTTCTGGATTCCAACAGGTTCAACGACCTCTCGGATATCCAGTGACTGGTGCGGTGACGACTGATAGTGCCACGAACAGATGCTCCTGCGTCGTGCATAGCGGCCGAGATTCTATTCCAATGAAGTTCAGTGTCATTGGGACAAGACAGCGAGAGTTCGTTATGCAGTGTTTCTTGATAGGCTTGCCTGACAGAGGGCTGGGACAATTTCTCCGTTGCCAATCGGGGGAAACGCTTTGTGCGCCTTCCTGTAAAGTTCATGGAGAAACGACAGCGCACCAAGGCATGGTCAGAGTCGACACAGGTACTCCAGTACGAGCGGCAATCCAGAATGGAACCGCGCCACCTGTAACTTATGGCTATGTGGTCAATTTGGGTCCATCGCTGACCAGCTACAGGTGAACGCCAAGTGGCACTTCGGCGCCCACTGTGTCTAAAAGCAGTGCTACTAAGAAACGACTGGTGCTCCGCACACAGTTGCAGCAGACAGTCGCCGTTGTCAGTCGGTTCGGCGTTAAGTCCATACTTACCACCCAGCTGAGCTTCTGAAGAACTCAGACGCCCTACTTGTGCGTTCATATCCCCCGCAAGTACTATAATATCTGAACTCGTAGCACTGTGTAGTAGCCCGTTCAGTTCGTGATAGAAAGTGTCCTTGACTGCATTAGAACTGCAGTCGGTGGGAGCATAAGCAGAAATCACAAACAAACAGCGTTTTTTTTACTTCGCGAATTCACCTTAGCTGATGTCGTCAAACGGGCTGCACATAAACGGCTGTTCACCGGAATCCAATCAACCAACGATGGCTCAGCCTTGGAGCTTAGAATGATACCTACACCAGCTTGACCGGTGAGTGCCGCATCGGCGTCTCCGGATGCGTGCAACCAATAACGAGAGGCTAAGCCGGGTGCAGTCAATTCAATAACCCCGTTAGGGTCATTAATCCTAGTTTCGGACACACAACACACATCAACACCCAGTGTGTCCAAGGTGCGCGCGAGTGCAGCCTGCTGACCTGTTTGTCTTAGAGTGCGGACGTTGAATGTCGCCATGGAAACGGGACGGCGTGGCCTTATAAGGGACTTTTGCCGATAGGCGTCCGATAGGTGCTGTGGGATGGTGGCTGCAGATGGTTCTACTCCAGTAGCACTTCGGTTGCTGTCAATTAAGCTGGGAATTATAGAAGGAAGGTTAGTAATGGGGGCCGGGATGGGAGTAAGAGAAAAAGGTGGAAAAGAAAGAAGGGAGGCGCCAGCAGTAGCATGCTTTCGCTTATCCGCCCTGCTGTATGCAGCAGATAAGGCGACCCTTGATAATCTGCGCGACGGCCGATGCAGGATGAAGTTTATGTTTGAAGAAAATGTCATGGTTGTATGTGGGCTGGGATACTGCCAGGGCGCCCAGACCTAGACAGGAGGACGATTAGGATCCTCATCGAAAGCCTTTGGCTCAAAAGCCTGTCCGCAAGGCAGCGGGGTGGCAGTGATTCAGTTCTACGGAAATGGACGCCATCCCATTTCAAACCCCCAACCTGGAGGACCATGAGACTGAGTTTGTCTGACCTATAACCATTGACCAACCTGGTAGGAGTAGCTCTCAAGATGCTCGGAGGCATCACCCAGTATAGCTCAATGGGTCAATGAGGTACGCAAACCGTCGCACCACGTTAAGGTCCAGTCTCGTTGCGACGGACCTCCCTACTCGATCGTACCTGGAAGGGTGTCCCGGCTAACTGGAGCGAGTGGCAATGTACAATAGGGGCAGTAGCACAGACTGTTCTAGCCACAGGGGTATTAGTCTAACGCCAGAGGTGAAAATGGTATCAGCAGAACGCCGGTACGCAGTACCGTCGCTTCGCTGCCGCGCAAACAATGGTCGCACATGAGCCAGGATACTGCAAGGGTCGCCCTATCCCTACACGGGCTCCAACCCGCATCACCAGATTGCAAGACGAGCTTGCTACCTTTCGGCTACGCCAGTTGTGACAAAATTACTGGCATCGATTATCGTTCCTCACCTCACTGTGGAACAGGTATCTCGGAGTAGGGAAGCACAGGCAGGTTTCCTGCCAGGACATGGCCGTATAGACCATATATTCACTCTGCGGCAGGTGCTAGAGCAGCGCCACGCATACCCCAGACCGACAATAGCGGCGTTCCTTGGTTTCAAGAGTGCGTTCGAATCAGTCGATCGATGCATTCTGTTTGAAATACTTGCTTGGGAAGATGTTCCCACGAAATGTGTGAACATCTTACGGACTCTATACTCGAACATCAGGAGCCGCATCAGGGTCAACGAAGACCTGTCGGATATCTTTCTGACCACAATGGCATTTGTCAGAGTTGTCCGATTTCCCCGTTTTCGTTCCATTTCGTCGTGGACTTTATCATGGAGTGTTCTCATGCGAAATCTCACTATGTAGGGCTTGTGGTCCTGTCTGGGGAACGGTTAATTGTTCTTGATCATGCGGACAATATCGTCTTGCTTTTCAATCATGTTGCGACGGCACAATCAACCCTGAATAGCCTGTCCAGAGTGGTCCCATTATTTGGTATGCACTTCGCACCTTCAGTGTGCAACGTGTTGCTGCAGGACCACCAGCCACTTGATGACCTATTGACGCTTGCTAACGAGGAATCTGAGGTGGTTGATCGGTTCACTCACCTTGGCATTTGCACCATCAATGATGAGTCCCCATCTTTCAAGACATACCGATCCGACGGATACTAAGCTTGAGTTTGCGTTCTTCATGTTCCTTCTCCACCGCCGCCGCACTTTTCCAGTCGCTTCCGGGGAGCGCAATTAACACCCGACGGGGAAAGCGATAGGCTGGTGTGCGCAATACGTTGCCGAGCCAGCGCATGCTGTGTCGGAGACTAACCGTTTGTAGGCATAGACTGTTTGCTCCAAACACTTGTTATCGGAATTCTGCATTACTCACGTGATGCTGCCACCGCGCGAGCAATCTTACGCATACAACCATTGTCGAAAACTGACAATCGTTTTATGTCTTCCGAGTGAGTCGGCCAGGTCTCGCAGCCGTACGAGAGGGCCGCACAGACAGAGGTAATGTATACCCTGCCTTTGAGTGAGACTGACGTCCCTACAGCGCCATAAGTGTCTCAGTCTGATGTATGCAAGGCAGGCCTTTGCGATCCGTTGTGAGTCCTCATCTTCAATAGAACTGCCCGATGTGATGCAACTGCCTAGATAAGTGAAGCAGTGGACTTGTTCCAGAACGTCACCAACAACGGTGAGGGCGTGCACAGGCGTCTGCCAATCCTGCAGTAGTATTTTACCTTTGGCGAGAAACAGACTATACTTAGATGCTTCCATCGCTAAGCGGTTCAGAGCGCTATGGACGGCTTGTGGGTCGTCCCCGAGCAATCCATATCATCGGCGTAGTGCAAGTCCGTCGCCTGAGCGAAGCTCAATACCGCAGTTTTGTTGGCCTTCCAATGCTCGTTGAACGACATCTTCAACGGCAAAATTTCAGAGGAAAGGTGAGATAGGGCAGCTTTGGTGCACCCCTGCTGGTGGCAGCAAGCGAAGTCGAAAGTGTGCGGTAAGCCCTTACTTTGCCAGGCGTGTGACTGTAGAAATCCTTCAAGATGGTTACAAACTTGTTGGGCACCTTTCCTCAATAGATAGTTTTACAACGCAGATCTATCTACTGAGACAAAAGCCGCTCGGGTGTCCTAGAACACAACGATTGTTGACTGTCGGTGGACGTGACGGAGCTCAAGAAGTTGGCGGAGTGTGAAGATGTGGTCAGTACAACCTGGACCTCGACGGAAACTTGCTTTGTTCTTCACGTTAAAGCCCTTGTCTAGTCTCTGAGAGCCTGCGGAGTGGAACAGATACGAAAAATTTGTACGCAACAGGGACCAACGGAATTCTGCGGTAATTGACGCACTCCAAGACGACCCCAAGTCATGGGGTCGAAACCCGGCAGGGGTCCGGGGAAGGCGCATCACTGACGAAACCCAGAAGGTCGAAACAGGACTGTCTGGTGCTTTTCCAGACTTGTCGAAGCCTGTTGACTGAGGGGACTGCGATAAAACACCTCTGAAAAGATAGAATTTATTCAAAATGATTTAACAGTGAGTAGAACACACTGCGTTTTGAAGTATGATCTTAACGCATGATTCAACTATGTTTGTTCACTGAGTATTCGAAACAGGAGGTACGTGAAATTAAATTTTATACAGTACCGTTCACAACGGGAAAGTAAGATAGGATATGTTTTAGTATAGGACCGCCGTATGTAGACCATCTCGCTATGATGATCACTTTGGTCCAGGTCCTTTGAGCGGCCAACTTATGGGGTTTTACTGTAGTAATCAAAACATAACGCGCGTGCCGATAGATCTAGAAGTGATTCTCAATTGTTAAAGACTTAGTGAGATCTGTTCCCTTTGTACCAGAAGGGTCACACTGTTCCGTCTGGATTGCCACCGACAGTTCAAATGTCGGGTAGACGGGAACAAAGTGGCCCACACAACTTGAACCCAAATGCCAAGCTGGTGAAGAAGTCCGATGCGGAAAAAGTGGGATAAGCCGGCTGAATTAACCGGAAGTGAAGTCCTCTATAGGAACAGATGAGCGAACACCAAGTGCAAGGGAACGTGTGGTTGTGCTGATTCACCAACGTTTCCGCATGACAACGGCCAAAACATGCGGGAATGATCGGAGTCATATGTCAGTATTGAGCGATCTTGCTGTAGTAAGTAATCTCAGCAGTCTAGCAACTAGACACAGAGCCAACAGAAAACCATGGAGATCAGAGGATAATGGACAGTCATCGCGTCATAATCATCGTGGCGCAGTAGTTGAAGGTGAGCAACACACTTCAGCTAGCATGCCGCAGGAAGAAAGGGACATTTTGACAAAAGTAGAACAAAACATTTTTCGTTTGTTTTTCACATGCCGATTTTGCTCTTTTGTCATTTTCAATGTTTGAAGTATTAAAGATGTGAATCAATACAACACTGTACACAATACTTCCACTGATTCCGGTTGCGAGCCATGTCTTCAAGAGTGTTAAGCCATTGGCAATCCTCATCTTTGGGTCCCCATTCTGGAAGATGTACGGATCCAACAGCGGCTAGACACGACGTCAGCGATTTCATATGCTGCCGCCATGTAGCAGGCTGACCACCACGCGGTCGCCTCCAGCCAGGTCCTTGACAAGCGAATAGAGCGCGACGCGGTAGACGCTCAGGTACCATGCGCAGGAGGTGACCGAGCCATCTCAACTGGCGCAACAAAACCAGTTTGTTGAAAGGAATACTCACATTCCCCAAGATGCGACGTCGAACGTCATTACCATTAACTCGATGTTGCCACCAAACACGAGCAATCCTCCTTTAGCAACCGTTATCGGAGGCAGGAAGACGACGCATGTATTCCACCCGAATCGGCCAGGACTCGCACCCGTGCAACAATACTGAGCGAACTGATGCGCTGTAAACGCGACCCTTTAGTGAGAATGAGACATCACGACGACGCCACAAGTGCCTCTGACAAATGCTGATCGAGCTTTAGCGATACGAAGCGAAACTTCTTTGTTGATAGTGTCGTCAGCAGAAACACAGCTCTCAAAGTAGACAAAACTATCTACCTGTTCAAGTTATGCACCCTCTAGAGTGAGCACGGGAGCAGGTGAAAGCGGCAAATTAGAGGACATAAGAACAAAGGTATTAAGTGCTAAGACGTCGAAAATACCAGAGAATTGGAGCAGAGCGATCGAAAGATGTGTTTAAAATGAGCAAATGAACGGAAGAATCTCATTCATCATCATCATCATCATCATCATCATCATCATCAACAACAACAACAACAGTACATCAGCCATTCGAACCGATGCTTCGCTGCCATACAACCATGAGGACCTAGGAAATAAAGAATAGGAAGAGGGAGAGAAGGGGGACTTACCCGAAAACCTTAATGCCCTAAGCAAACATTCAGGGTCAAGGCGCCTACACCTTGTGTAGACAACATACCGTCACAAACAGCTGGCTATCGTGCAAAGATAAGGCGGCATCGGCGAGACAGCTTCATTGCGGCTTTCACTGCCACGCGTCATAATCAGCCATTACCCCGCAGATAACTCAGCACCAAACACACTTTAAACAGACAATCCGATTAGGAGACGACAGCAGACGCGCCACTGGTGTCGGTTGCGAGCCATGTCCTGCAAAGTCTCGAGCCAAGCACAAGGTGAGTCACGTGGACTCCAACCCGGAAGGCGAGACGGACCAACGGCACCCAGTTTGGTCGTCAGTGACTTCATTTCCCGCTGCCAAGTCAACTTCTGTCCACCTCGAGCCTTGCGCCATCCGACACCTGGCAGACTAAACAAGGCCCTCCTAGGTAAGCGGTGACCAGGCATGCGTAGCACGTGCCCGAGCCAACGCAACTTATTCAGTGCTATCTGTTGTTCTAGGGAGCTAGCATGATCATCACCCCCTACTACTCGCCTGCGCACATCATCGTTGCGGACACGCTGGTGCCATCCGACACCAGCAATGCTTCGCAAACAACGATGATCAAAGACTTGAAGTCGCCTCAGATCTTCAGACCGAAGGGGCCAAGTTTCACTACCATAGAGCAGAACGGCCCTCACTGTGGTCTTGTATACACGGCCTTTCAGACGGAGGGAGACTCCCTTCTGTCGCCAAAGATGACGCAGGTTCAAGAGGGCAGCTCTGGCCTTTGCAATGCGTGAGCTCACGTCAGTTTCTATGTGCCCATCATTGCTGATGCAGCTGCCAAGATAAGTGAATTGATCAAGCACCTCGAGTTCCTCGTTAGGAAGCGTCAAGGGGTCATCGAGTGGCTGGTGGTCCTGCAGCAACACTTTGCACTTTGAAGGTGCGAAGTGCATACCAAATAATGGGACCACTCTGGATAGGCTATTCAGGGTTGACTGTGCTGCCTCAACATTGTCGAAAAGCAAGACGATATCGTCCGCATAATCTAGATCAACTAACCTTTCACCAGGCAGCACTTCAACACCTACATCGTGAGATTCCGCAAGGGAACACTCCATGATAGAATCCACGACGAAATTGAACAAAAATGGTGAAATCGGACAACCCTGACGAACGCCACTTGTAGTCGAAAAGCTATCCGATAGGGCACCATAGACCCTGACGCGGCCTCTAGTGTTCGAGTATAGAGCACGAAGGATGTTCACATATTTCGTGGGAACACCTTTCCGCGCAAGTATTTCGAACAGAATCGATCGATCCACTGAATGGAACGCACTCTTGAAATCGAGGAACACAGCTATTGTCGGTCTGCGGTATGCGTGGCGCTGCTCTAGCACTTGCCGCAAAGTAAATATATGGTCTATACAGCCACGTCCTGGGCGAAAACCGGCCTGCTCTTTTCTAATCCGAGATTCCCGTTCTGCAGTGAGGCGACGAACGGTAATCGAGGCCAGTAATTTTGTCACAACTGGCGTTAGGCTAATACCCCTGTGGTTCGCACAGTCTGTGCGACTGCCCTTTTTGTATATTGCCACTATAATTGATTCGCTCCAAGTAGCTGGCACACTCTCTTCGTTCCAGATACGTTCGAATAGGGAGGTCAGTGCTTTGCAGAGGACCTCACCTCCATCCTTAAATAGTGCAGGTGATAGGGAATCCGGGCCAGCGGCACGAAAACGATTAAGGGCTGTGATCGCGTTTCGGACCTCGGCCTCCGACGGAGGCTCTAAACTAACCGTCCATGGCTCGTCCTGCATCATCTGAGTAGGAAGAGGTCCTGGAGCAGGGGGCCAGCTGAACTGATGTTCAAAGTGCTCAACCCAACGAGCCATACGGCGCTCCTTATTGTGTATCAGCGCATTCGCGCTGTCCCTGATTGTCTCACTGACGCCTGTTTTCCTGGGACCAGTGGTGCGTATTAGCTGGAAGAAAATGTCATGGTTGTATGTGGGCTGGGATACTGCCAGGGCGCCCAGACCTAGACAGGAGGACGATTAGGGTCCTCATCGAAAGCCTTTGGCTCAAAAGCCTGTCCGCAAGGCAGCGGGGTGGCAGTGATCCAGTTCTACGGAAATGGACGCCATTCCATTTCAAACCCCCAACCTGGAGGACCATGAGACTGAGTTTGTCTGACCTATAACCATTGACCAACCTGGTAGGAGTAGCTCTCAAGATGCTCGGAGGCATCACCCAGTATAGCTCAATGGGTCAATGAGGTACGCAAACCGTCGCACCACGTTAAGGTCCAGTCTCGTTTCGACGGAGGTCCAGTCTCGTTGCGACGGTCAACGCGAATAATGCCCAGGGCAAACGAAAGACGCGGTGCTCAATAGATGAAGGATACGACGGAACATTGAGTTTGTAAGTTGCGTAAAACATCATCAGTTTGATAGGTCGTTAGCAATCAAAAATACGAAACAAAATGAGATGTCACACATCATTACCTGACTCCCAGTGTCAACACTGCGGAGAGTTTGTCCAGTCAGCGTGTTCCAAAAGCGGATGCATCGATCCGCGGTGCCACCGCCACTAGCCAGTAAACCGTGTTGGTGCGGTGACCAAGCAATGGCTTTCACGGCTGCAACGTGTTCCTCGTACTTCAGCACAGGTCCTTTAGATGGCGAAGCGTGCTGACTCCAGACAAGTAATCGATTATCATTTCCCCCAGAGGCGAGATATTGACTGTCTGGAGACCACTTCAAGCCACACACCTGGGAATGGAGTAACAAGAGGCCTGTATCAATCATAATTACAAGAAACTGCGTCCATTTTTGGACATAGCAACATGGCAATCGCTTACATGCCTATACGTGGTAGGTATGAAGCCAATGGATAAAGAGACCATAAGTGAACAAGAGGATTAGAGAGCCATGACCAACAGATGAGCGTGCGATTTTAATGTCAGATATGCCGCATGCGAAACAAGAGTGTAGGTGTAAAGGAAAGCAGTGAGCAGCGTGGGCATCGGTCTAGTGTGTTGATTATTTCGTGGGAATAACTTGAAGCACCGGTAGCAGGAACATATGCTAGAAGTCGATATGCGCGAGCCTAGACGCCATCGTTTTGCTTCCCCAATCGGATGACCCTACATGTAAAGAATTCCTCAACCCTGCACTTGTCGTCCAGTCAAACAATAAGCCGAGGAGTATACAGTACAACAAACTGGGTTAAAATGAGCTTTGGAAGAAATGCGCCAACTGGAAACTGACTGATCACAAACGGTTAGGGTATTACGAGTAAAAACTACCAATTGCACAAGCACATTGATATTTTTCTTGCGTGATGATGGATTCAGAGGTGAGGTAACTAAGATGAAGCACTCTCATTATTCACGGAGGGGAAGAGTTAAACGAAGACAAGATGAAAGCAAACGAAGATAATAACGAAGACGGTAACACATTTGGATAGCATGTGTGAACCAGGATAAAACGTTGGTTGAACTAAATACGACCTAATCGCTCACGTACAGATGAAGGGAAGTATTTAATTTTGCTTGTAATTCATTAGTCCACAAATGAAACTATTGCATCTTAACGTTTAAGAGGATTGAGGGTAATGAAGCGGAACAGGGAACACCTCACAAGTTAACTTTAGGCTTGTCGGGACGCCCATGATGCATGAACTATGCTGACGACTACATCGTCAGTGTGTTTGCGACCATTGAAACTATGGATGACGAAAGAACCTTTTCAGGGTATAAGAAGAAATAACGAACGAATGGTTCCTTGCGACCGCCACAACCAGAGTTATAGAGGACTTCACAAGCTAGGTTTGTTAAGTTCGATTGGTAAAATGTTCACCCATTCCTGCATGTTCATGGTTGGGCGCTATTCTCGGCAACAGTTCGCGCAGCATAGATATATCAAGACTTCCGAACACATCCAAATACTCGTGAAATGGAAACTGAAAGTCCCTACGTATTTATTCCATGCAGATGCAGTGAAATGAGTCCAGCATGGTGGGCTAAACCGACCCTGAACTCTAGCATCAGAAACGCAAAAAATCCAAGGCACCAGCACTAAGTCGGTACACAGTACCGACGCTTCGCTGCCACGCAACTACCGCCAGTCGCACGTGAGTTAAGGATACCGCGAGGGTCGCCCGGTCCTTACGCAGGCTCGAATCCGCGCCCTCAGATTACAAGGCAGACTTGTGTTCATTAAGGCTACGGACCAGCGGACTTGAACATATCACAAAACAACGGAGAAATCCAATGGAACTGTAATACCTCACTCGTTCGTCGTTGCGAGATTATGGCGACTAGTTACGCCCCTTTTTCAACAATGTGATGCA
Organism: Dicrocoelium dendriticum; assembly: GCA_944474145.2. Taxonomy (NCBI): domain Eukaryota; kingdom Metazoa; phylum Platyhelminthes; class Trematoda; order Plagiorchiida; family Dicrocoeliidae; genus Dicrocoelium; species Dicrocoelium dendriticum. The sequence continues at coordinate 8,057,788 of OX104060.1, read as the reverse complement.
TTATTTGGCCATTTTTCAGGAAGGACTAATGAACTTAATGTGAAAAGCCTCTGAGTATTGGCATCCTGGTAATTACTTCCAACTGCCTTCAAGGCATGTTGCTACAGGGCTTACTAGCTTTCATAGGAGCAACTCAATGATGCCCATGCCGGATTGCATCTCGACAGATGATGTATTGACCTAATTCTGCTTCTTCAGGTGTGCAGTTATCATAGTGTATGTAGACAACGTATGATCGTGACCTCGGCTTAGATACTGCGTGAACTCGGTGATCAACATGGTCCTGGCACTCATAAAGCAGACAACGGTGATCGCCTACTACAGCTCTGCACCAATCATGGACTCTTCCTGTCGACTACCAGGTTTCGGCGATTCTGGCGCCAACGCGCGACTTGTAAGTCTCCGTCTCCTGGTCAGCCATGGACGCAGATTGATCAGATCGCCATTAGTTATTGCTGGCGGGACTGCATACAGGATTGCTAATCAATCTGGAGTATTTAGCTTACTGGATCACGCGCTCGTGTGCGCCAAGATCGCTTTACCTTTGTGTGTCAACCCCAGCTGACGTTAAGTATCATTCACTTTGCAGCATCACTAACTCCGAACTCAAACAGCTATCCCAGGAGGATCGCGTTGCCTGATGGGCGCAACGAGTCACTGATATGGGGCAGGTGGACAGCTCGGGGAATTCCCGAAAGCTTTTCCACCTGGTCCGATCCACTGGCGGCAGAAGGCCGACTGTAAGCGATGTTTTGTGTGAAACCAATGGCGAGCCGATCCACTGTCAAAAACGCCGACTTGAGCGTAAGGCTGAGCATTTTGAGCAGTAGTTTAACTGGACAACAGCATAGGTGTGTTCCCATTCAAGAATCCAGAGGGCTCCCTGGTGCGTAGACGCTTCACCACCATCTGAAGCTGAGGTTGCTCATGACTTTCGCCTCCTGAAGCGATACGAATCCCTTGGCCCAGACGAATCCCTCCGGCTCTTTTCAAAGATGTAGGTCCATCACTGATTCGGGAGTTAATTTCCCTCCTTCAAGAGGTTTGGACCACCGAGGCGATCCCATCTGATTGGAGTCTTGCGGATATCGTGTCCCTTTTCGGAAAGAGTGCCCATTCAGACTGTGCTAACCACTCATAGATTAGTTTCATCTCTGTTGCATCTAAAGTGATGGACACCCTGCGTTTAAGGAGACTCAGCCCGGTACTGGAACAGAACATACTCAAAGAGCAAGCTGCTTTCCGCTCTGGTCGGAGTTGTACCTATCACACCTCTACTCTCCGCCAAATACTGGAGCCTCGTCAAACGTTCGGCGGCCAACGATCATCGTCTTCTTAAACAGACTAGCTGCCTTTGACTCAGTTGACTGAGCTGCTCTCTGGAGCTGTCTTTTGAGAAGGGTAGTGCCTGAGAAGTACGTCATCATTCTTCGAACCATCTGTTCTCGAACCTCAGCCCGAGTACGGGTGTACGGCGGACCTTCACCCCCCTTTAGTATCACCAGTGGCGTGAGACAGGGCTACACATCATCACCCTCTTTGTTTCATTTCTCTATAGATGACATCCTGGAGAGTACTCTAGAGAACTGCGGACCCAGCGGCGTTGAGTTGCTTTCGGGGGAATGACTTCACGATTTGGAGTATACAAACGACATCGCCGTAATTTGCGATTCCTCACAGGCCGTCTAAAATATGCTATGCAGGTTGGAAGGGTCTGCCTCCCAGTTTGGAATGGCCTTCGCCCCTTCATAGTGTAAGGTCTTCGTACCGGGCTGCTTAGGCGCTGCTCACACCCTTGCCATCCCAGGTCATTCTCTGGAAGTGGTGGACAAGTTCGTTTGCCACGAAAACTACATCAGCGCTAACGGTTTAACGAATGAAGTCTCTTCACGTCTCTAAGGCCCGGGTTGCGTATGCTAATCTCTGGCGTCGATGCGACCTGTCTTTCCTTGGAGGGCCGAGCCTACAATGCCACGGTGAGAGCGGTCCTGCTCTACGGTTGTGAGACTTGGTCTATTCATGCACAGGACGTTCCAAGTCTGTCTGTTTTTAATTACCGCTGCCTTCGGAGCATTGCTGCCCTACGGTGGCAACATCACATTAGAAATGAAGATGTTCACCGAAAGACTTTCTGATCAGACAGATTTTGTCAGCCACTGAGCCGCATAATTTCACTGCGTAGACTTCCAGCACGTGACCGCGACTGCAATAGACTATGTTTTCAGCGGGTTTATCCAGTTGCGTTCTTGTTCGTTACACAACTAATGGTTGGATCTCGACCACCTCCGCGGAACTTCTCGACTATCGGCGAGCTATACTCCGACGTTCTATACCATTTTCACTTTAAACTGGACATTTTTCAAACCAAACTGGACATTTTGCAAACCAAACTGGACATTTTGCAAACCAAACTGGACATTTCGCAAACCAAACTGGACATTTTGCAAACCAAACTGGACATTTTGCAAACCACATTGGACATTTTGCAAACCAAAGTGGACATTTTGCAAACCAAACTGGACATTTTGCAAACCAAAGTGGACATTTTGCAAAACAAAGTGGACACGTTGCAATCTAAGTAGCAACTCGCCAATTTGTTGGTAAGAAACGAGCAGTAAGACTGCTGAATGATGTTCAGCATATACATTGTGATGACGTTAATACACCGGCATTTTGTAAGCAGCGGGCTACACTGTAAAACATTTGCTTGATCGTGAGCAGCGACCGAAGTTCTGAACTATGCTCCCCTCTCCCCATTGACATTCGCCTAGTTGGTGTGCAGTGCCCATACGCATCAACCTGTGTTGGTGTGTGACAATTGGAAAATCGGACGTCCGAATCGTAATTGTGTATCAATCATTTTGTGAGTGGATTGCGATGCGCAATCTCAATGTGCACCGTTATTCTCATTAGAGAGAACCTTGTCCGATTCGGTCAATGGGACCATGTCGGATGAAGCAGGTAGGCGGTATCCAAGCTTCGCCCGTCTCTCTATTAGCTTTCGCACCTGCCACGTTATTGTATCAGCGTAGGCTGTAATTACCCCCAGCAAATCCAGTCTAGATCTATAGCCTATTGTTGCAACATATCAACTACTGAGGAGTGGGCCGATTACACGATGTTCAGGCCACATTGTGGTCACGATAATGTAACCGAACTGCGTACGTAGCGTGTGATTGTGTAAGCCCTTCTCTTGACATGAATGCCGTTCGCCTCGGTCAAAATCGGTGACCTATTTTCCCCTACACCCCCCCCGTAGGAATTCGTGTGTTTTGTCTGGGTGTGTGGACAGACCTATGCAGCGGTACCACAATTGGAGCCGAGCATACGATAATGGTTCCACTCAACCCAACATAGCTTTATTAGCTCCGTGCCGCACGAAACGACCAAAATGAGTGACGAACAACAGGAGAGCTGGTGTCCGACGCGACGAAGGGTTGTCCGGCTGTCGCTTTCGTCAGGTTCCTCATCGTATTGAGAACGCAGTTCATGCAGTCCTGCTGCCTTACCATCCCAGCGCTGTCCTGAATGACCGTGCTCAGAGTCTGCTCAGGTGTGGGGTTAATAAACAGGCGTCTCGCCGACGCTTTCACCTTTGAAAAGACGTGTTCTACCGGGTTTGGCATGTACGAGTAGGACGGCAAGAACTGCAGGTGATAAGACTAACCAAGAATCCTCCTTAGCTCACCAGGCATATGGATCCTGGCATTGTCCATGATCAGCCACGCGCCGTTAGTCTCCACTATGCAGCTTATACGCGCCACCAGTTCCTCGACGAAAGCTGAGAACTACGCATCATTGCAGGTGCCATCGTTAATGATTTTGAATGGATGACGCCTTGGTTATTCATTGCAACAATCAGTGTTACTGTGCGACCTCTGACTGTGGGCACACGACGTTCGCGCGCCTCCCTGTTCTTGAGCGAGCCTGAGTTTGCCTCAGATGAAGGTTGAAACCACTCTCATCTATGAAGATGCATTCCTTTTTGTTCGAAGGTGCATGTGCCGAGAACTCGAGAGCGTACGCCTGTCGGCCAGCGATTGTCGTGGCACCGTTGACTCGGTCGAGCTCGTAATGACACTTTTTGAGATTTATCTTTAGTCTTCTGAGGGCGTGGAAGACAGAGGATACTGATAGGTTTATCCCATTCTCTCTCAGGCGCATCTGCAGCTGCACCAACGTGTCCTCAGAGTGCCGTTCAACCGCTTTTCGACGCGCTGCAATACATTGGGAGTGAGCTTCTCCCTATTGTTTCCAGCGCAGGTGCGCTGTGTATTTGAGCCTTCTTGCTTGTAGGCATTAATGATATTCCTTGCCGTACTCGCGTTAACACTGGCGACTGCAGCGGCTTCCCGAGTAGTTTTGCCGTCGACCAGCACAAGTTTTGTGAGAATTTCTCTTTGCGCAAACGATGTTCGCCTACAGTGCCGTCGCGTCGGACACCAGCTCTCCTGTTGTTCGTCACTCATTTTGGTCGTTTCGTGCGGCACGGAGCTAATAAAGCTATGTTGGGTTGAGTGGAACCATTATCGTATGCTCGGCTCCAATTGTGGTACCGCTGCATAGGTCTGTCCACACACCCAGACAAAACACACGAATTCCTACGGGGGGGTGTAGGGGAAAATAGGTCACCGATTTTGACCGAGGCGAACGGCACTCATGTCAAGAGAAGGGCTTACACAATCACACGCTACGTACGCAGTTCGGTTACATTATCGTGACCACAATGTGGCCTGAACATCGTGTAATCGGCCCACTCCTCAGTAGTTGATATGTTGCAACAATAGGCTATAGATCTAGACTGGATTTGCTGGGGGTAATTACAGCCTACGCTGATACAATAACGTGGCAGGTGCGAAAGCTAATAGAGAGACGGGCGAAGCTTGCATACCGCCTACCTGCTTCATCCGACATGGTCCCATTGACCGAATCGGACAAGGTTCTCTCTAATGAGAATAACGGTGCACATTGAGATTGCGCATCGCAATCCACTCACAAAATGATTGATACACAATTACGATTCGGACGTCCGATTTTCCAATTGTCACACACCAACACAGGTTGATGCGTATGGGCACTGCACACCAACTAGGCGAATGTCAATGGGGAGAGGGGAGCATAGTTCAGAACTTCGGTCGCTGCTCACGATCAAGCAAATGTTTTACAGTGTAGCCCGCTGCTTACAAAATGCCGGTGTATTAACGTCATCACAATGTATATGCTGAACATCATTCAGCAGTCTTACCGCTCGTTTCTTACCAACAAATTGGCGAGTTGCTACTTAGATTGCAACGTGTCCACTTTGTTTTGCAAAATGTCCACTTTGGTTTGCAAAATGTCCAGTTTGGTTTGCAAAATGTCCACTTTGGTTTGCAAAATGTCCAGTGTGGTTTGCAAAATGTCCAGTTTGGTTTGCAAAATGTCCAGTTTGGTTTGCGAAATGTCCAGTTTGGTTTGCAAAATGTCCAGTTTGGTTTGAAAAATGTCCAGTTTAAAGTGAAAATGGTATATTTCCAGTCAACTGAAAGCGAGTCTTTGCCTTGACCGTGAATCCTGGTGGTCTAAACAGGTTTAAGGAAATGAAAGTTCCTGCCTCTGCTAGTAGCAGCCGCAGATTGTTTTATCTCATCAGATCCACCGGACGCAGACTTAAAGCCATCTGTCAGACCATCTGTGAGTCGGACGGTACAAAGATCACTAACCTACGCAGACGTCTGGATCGCTGGGCAGAGCACTTTGCTCTCCAGTTTAATTGCCCAACACAACCTCCGGTTACACATCCGCTGCCATCATGTGATCCTTGGTCAGTCTACATAGATCCTCCCACTGTAGCAGAAATATGGAGAGAAATGCAGACTGAAACGCCACAAAGCTCCTGGCCTTGATAGTATTCCTCTGGCCTTATTCAAAGATGGGGGAACTTAGTTGTCACCGAAAAGTATTAAGTGATGAGAAGGTTCCTAACTCATGGGGAGAATCTGTTGTGGTTCCGATGCACAAGAAGGGCTCTCCTAGCGCATGCACCAACTACCGAGGAATCTCACTTATCTCTGTCGCGTTCAAGTTTTTTTGTGTCCATTCCGCTGCGTAGGCTCTCAGTTACCCGCGAGAGTTTGTGTCGTTAGGATCAGGCTTTCATCTTGACCGTGGTTGCATTGACCACATTTTCACCTTGCGTCAAATTCTCGAACATCGTCATGTCCACCGAAGACCAATAATAGTGGTATTTTTGGATATCCGAGCTGCTTTTGAGTCAGTAGATAGGTCGTCACTGTGAAACTGTCTACTACGGAGCGGCGTTCCTGACAAGTTTGTCATACTTCTGAAAGAGCTTTATAGTCACGCCTCTGGTAAAGTTAAAGCATATGGAAAACTTTCTTCTTCGTTTCCTGTTATCAGTGGAGATCGCCAAGATTGTCCTATCTAGCCGTTCCTGTTCAATTTTGCCATCGAAGATGTCCTAGATCGCGCACTGGAAGGAGCCCAGAGTTGCGACGTTGAGCTACTACTCGGGAGCAGAGTTGTATACCTGGTCTATGCTGATGACATCGCTTTTCTAGGACACGACTCGCAAGTTATCCTAAACATCCTGAACCGCTTATCGATAGTGGCATCTAAGTATCGTCTGTATTTTACTCCATCCATGTGTAAAGCTTTGCTCCAGGATTCGCAGACGCTTGTGCCTACGTTCACCATTTCGGGTGTCAGTCTGGAGCTCGTTAACAGCTTTACTTACTTCGCGAGTTGCATCCCGGCTGGTTGCGGTATTGGCGATGAAATTTCACAACCGATTGCCAAAGCTCGCCTTGCATTTACTAACCTGAGACACTGTCGTCGTCGCGATGTCAGCCTCAAACTCAAAGGCCGAGTGTACAACGCCACAGTCCGTGCTGTACAGCTGCGAGGCCTGGCCTGTTCGGTCGGAAGATTTGCAACGACTGTCTGCTTACGACAAACACTGCTTGCGTTCTATTGCTCGCGGATGGCGGCAACACCATGTGAGCAACGCGTAAGTTAGAAGCAGGGTCATGGAAGCGGACAGTCCTTGTCTCCAGAACATAACCATCCAGCACCGCTTGCGTTGGCTCGGTCATGCACTCCGCATTCTGGCCCACCGACTTCCATGCCGAGCATTATTTGCACTTCCTGGACGCGTATGGAAAAAGACTCGCGGCGGGCAACCAATGACCTGGAAAAGGAGCATGAAAATTCTAACTTCGTTTCTACCGTCAGTTGGATCCGTGCGTCCCCCCAGGCTAGGGACCATGTGAAGCGGCTTCCCAACGGTCGGAAGTCATGGAGGATATGGCACTCAATGGTGCCAATGCTGTTCTGTCACCTCTTCATCATGTGATTTTTAATGTTGAACAAAACATGAAAACAAAAACTCAAAACGGCGTGTGAGAAATTTGAAAAAATCATTTTTCTAACGCTGTACTCTCTCTCTCTCGTTGAACTTTATGTTCTCCCTTCCCTACCACCATGGTTCGGGTAACACATTTGTCTGTTTACCAAATTTTGAATATATATATATATATATATATATATATATATATATATATATATATCGGCATCCGGTTTCGGATTTGCCTGTCACTGGCCAGCCACAGGACGCCTGCGCCTACAGAGGGACCATGGGTGGCTTGCGCTGCACCACCCACAGATCCAACCACACACCCCATATCCAGAGTAAACCTGAAGGAATAAGACCGGGAGGCATGTGGATGGGAGCCACGTTTCATCCACGGAGCCGGCCCACACTCCTTCACAGGCAAACACAAGCACACTGTAGTTGAGGAATCAATCGCACACAAAACGATGGCTGGACTGTAGTCCGTTCCACACTGAGTGCATGGAACCACTCTTTGATCCTAACACGGCCACAAGGACCGCGCACCCCGTCCCCTCCAGCAACGACCAACTGTCTCCTAGAGGATGTATGGACGAGGTAGTGGGTAATAGAGAGGTAGGCACCTCCTCAACACGTACAGCAAGCGCAGCCACACCGGGGATATCAAGCAACAGACAATCACTTGAGAGAAGTATGACAAATAAAGTAAATCGTGTAATGCATAAGGAAACGGTGACAAACATCTTAAATTAATGAGCATATGAAATAAGATGTTAACAAACGAGTGCGAGATAAGTTCAGGAAGTCAGAAAGTATATTTTACGGAAATACCACAAACACGAAAATGTTATCGAAATTAACTACAATTGGCTTAAGCGACGTGTGCAAGTTTATAGAAGAGAGTACAGGTAGACATTTATATGAGAAGGAAAAGCATTAGGACAAAATTGAAAACCCACCACCTGAAATAAATAGACTTAGCATACAAGCACGCGGTTAGTAAATCGAATGCACCGTACCTACAAACGCTGCGCTGGTTCTGCCTACGTTCCCTGCAGGACCCGTCGGCGCTTCGGTAGTGGTCCCGAGTGGCCTCGCTCATGGCTCACTAAACCTGCCTGACTCAGGCACTCGCGACCGCATGTGTTAACTGCACCATGCGCTCGATGTCGATGGTGTACAACCCATCGGTGCTTGCCGCTTCTTCTCTGCATGTATGAGGTCTTTCTCTCACACTTCGGTAACTGCCTTCGTGATTAGATCGCGCCATGCACGCCGATCAATCGCCTTCGATTCCCATGATCTGCAATCAAGATTAGAACGTGAGAGGCTCACTTCAATCATGTCCTGGTAACGTAACTTTGGTTTCCCCACGTGCCGCTTCCCAATACTCAGCTGACCATATAAGAGTTGTTTCCGTATCCGCGTCGAATCCATACGGCTCACATGACCGATCCACCTCAGGTATCTCAGTAGAAGTATGCAGTCCACTGCATACATTCCACTTTGTCGCAACACTTCCGTGTCTGCAACTCTGTCGCCCCAACTGATGCGCAAAATTCGTCGCAAACACTGCTTATGGAACCGCTCGAGATATCGCACATCCCGCCGGTACATCGTGCACGTTTCACTGCCGTATAGAAGAACGGACAGCACCATGGATTTGTACACCATCAGCTTCGTGCCAATGGTAAGCTGATGGTTGTTCCACACTCGGTACTCAAGCTTCCCGACTTCCACCCCTGCCTTCGACACGCGGATACGCAGCTCACTGTGTAGGTGCTGATCAGTCGACATCACACTCCCAACGTAGCAGAAGCGGGAGGTGGTTTCCAATACTTCAGCAGCAATGCTGATTCACGGCAATATCGAAGATCGCACCTCCGGTGAAGGCTGAAAGAGACAGACAGTTTTGCTTGTGTTGATGGTGAGCCCGAATTTGGCCGCTGTTGAAGCCAGAGCACTAGTCATATGCTGCAACTCATCCGTGCTGGGTGAAAACAACACACAGTCTTCAGCAAACAGCAACTTACGGATAGTTGTCTCACAGGCTAGAGTGCTCGCACCGAAACGACGGATGTTCAGCAACTCACCATCAATACGGTGCTCCATACGAACATCGTAAGCACAAGCGGCATCAAAAGCACAAGACATCATTGCATGAAGGTATATATATTAAACAGGGCAGGAGCTAAGACATAGCCTTGCTTCACACCAGTGATAGCTGCAAAGTCATCCGAGGTCTCTCCACTCAGCTGCACCCTCGCTCGCATACCAATGTGCAGACATTCAACTAAACTTACAAACCAAACTTACCCAACACCAGCCACAATGCCTCGCGATTCACCGTATCAAATGCCTTGGTGAAATCAACAAAAAGCGAGTACAATGGCTGCATTTCTCCTGCAACTGACGAGCAGCAAACACCATATCTATAGTGCTGCGACCCGAACGGAATCCACATTGCTCTTCTGCCACGTTCGGTTCCACAACCTGACTGAGGAGGCGGTTGAGCAGGATTCGCACAGTCACCTTACTCACACAACTCAACAAGTTGACGCCACGATAATTCGTGCAACATTGCTTGCTCCCTTTACCCTTCTACAGTGGTAGCACAAGGGCATCCTTCAGCTCAGGAGGCACCTCCTCCTCAATCCATACACGTTGCACCAAGTGGTGCAGCGCAGTCACTAACCCGGGTCCGCCGTGTTTCAATACTTCAGGCGGGATCCCGTCGTCTCCGGCACACTTACCGTTTCGCAGCTGAGCAAGTGCCCTCTGCGTCTCATTCAGTGTCGGCGTATCCGCCAGACTCGTCTTCACATCGTGCTGCTTCAGGCAGGTCAATGTAGGCCAGTCGATCTCTGAACGGTTGTTCAAGAGACAGTCAAAGTGTTTTCGCCAGATCTGCATTATGTCTGCAGTCTGTGTGCAGGTAGCGCCTGAACTACCACCGATCAGCGTCCTCAGCCGCTCCAATCTCGGTCCATACACCGTCTTCAAGGAGTCAAAGAATTCCTTGTGTTGGCGGCGTTCGGCGTAGCATTCCATCTGCTTCGCCCTCTCCGTCCACCATGCATTTTATATGCGACCGAGCTCTCGGGTCAGTCGCCGTCGAAGTTTGCGAAACTGACTACTCTTCCCCAAGTCACTGGTCTCTGCCACATGTGCAGCAAATGCTGCATTCTTCCCCGACACCAATGCGCCAATTGTCGCATTGTTTTCATCAAACCAATCAGGCCGCTTACAGTTTGCGCGCCCAATGGTCTCCTCGGTAGCAGCTGTCACCTGGTCGCGAATGTGGTGCCACAGGTCGCCCACTGTGGCTATGCCTTCCACATCACACAGGCGTGCAGCCACCACCTTCTCTAGCTCAGTACGTTTCGCCACAGTACCTAGGGAGAGAATGTTAAGTTTACGCTGACTCACGGCTGAAGTGCAATACATAGATTTACGAAAATATATGTACAGTTTAGTGCGCAACAATTTGTGATCAGCGCCACACTCAGCTTCAAGCAGTACACGTGTCATGCGCACTTCACGCATGTCACGCTGACATACGATGACATAGTCGAGCAGGTGAGCGTGACCACTCCATGGGTGTGTCCAAGTTGCTATATCACTCGCACTCAGTGCAAACCGAGTGTTCGTAATCGTCAGACCGTGAGTGGCACACAGTGAGAGCAGCCTGTCACCGTTCGCATTCGTTGAACCAATGCCATGCAGACCGATAACATCTGTCAACACTGATGCATCACGCCCAACGCGCGCGTTGAAATCACCCAGAAGAAATAGTCGGTCGCTCCTCGGCACAGACCGTATCACGGAGGATAGCTGAGTGTAGAATTGATCACGCGTGTCATCAGGATAACACATGGTCGGACCGTACGTGCTTATAAAGGAGGCAAACTTACCTCTTCCGAGTCGTAGGCGAACAGTCATCAGTCGCGCGCTGATGCCCGTTGGTTCACCCAGCAGCATGCCATGGAGGCGATCGGATATTGCAACTCCGACGCCATGATCACGTGGTGCTGAGGCGGCGTTGCCCACCCAGTAGAATGTGTAGCCAGCACCTGTCTCAGGCAACTTACCTTGATCAGCGAACCGGGTTTCACTGAACGCCGCAATATCGATGTGGTAGCGCACCGGTTCCATCGCGACGAGTGTAGTGCGTCGCTCCAGGCGCTCGCTGCAGTTCCGGTCCAGTAGTGTGCGCGCGTTCCAGCACCCGATGCTGAGTGCTTTGCGCACAGGCATACGATTGCATTGGTGGACAAACGCACGCGAGATGGTCGCTGTGATTCGAAGGTTTGCTTAAGGGACTTCACTCGGAGCCTTTGGCTCAATATCCTGACCCACAAGGCAGTGGGGAGCAGATCCAGCTCATGAATGTGATTGCAGAGACAGATTGGGATCTGCTTGACGGCCGTCGCACGCAGCCTTGGAGGTACTGGAACGATTCATATATGTTTTGCGACCGTTGTAGGATACACCTGCGACCACGGCCAGAAGCAGGTGGGTTTTGGCGGGTTTCCACCAATTTGACCAGGGGCTGCGTGGCTTGAGGCGGGCAGTAGCAAACCATTGAACATCCAGAGGTGCGCTCCCACCGTCAGAGACAATGCGTGGCGCTCGTGCTCTACGCCAATCGAGCATTGAGAATATAACCCGTAACCTGTTGTCTCCCATGGCTAGGTTTTACGGGAAGTGGGCCATCGACCACTTCCTAACCTCCGGAGAGGATGGACTAGGATACTGCCAGGGCGCCCACACCTGACAGGAGAACGACTCGGGTCCTCAGCCAAAGCCTTCGATTAAATGAACACCCGAAAGGCAGCGGGTCTAGCACATGGTCAGTTCACTGACTCATGCGGATTGGTGTCCTGGATCTTAGCAGGGAGAAGGGCGAAACCTAACTCCCACCCAGCGGTCGCCACGTGGAGGCGCCCAGGGCATGAGACTATGGCGCAACAGTAGCAGCAGTGGGTAGACCATCTGTCAGGATCTAGCCACCACCAGCCTCAGCGCACCATAGGCTCTCCCGCCATATATATATATATATATATATATATATATATATATATATATATATATATATATATATATCCATTTATATATATACCCACTGCCTTGTGGGTCAGGATATTGCGCCAAAGGCTCCGAGTGGAGTCCCTTAAGCAAACCTTCGAATCACAGCGACCATCTCGCGTGCGTTTGTCCACCAATGCAATCGTATGCCTGTGCGCAAAGCACTCAGCATCGGGTGCTGGAACGCGCGCACACTACTGGACCGGAACTGCAGCGAGCGCCTGGAGCGACGCACTACACTCGTCGCGATGGAACCGGTGCGCTACCACATCGATATTGCGGCGTTCAGTGAAACCCGGTTCGCTGATCAAGGTAAGTTGCCTGAGACAGGTGCTGGCTACACATTCTACTGGGTGGGCAACGCCGCCTCAGCACCACGTGATCATGGCGTCGGAGTTGCAATTTCCGATCGCCCCGATGGCATGCTGCTGGGTGAACCAACGGGCATCAGCGCGCGACTGATGACTGTTCGCCTACGACTCGAAAGAGGTAAGTTTGCCTCCTTTATAAGCACGTACGGTCCGACCATGTGTTATCCTGATGCCACGCGTGATCAATTCTACACTCAGCTATCCTCCGTGATACGGTCTGTGCCGAGGAGCGACCGACTATTTCTTCTGGGTGATTTCAACGCGCGCGTTGGGCGTGATGCATCAGTGTTGACAGATGTTATCGGTCTGCGTGGCATTGGTTCAACGAATGCGAACGGTGACAGGCTGCTCTCACTGTGTGCCACTCACGGTCTGACGATTACGAACACTCGGTTTGCACTGAGTGCGAGTGATATAGCAACTTGGACACACCCATGAAGTGGTCACGCTCACCTGCTCGACAATGTCATCGTATGTCAGCGTGACATGCGTGAAGTGCGCATGACACGTGTACTGCTTGAAGCTGAGTGTGGCGCTGATCACAAATTGTTGCCCACTAAACTGTACATATATTTTCGTAAATCTATGTATTGCACTTCAGCCGTGAGTCAGCGTAAACTTAACATCCTCTCCCTAGGTACTGTGGCGAAACGTACTGAGCTAGAGAAGGTGGTGGCTGCACGCCTGTGTGATGTGGAAGGCATAGCCACAGTGGGCGACCTGTGGCACCACATTCGCGACCAGGTGACAGCTGCTACCGAGGAGACCCTTGGGCGCGCAAACTGTAAGCGGCCTGCTTGGTTTGATGAAAACAATGCGACAATTGGCGCATTGGTGTCGGGGAAGAATGCAGCATTTGCTGCACATGTGGCAGAGACCAGTGACTTGGGGAAGAGTAGTCAGTTTCGCAAACTTCGACGGCGACTGACCCGAGAGCTCGGTCGCATATAAAATGCATGGTGGACGGAGAGGGCGAAGCAGATGGAATGCTACGCCGAACGCCGCCAACACAAGGAATTCTTTGACTCCTTGAAGACGGTGTATGGACCGAGATTGGAGCGGCTGAGTACGCTGATCGGTGGTAGTTCAGGCGCTACCTGCACACAGACTGCAGACATAATGCAGATCTGGCGAAAACACTTTGACTGTCTCTTGAACAACCGTTCAGAGATCGACTGGCCTACATTGACCTGCCTGAAGCAGCACGATGTGAAGACGAGTCTGGCGGATACGCCGACACTGAATGAGACGCAGAGGGCACTTGCTCAGCTGCGAAACGGTAAGTGTGCCGGAGACGACGGGATCCCGCCTGAAGTATTGAAACACGGCAGACCCGGGTTAGTGACTGCGCTGCACCACTTGGTGCAACGTGTATGGATTGAGGAGGAGGTGCATCCTGAGCTGAAGGATGCCCTTGTGCTATCACTGTAGAAGGGTAAAGGGAGCAAGCAATGTTGCACGAATTATCGTGGCGTCAACTTGTTGAGTTGTGTGAGTAAGGTGACTGTGCGAATCCTGCTCAACCGCCTCCTCAGTCAGGTTGTGGAACCGAACGTGGCAGAAGAGCAATGTGGATTCCGTTCGGGTCGCAGCACTATAGATATGGTGTTTGCTGCTCGTCAGTTGCAGGAGAAATGCAGCCATTGTACTCGCTTTTTGTTGATTTCACCAAGGCATTTGATACGGTGAATCGCGAGGCATTGTGGCTGGTGTTGGGTAAGTTTGGTTTGTAAGTTTAGTTGAATGTCTGCACATTGGTATGTGAGCGAGGGTGCAGCTGAGTGGAGAGACCTCGGATGACTTTGCAGCTATCACTGGTGTGAAGCAAGGCTATGTCTTAGCTCCTGCCCTGTTTAATATATATACCTTCATGCAATGATGTCTTGTGCTTTTGATGCCGCTTGTGCTTACGATGTTCGTATGGAGCACCGTATTGATGGTGGGTTGCTGAACATCCGTCGTTTCGGTGCGAGCACTCTAGCCTGTGAGACAACTATCCGTAAGTTGCTGTTTGCTGAAGACTGTGTGTTGTTTTCACCCAGCACGGATGAGTTGCAGCATATGACTAGTGCTCTGGCTTCAACAGCGGCCAAATTCGGGCTCACCATCAACACAAGCAAAACTGTCTGTCTCTTTCAGCCTTCACCGGAGGTGCGATCTTCGATATTGCCGTGAATCAGCATTGCTGCTGAAGTATTGGAAACCACCTCCCGCTTCTGCTACGTTGGGAGTGTGATGTCGACTGATCAGCACCTACACAGTGAGCTGCGTATCCGCGTGTCGAATTCAAGGGTGGAAGTCGGGAAGCTTGAGTACCGGGTGTGGAACAACCATTAGCTTACCATTGGCACGAAGCTGATGGTGTACAATTCCGTGGTGCTGTCCGTTCTTCTATACGGCAGTGAAACGTGCACGATGTACCGGCGGGATGTGCGATATCTCGAGCGGTTCCATAAGCAGTGTTTGCGACGGATTTTGCGCATCAGTTGGGGCGACAGAGTTGCAGACACGGAAGTGTTGCGACAAAGTGGAATGTATGCAGTGGACTGCATACTTCTACTGAGATACCTGAGGTGGATCGGTCATGTGAGCCGTATGGATTCGACGCGGATACGGAAACAACTCTTATATGGTCAGCTGAGTATTGGGAAGCGGCACGTGGGGAAACCAAAGTTACGTTACCAGGACATGATTGAAGTGAGCCTCTCACGTTCTAATCTTGATTGCAGATCATGGGAATCGAAGGCGATTGATCGGCGTGCATGGCGCGATCTAATCACGAAGGCAGTTACCGAAGTGTGAGAGAAAGACCTCATACATGCAGAGAAGAAGCGGCAAGCACCGATGGGTTGTACACCATCGACATCGAGCGCATGGTGCAGTTAACACATGCGGTCGCGAGTGCCTGAGTCAGGCAGGTTTAGTGAGCCATGAGCGAGGCCACTCGGGACCACTACCGAAGCGCCGACGGGTCCTGCAGAGAACGTAGGCAGAACCAGCGCAGCGTTTGTAGGTACGCTGCATTCGATTTACTAACCGCGTGCTTGTATGCTAAGTCTATTTATTTCAGGTGGTGGGTTTTCAATTTTGTCCTAATGCTTTTCCTTCTCATATAAATGTCTACCTGTACTCTCTTCTATAAACTTGCACACGTCGCTTAAGCCAATTGTAGTTAATTTCGATAACATTTTCGTGTTTGTGGTATTTCCGTAAAATATACTTTCTGACTTCCTGAACTTATCTCGCACTCGTTTGTTAACATCTTATTTCATATGCTCATTAATTTAAGATTTTTGTCACCGTTTCCTTATGCATTACACGATTTACTTTATTTGTCATATTTCTCTCAAGTGATTGTCTGTTGCTTGATATCCCCGGTGTGGCTGCGCTTGCTGTACGTGTTGAGGAGGTGCCTACCTGTCTATTACCCACTACCTCGTCCATACATCCTCTAGGAGACAGTTGGTCGTTGCTGGAGGGGACGGGGTGCGCGGTCCTTGTGGCCGTGTTAGGATCAAAGAGTGGTTCCATGCACTCAGTGTGGAACGGACTACAGTCCAGCCATCGTTTTGTGTGCGATTGATTCCTCAACTACAGTGTGCTTGTGTTTGCCTGTGAAGGAGTGTGGGCCGGCTCCGTGGATGAAACGTGGCTCCCATCCACATGCCTCCTGGTCTTATTCCTTCGGGTTTACCCTGGATATGAGGTGTGTGGTTGGATCTGTGGGTGGTGCAGCGCAAGTCACCCATGGTCCCTCTGTAGGCGCAGGCGTCCTGTGGCTGGCCACAGTGACAGGCAAATCCGAAACCGGATGCCGGCAGACATATATATAGACTTCGTTGACTTGGGCACGTGCTTCGCATGCCTGCTGAGGGTTTGCTTCGCCGTGCTCTTGGCACGCACGGAAGTCGGTTGGATGCGGAGCTAAGGTGACTAGTGAATGAGTTGGACCAAAATTATGAGGGCACTGACCCCACATTTGGCTGCTGTCGGGCGTTCTCGATTCCCTGATAGTCACTAGTCACCTTAGAAGCCTACGTGCCACCACTATTGTTGGCGGCTTGCGAACGAAGTCGTAGCTCTGGGGCATACCTGCTGAGCGTTTGCGTCACGGTGTACTCTGCACACACAAAAGTCTTTGGAAGCGAAGACAGGGTGACCAGTGAATGACTTCGACCAAAGGTATAAAGGCGCTGATCTCACTTTTGGCTACCGTCGGGCGTTTTCGACTCCTTGATAATCAGTGGTCACTTTAGCAGCTTACAAGTCACCTCTATTGGTGGCAGCTTGTAAAGGAAGTCGTAGCTCTGGGGGCCATCCCTGTCCTCTACACGTTCATAATATGCATGACAGTGGAGGATAAGCCGCGCTATATCGCAGTTGGATGTCAGTCATGTTTGTCTGCTGCCGTCGCCCATAGCTTAGTGACATGAATCGCTGTTTCGCAAGCGGAAGTCGTGAGTTCTAATCCGGCAGGACTCGGGGGGTGTGCGCTACTGACGAGTCCCAATTGGAAGAAACGACCGTCCAGCGCTTTTCTGGATATGTGTTGGCTGTCTTCCTGTGTGTAACTGCGACGAATCTTCACTAAACCTAATAAATCCCTCCGCTACTGACAAGTGATGTCGCTCTCTGTTGTCTCACCTACTACGTAAGAGTTACTAGATAAACTGTTGCATAATGTTAGACGAGCCGGTACCTTCTCCACACTTTCGAACTGAGAAATGCTGCTACATTACTTATCCGGACACCCCGCCAGTTTTCGATATCGTCTCGGGGGTTTTCATCACTTTTTATGTACCCGCGTAACAGTTAGTTTTGTATTGTTTCCCAAAACCACATTTGTGCAAAGTTAAGTTTACAATGCGTTACTGTGTGGACCGGATGTGCACACTGCCTTCTAAGGAAACTGCACGGGTTACCATATATCACCACCAATGCCTACGTGGTATCACTCGCAACGGTAGGAGAAACGAGCATTTAGATCTTCCTTATTGCTGATCCCAGCTGGGATGATCTCATTGGCCGTTTACTCCAATTCTAACGAAAATCAACGACTTGACTCGAAAGCATGTCGCAGTATCAGCTACTGAAACGATACAAGTACTGCGAAAATCATCGCATATTTACGTCGTCTCAGAAATGTCCACTTTTCTAATAATTAAGTCTGTTACCAGAAATTGTAGTGGATAACCGATCTGACCAATGGTGAGGTAAAGGCTTGGGTCACGTGACAGGTATGAATTTCCCTGGAATGATTTGGTGGTCTGTGAGAATAACTCCTACGTAGGACATCTACAGAATACTTTATGGACATGTATAACCGTTGATCGTACAGTTCTATAAGCATCGCCCCTAAACTTTCCACACAGTCACCATTTCGTGGTCTATTTATTTCGCACACTCTCCTCTGTTTTTATCCACGAGATTTCTTTGTGCTTTCAGTAGCCTCAGTCTATGAGTTAAAAAGGCTCCGTTTTTGCTCTCATTCAACTGGAGGCATCTCTTTTTAAAGACGTCCTCTTCATGTTTGTTTATCTCCTCTAACTATAGCTTCATTGCGATGTGTATATGCATACGTTTTATAGTATGCAAAGACACGCTTCGCATATCAGTAGTCTGGCGCTGTTGTGCTACGGTTCTTGGAGTCACTAAGGGGTGAAGGTGAGCGAAAACACTTTGTGGGTGCACCCAGCTAACAATATCACTTTCACCCAGTGGAACTTATATTTGTGATAATCCGGCCAAGAGTAGCACATTGAGAGCAGGTCACTTTTCCCATTGGCTCAACCAATGCCATGCAATCGGATTACCTCTATTAATACCGCGACGTCACTTCTAAGGCGCGCATTGAAATCACCCAGTAGGAATAGCCAATCGCTCCTCGACACGGACCGTATCGCGAAGGACAACTGGACATTAAACTTAGCCTTTGCGTCACCAAGATAACAACGGTTGGGGGCGTACGTCTTAAGTAAGGCTGCAGGCTTGGACGCAAATCGATCACATTGCGATCAGTTACCGCTGGATAGCATGCCTTCAAAACCGTCGCTCAATTTGGAGCACGTGTGTAGACTCTCACCACGCACTTGTTAGCGCCGACTTGCCGGTGGGTTTCGACGAACGTCCGCAACGACGCTATGAACGAACTCAGGCGTTCTGAATGCGTATCAAAGTACGCTGGTATCTGAGCTGCATAAGCGCTCATTGAACACAGTTATAGGCTACCAGTCGCATATCCGCCAGACGTTATTAGCGGCAGGCATGTCTTTATGTGGCAAATTAAATTGCAAACCTGGACATTGGATCTCTGCACAGTCTCTGGAACTTTTGATACTCACCGATGTGTTCCAACTGGAAATGAATGCAATGAGAGACGCAAAACTCTCAGGGCGCAATTGCCTATTACCCTGAAGAGAGACCGTGAAGCGTGGTGATCTCATCGTGTTTCGGATATAGAAACAGCCGCTGCCGTTTGTATGCATCATAACTTTTTCCATCTGATACGAGAAACCGGCAGCAAAAAATCTGGTGTTAGCGAGGCCATATACGATGAGAGTGAACAGCCGATCCACAGTTTGGCAAAGCGCTTGGTGCGTTGGGCCGAACGCTTTGAGAAGCAGTTTAATCAATCAGAGTTGCCAGTTATTCCACCGGCCAATAAGTGCTCTACTTCCTGAGCCATCCCCTTGGATGCGCCCTCAAGCGAAGAAATCGAACGTGAGATCACACTGTTGAAATTGAACAACGCCGCCTAAGCAGGCAGACTTCCTCCAGCCCTCTTCACATTTGGGGACCTGCTCTTTTGGACGATTTACACAAGTCATTAGTTAATCAATGGGGGCACGAGACTGTCCCGACAGACTGGAGCTGCTCCGTAATAGTTCTAATTTTCAAGGGAGGCTCGCATTCCGAATACGGCAGTCATAGAGGAATCAGTCTGATCTCAATTGCCTCTAAGTTACTTGCCTCTGTCGTCCTTCATAGACTGACTGGCACTCGTGAAAGCCAGATGCGCGAGGAGCAAGCCGGGTTCCATCGAGATCGAGGCTACCTTGATCACCACTTCACATTACGTCAGTTGTTGGAGCACCGCCATGTTTATTGACGGCCCACCGTAGTCGTGTTATTAGACATCAAAAAGGCCTTTGATCCGGTGGACCAATGTGCCCTTTGTGACTGTCTACTCAGTAAAGGTTGTGCCCGAGAAATATGTACACGTCATCCGGGCGCTATACGCGCGTAGCTCGGACAGAGCGCGAGTTGACGGCAAGCTTTCACCGACTTTCAATATCTCCAACGGTGTTGTACAAGGTCACTCGCTGTCTTCGACGGCAAAAACTACTCACGAAGTTGCTGAGATTACCGATGTCAACGATGGTGCGGCAAGTAACCTCATCAATCCCTACAGTCAGAAGTACCATTACTCAGCGCGACTGCAGGAAATAGCAGTGAAGCTGACTGTCCTACAATGCATTGATGCGAACGTTGAATGACAATCGGAGGAGACTTGGGTGCATATACACTGGCGACTGAAACAAAATGGGATCCACCTTTTTCTTGTCTATGGTTTTCAGCTTCCTCAGAAGGCCAACGATCACGCTCAAAAAGTGCTACTACGAGCTAGCTTGTGTCAGCAGTGCAACGACGATCACAAGCGGATGCATTTACGCTGCCAACTTCCCGTCACATGTACCGCATGGCAAATGGAAGTGCATGTTCGTAGACACGAATGGATTCAGCCTCCATCTGCAGTGGACGCAGGCTCGCGCAAGAAGAGAGACGCGCGAACGTCCTCTTGTCTACAGTCACAAGCCGCGTGGTGACATAGATAGTGGCGGCCGTTCATTTCTTGATCAATCAGATGTACCAACAATATTGGATGTCATATAGAGTAATGACAAACAAAGCGCGTGTGCGAGGCATTCGACTTCGTACATATAATGTGTCTTTTCGAGATAATTAGCCTAGCCCGTCATTTTTAACTGTACCCAAAATTTACATAAGTGATCACGCCTGGAGCCGCTGAAACTCCTTGTATTACGAGTTAATGCACTGTATCCGAACTACCATGACCGATCGGCGACGAGTTGACACTGTCATTCTGCTTGCTGTGTATGAAGTCCCGTCATATCCTTAAGGATCACATGTCTGTCTTGTAATCCGAGGGCTCGGGTTCTAGCCTGCTTATGGGTCGGGAGACCCTCGCAGTATCCTTAGCCCACGTGCAACTGGTGGTGGTTTCGCAACGGCGAAGCGTCGGTACTGCGTACCGGCGTATTGCTGGTGCCTTTCTCTCTCTCTCTCTCTCTCTCTCTCTCTCTCTGTTAGCGAGTAATGAGTAGACGGATTTGGGTATGATCCGATTTGCTTTATCGCAATTCGATTTCAAACCGCATAGGTAATCTACGAATCCGAAATGCGTGGTGCGCATCCATCGGTCCCCCACTGGGGATCGAACCCATGACCGCTAGAGGCTAACGCCAACTAGCCAGCAGCTTATACCATTGTGCCATGGGGGGGGGGGGGGAGGACAACAGTGGTTGGCCGTCACGATCAGGTCCTCCCTTGCGAGCGCCTTGAATTCACACAGCAATTTTGAATACTGGTAGGGCTTAGATATTGATTACTAATGAGTAGACGGATTTGGGTATGATTCGATTTGGTTCATCGCAATTCGATTCCAAGCCGGATAGGTCGAGCTATATCGCAGTTAGGTTTCAATTCGTAACGGTCGGCTGTCGTCCCCCATGGCTGAGTTGCATAAGCTGCTGGCTAGTTGGCGTTAGCCTCTAGCGGTCATGGGTTCGATCCCCAGTAGGGGACCGATGGATGCGCGCCACTGACGAGCCCCATTAGGGCGAAACGCGCGTCTGGTGCTTTCCGGATTGGTAGCTTACCTATGCGGTCGGCCGGTGGCCGAGTGGTTGGCACGTTTGCTTTCCAACCATAAGGTCACCGGTTCGAATCCGCGTAGGGGTGGGCGTCCTCGCGGTATACTCAGCCCGCGCGCGACTGGTGGTGGTCGCGCGGCAGCGAAGCGCCGTTACGGCGTATAAGCTGACACATTTCATTTCATTCCCTATGCGACTTGGAATCGAATTGCGATGAACCAAATCGAATCATACACTTATTGTCCATACCATGTGTTGCCTTACCCCTTGATGTGATTCTGTAACACATGTCCCCTGTTTGTTGCTAACCTGTGCACCCACCTTTATTTTTCTATACAAATGATGCCATTGTGTCCTCTGTCAGACGCAGTGATCAGAATCGGACCGGATTTTCAAGCCGACTTGCCAGAATTCGAGGGCGAACCTTGTAAAGAAGCAGAATAACCTCAAAGTTAGTGGTGTTGAGCCTTTGGGATTACTTTTATAGGGTTGGTAGAAATGTGATTGAGAATTTGTAGATATTTTGGAGTAATAAGTGATGGGGTAAGGGGTGGATTAGAGGATAATATTAATAATGTTGGATATGTTTTATATTTTTATAATTTAATTAATTTGATTAGTGAAGAGTAATGGATTTGTGTATGAATGAGGTTTTTATGTAGGTTGGGGGATATTGTTTATGTTAATGATATAAATTGTGGGGGGGAGGATTTGGATTAGTAGGAGTGAATAAGTGGTGAGGGGGGGGTTTGGTATGGGGAGAGGTGGATATGGGGTTAATAGGGAGATAATTATTTTTATTTAGGTTTTGTAAATTAATGGTGTTTAAAGGTGAAGTGGGGGAGGGGGTGGGAGGAAGGATGGGGAGTAATTTGTAGATTGTGGTATGTATGTGGGTGATTGGGGGGGGAGGTAGAGAGAAATAATTATGAGATTGAATATATAGTATTTGAATGGGTTTAAAGTTGTTATAAGTGGACCGGGAGGCATGTGGATGGAAGCCACGTTCCATCAACTTAACTTGCCGAACTACCTCTTGGGTTGTTCGGGTTTACCCCGCTTCAGTAAAGTGTTTAGCAGCAGTACTTCAAGACGTGGTGAGTTTCCGCCTTGTAAGTCATAAATGTCTGTTTGACAACACAGCGACGTGGTTGGTGTGACTCACTACTAAATGAAGTCACTGCCCTTTGCTTCACCTCAGTGGGGCGTTGTACTCCAAAGTGTGCTGATTTCATCGGGAGGATTGCGCCTCTGTTTGGTAACCGATCAAACAAATGACATGTGGACGGAGAATTCAGTCACCGACTGTCAATGGGTACGATTCCGTCGTAATCTCTCACAGCTCATTCGATACACTGGCCACAGAAAGCCTGGTGTCATTGTAACTATTTGCGAAGTGGATGGTTCGCCGATTGCCAATCTACAGAGACCCTTGGATCGATAGGCCGAACATTTTCATCCCCAGTTCAATCTGCCCTCACCGTCCTTTTGTATGCCCTGCGAACCTAGCTGCGTGCCATGGGTCGTCACACTTGATCCACCCAATGAGGCGGTTTCTCTTGTGATCTAACGATTCGAGGCTGCCGGCTTAGACGGACTTCTTCCCGAGCTGTTGAAGTATGGAGGCGCAGTTACCATTAACAGCTAACCTCATTGTTGTCCAATATTTGGATTGAAGAAAAGGTGCCTTCTTCCTGGGGCAATTCAGTTATTCTCCCGATTTTTTAAGGAGGGTACTCGCACTTCATGCACCAATCACCGGAGAATTAGTTTCATTTTGATTGTATCCAACCTATTGGCATTCATTCTACTCTGTAGACAACCCCCTATTCGTGAATCGCAGTACCTGGAAGAACAAGCTGGCTTTCGTCGCGACCGTGGTTGTGTGGATCCTATATTCACGCTCTGCCAAATCCTCGAACACCGGCACCTCTACAAGTGGCTTTCCATCGTTGCATTCCTAGACAGCCGCGCGGTATTCGACTCGGTTGATGGACCTACGCTATGGCATTGTTTACTGAAGAACCAGTTCCCAGAAGAGTACACTGCCATCTTACGCGCACTCTATCTCTACATTTCCAGCAAAGTGAAGGTCTTGCAAACTTACTTCGCCCCTCGTTGTCAATAGCAGTCTGTTATAGCGCTCCTCTGTGTCCTTTTCTCTTCAATCTTGCGATTGAAGACGTGCTGTTGAGAGCATTGGAAAGTTACTAAACTTTTGATCTGCAGCTACTACCGGGCCAGCGAGCGACTGACTTAGATTATGTCACCTTATTTGGTAACGACTCACAGAATATGCAAACTTTTCTAAATCGTCTGGTCATTGAGACATTTAGGTACGGAATGTGCTTCGCCCCATCAAAGTGTAAATTGCTGCTCCAGCATTGGCGTTCACCCGTTCTTGTGCTCACCCTTGTCGGTACACAACTTGAATAATCACATGTGGCGTCGTCGGAATGTCACCATCTCGGTACAAAGTTGTGTTTCCAACACCACCGTTCGGGCGGCGTTGCTATCTGGAAGCGAGTCGTGGCCAGTTCGCGCGGATGACTTGCGCTGGCTCTCGGCCTTCAATGATATGTGCTTTAGTAGGATTGCTCCTGTGCGGTGGCAACAACGTATCTGCAACGGTGAAGTCAGATCTGGTTTGATGACAACGGGGTGACCATAGGAGCATTGGTGTCAGTGAAAAATGCAACTTATGCTTCATATACAGAGGATCCCAACAACTCTGAAACAATGGATAGCTCATGCAGGATGAGTCGGGGATTGCCTCGGGAATTCCGTCGCATCAAGATAGTATGGTGGACGGATAAGACAGAGCAGATAAGACACTATGCCAAACACCGTTAACATAAGGAATTCTACGCATCTTTGAATGTAGTATCGGCCTACACTGCAGCCGTTGCGGACTCTGATGTACACTCTTTTGGCGCTTCCTGCACACAGTACGGTCATTATGCATGTTTGCCACAATCATTCCGACTGTCTTTTAATCACCCGTTCCGAGCTTGATTGGGATACACTGCACAGGCTGCAACAGCAAGATACCAAGTACGGTGTTACTTAGGTGCGGAATGGCAAGTGCGCCGGCGCGGACGGGATACTTCCAAAAGTGCTGGAAAACGGCAGACCCGCGACGCTTCATGCGCTGCACCAAATAGCGGAACGCGTATGATTTGAAGAACAACTGCTAAATGAGCTGAGGAATGCCATTGTGCTACCACTGTGGAAAGGCAAAGGGATCAAGCGTTGTGCCAACAGTTCACTTCAGTTGAGCAACTATGATCTGAGTACCGAAGTGCAGCGGATCCAGTTGCCAAGGCTCACATCGCAAGGATAACAATAAGTAACAACTGTAAGATTAGTGCATCATCATCATCATCATACACGTTAGCTAGAGGTGGGGAACACCTCAGCTACTGTGCCGTAAAATTAGTGGGGCTTCCGGCAAATGGAACGCAAAGAAAATGGGAGCAAGGAAGTGCGCTAAACTATTTAACCACCAGTCTCAGGAAACCGAATGCGGAACGCCACTAACTGCGTGACTGGGTCATGTCTGATAAGATCTCCAACCATTAATGGGACCATCCCCAGACACCCGTCCACGAAGACGGCATGCACCAGCCTGACCAAGTCTCTCAGCCAATCTTTTAATGCCTCTATGCCACGTCATGGACTGACCACATCGCGGTTCGCCTAACGTAGAGTAGTCACGGAGTGTAATACACGCCGAGAAGTGGGCATATGGAGGACGTGATCTAGCTAACAGACATAAAGATTCAGCAAACACTTCAGAGGTGGACCAGAAGGCTTCTTGCCAAAAACCAACTGGCGTACCATAGCATTACTCACCCGGTGTTCCCAACAGACGTAAGCAATCTTCTGCAAGCACTGGTGGTTAAACATGGCCAAGCGTTTGATGTCTTCGCTGCGAACTGGCCAGGTCTGTGATCCATACGGTATGACCGGCCTTATCGCAGCATTATACACTTTGCTTTTTACTGATAAACTGATATATCGTGGCATCAACGTGCTAAGCTATCTTGGGATGATGATAGCTAGAATCCTGCTTGACCACATCGTCACTGAGGTTCTTTAACTAAACGTATCTCAAGAGCATTGCGGATTTCGTTCTGGCCGCAGGTCGATAGATGGGGCGTTCGCAACTCGTCGACTGCATGAGAAATGCCGAAAGCGACACCAACCATTATACTCGCTGATTGCTGACTTTACCAGGGCATTTCACACGGTGGACCGCAAGACGTTCTAGATGATTTTAGGTAACTATGGTTGCTTAGACAAGCTTTTTAGTCTTACTGAATGCCTTCACAGTGATATGTTGGCGAGGGTGCAGCTGTGTGGACAAATCTCAGACGACTTGGAAATTGTCTCTGCTGTGAAGCAAGGCCATGTCTTAGCTCCTACCCTGTTTAATACTTACCTATCTGCCATTATGTCTACTGCCTTCAATGCTTGTGAGTACGGTGTCTGTGTGGGGCGCTGTATTCATGGTGGTTTGCTGTACATCCACCGTTTCGGGCCTAGAATCCATATGCGTGAGACCACCATCCGACCAACTGCCTCCGAGAGCCAGTATAATCGAGGTGCCTGTTTTTCCACAGGTGGACACTGTCAACATTCACATCAAGCGCAACCACACCGGGGATGTCAGTCAACAGCCAATCACATGAAATGCATGAAAATCACGCAGACACGCGTACCGACAAACTGCAGTGATGACTTAACAAACGTTTTACATCAACCGCATTTATTGACTTGGGTTAGTAAATGGAATCGGAAACAGCATACCTACCATGCACTTTTGCTTATCTCCCTAGATTACTCGTTGCGTTATCGATATTGGCCCCTAGTAGCCACGTGGACAGCTTATCAGATCGGCTTGATTGAGACACACACTGCCGCATGTGCGACAGCACTATATGCTTGACGTCGGTGGGGTAGACTGCGTCGGCGCCCATTGCTTTAGCAACTGGTACCTGATGCAGTACCCATCTAGATGTGATCATGCCTTGGCGCCAATCCACTGACATTGCTTCTAAGCAATTAAACATTAGTTCGTGATAAACTTATCTTGATCATGTGCTGATAACGTAGCTTCGGCCCATCCAAATTCAATTCCTTGAACGCAGCTGGACATATAGCAAGTGTTTCGGTATCGTCGTCGAATCGATACGACCGACATGTCCGAGCTACCTCAGGTGCCGCAGTAGCAGCATGCAAGCCACTCCGCTCATACGGCTACGGCCGAACACGTGTCAGGCACTTTGTCACACCAACGAATGCACAGACACTGTTGATAAAATCGCTCCAGGTATCAAATATTGTTCCGAGACAGCGTCCATGTTTCGTTGCCGTAAGGAAGAACCGACAGCATCATCGACATGTATACCATCAGCTTGATCCCAACGGTAAGTTGGTGTTTCGTTTAGACCATGTGTTCCAGCTTGCCAAGCACAGTACTCATCTTCGAAACATGAGTGCGCGACTCGCTGGTCATCCGCAGGTCTGTTGACAGCATTCTCTAGAAATAGTAAAGTTTAGATGAGATATCCAAAACTTAGTAATCTTGAAATGTGAGAAGCTCAATGACTCCATTCTGGTGAGGGGTGAAAAGAGGCAATTTTATCGGTGTTGACAGTAATTCCGAACTAGGCCGCAATCAAAGCGAGAGCCGTGGTTATACGCTGCAACTCATCCGTGCTGTGTGTAAAAAACTCAGAGTTGTTGCCAGGCTCAAATAGTGGTTCCATCCTTTATGGAACAGGTTACGGCCCAGCCACCGTCCTGTGTAAGTCTGGTTTGCATGTTTTTCCACCTTCGAATGGATGTTATGCATATTGAAGGAGTGCGGGCCGTCTCCGAATCATTCGTGACTCCCATCCACATACTTCCCAATCTTATACCTTGGGGCTTACACTGCACATGTGGCGTGTGTGGATGAAATCATGGGTGGTGCAGCGCAAGCCGCCCATGGTTTCTCTGTAGACACACAGGCTTCCTGTGGCCGTTTGCAACTGCAATAACAGGCGCATTCGGAATTGGATGCTGGCGACCATGTATGTAAAACAGCGGGTCCCCTTCAGCCATTTCGTCAGAGCAGTGAGAAGACATAAGTTGCGATATGTTAACATTTCGATTGTTCTCTTCAGTCACAAACACAATACAAGCGGGATTCATGGACAGTTATATACAGGGGGAAAAGTTGGCACGCCAATCAAAATGTCAAAATCAAGGCCACGGTAACCTAATTGAATGTCTCAATAGTTTCTGTGCATACAACACAGGTTGATGAGTCCTAATTAGCAAAGCCTCACTGATTGCCAAGATAATCGGATTGTTTTTGTGTAATAACACATTGAACGCAGTCTCCGGGTTCACCTGATGTCGGGTTGCCAAGAGATGCTTGGTGATAGATGATGCGGGACTCCTGTTCATCATCGGATCCACTCCGTTTTGTTGCGCCTTCAGTTGCTCCACCCACCTCGGCACATGTTCAGCTACCCTCTGAGCTAACTGACGGTCAGTCCTGCCTATGTAAATGTCACCGCAACCGCAGGTGAACTGAAAAACGACGTGAGAGGCCGGACTGACTGATGAGTTGCTCTGACGGTCATGAAGAACAAGGCTTCGCGTTGTATGTATGAGTCGCAACTGAGCGGTCGCGTAGGTGCGCATAAGGGCGGACCGGAGTTTATGTCCAATATCATTCGATACATGGTCTCCTTTGAACGGCAAGAACAAGTAAACATTCTTTTTCTCTGCGCTTAACACCGGTATTTTTTCCTTGGGTGGACTGCTGTGGATCTGAATGAACTTCTCAGGATACCCATTTGACACCAAGGTTTTGAACAAAAATTCTTCAGCTTGCAACATTTCGGGGTTGCATATCCGTCTGGCTCTGTAGAAAAGCGTTTCCACTAGACCACGTTTGTATGCAACCGGGGCAAAACTGGAAAAGTGGAGGTACTGCCCACTCCAAGTTGCCTTGCGATGAACCGTGCGCTGTAGTGGTCTTGATTTTGAAATTTTGATTGGTGTGCCAACTTTTCCCCCTGTATATAACTGTTGTCTATGAATCCCGCTTGTATTGTGTTTGCGACTGAAGAGACCAATCGCAATGTTAACATATCGCAACTTATGTCTTCTCACTGCTCTGACCATGTATGTATTGATTTCAGTCTCTCCCAATCCCAACAAATCATTCACCATCCTGATACGCAATCAATGGCTCCACATTCTCATTAGTATTGGAAGCCGTTGTCATCGATCGAAAACGGGTACTGCTTTGTGTGCCGAAACAGTTAACTGTGAGTCTGAAGTTATCGGGTCTTGGGTAGCCCATTGGCTAGCTATTGGTTTCATATGATCGCGTTTTCGTATAGCTGCAATTTTTATGTAAATGCAAGTGACGAGCTTGCATGAAATGACTGTGTTATCTCACAGTTGAGAACTATGTGATAGTCTGCTTGGCAAACTGGTTGTCATTCCTTCAAAGGTGATTGACATGAGACTGGTCCCTCTAGCTTCGAGCACACAATACAGAGGCTCCTCTAAGAAATCGAAACAACCAACTCACTTCAGGAGAAAGTGTTTTCCTCCTCGTGCCACAGCTTAAAAAATATAGATGTCAGCTGCTTGGTAATCGCTACACTACTGATGTTGAACCATCCAGAAGATGCTTCCCTGGAGCCAGGAGCCATGTATCGCTTCAAATGGTGTATCTCGAGGCGAGTTTCCGCCTCGCTAGGACGCTATGGTGGGCTAATCCGGTGTGTTGAATTGAGCTTCTGAGTACCCAACAGGGCGTCTGGTAGCCAATTGAACTATAGCTTACTCTAAGGAATACTCACTGGCACCAGGCTTCCTATGCGCGACAAATAGGATAAGTTGGGAGCCCACGCAAAGCTATTTAATGAAGGCAGTTGTCTCCATCTCTGAAGCGCTTTAAAATCACTAATTTCCACTATCATTGCACAGATTTTGTTTGAGCTCCCACTATGAGAACTGCACATTTTATTATATCCCAGGGATATTTCGGATGGTATCAAACATTGCCAGTTAGCAGTGGAGATACGTGATTTGATGAGCAAGACTCCCCGTGGCTTAACCTGAAAGGTTCATCACTTTTTACCTCGACGTCGATTGTTACTATACCTCATGGGATGGATCACATATGAGTGCACCTCATGGAAACGAACGATTGATAGCTTAACAGAATCGAATGATCAAACAGTCTGTTTGTATCAATTCCATGATATTTTGACGAACGCTCTACTCCTTCAGTTTGGCTAAGTGGCTACAAGTACCATGGAATCTTTGCTCTATCAATTCCCAACAAATGCCGTCGGCTTATTTAATGTCACCTTTATCCCAAAGGCTGTCGTGAACAAATCACAGTCTCCGGGAAAATATTGCCCCGTGAATCGACTAGATATGCCCTAAGATACTTGCAACTCTTACTCCCACCATGGCAGTACATCTTGCAGTCTTTTTCCAGAGTTTAATTGACTCCCATACACTCCCATTTGAGTGGAAACGTGGAATCATCACTCAGATATACAAAGGAGCTAAGCAATCGGATCCTGCCAACTACCGACCTATCACCTTCCTACCTGTTTTATCGAAAGTGATGGAATCGGTAATCACAGATGAACTAACGCGATATTTTGAAAGTCTACAAATAATTTCCAATGTCCAACATGGTTTCAGACGCAGACGATCTTACCTCACTAATCTGCTCCTTTCCCCGAATTCATGGACCAGCGCAGCTGATGAAGAAGTCCCCATAGATGTGGTTTACTTAGATTTTTCTGAGGCATTCGACTGGGCCAATCACTTCACTCCACTCCATAAACTTGCTATGTTTTCAACACTTCCCTGTTCACCTGATTGGAAGATTACCTACAAGACAGAACCACCAGGGTAAGAAAAGCCAACACTCACTCCGAAACCCTGTCCGTATCCATTGGTGTACCGTAAGAACTCGTCCTCAACCCTCTAATGTTTTTACTTGACTTAAATAACCACCCAAAAAACTATCCTTTGTGCAAATATTTGCAAATAATGCTAAAACATGGAGAGCAATTCGCTCAGCATCCGACCGTGTCTATCTTCAGAGTGATCCGGACCGGATTAACGAATGAGCAGAAAGGAACCAGCTCCCACTGAACCCTGCGAACTGCCACCTGCTGATGGTGTGCAACGGCTTCATTAACACATCTTCTGAAACAGCACTTTTTGCAACAAGCGACTAGTGAGCGGGACTTAGGTATCATCGCTCAAGAGAACCTTACCAATTCGCTCCAATGCTGGGAAGCAACGAATTTGGCAAGTTTGAACGTGAGGCTTTTGAACCGAGCTCTCAGTACCTTTGAGCGACGGTTAGTACCACTGTCGATCAACACATATCTTCGTCCCTATGTTGAATATGAGGTTCAGGCATGGCGCCCATGGTTAAAACGAGATATTCGTCTCTTGTAGCAACCCCAATGAAGAGCGACTAAGGCAACACCTCAATCAAACAAAAACAGCAGTACATCAGCCATTTGCACTTATGCTTCGTTGCCACACAACCATGATTTATGGAATAAAGAATAGTAAGAGAGAGAGAGAAGGGGACTTACCTGAAAACTTTAGTGCCCTAAGCAAACATTCAGGATCAAGGCGCCTGCACCTTGTGTTAACAACATACCGTCGCAAACAGCTGACTATCGTGCAAAAATAAGGCGGCATCGGCGAGACAGCTTCATTGCGGCTTTCACTGGCCCCCGTCATAATCAACCATTACCCCGCAGTAAACTAAACACCAAACATACATTAGACAGGCAGTCCTGCTGGAAGACGGCAGCAGACGCGCCACTGGTGTCCGTTGAGAGCCATGTACTCTAAGGTCACGAGCCAAGCACAAGGCGAGTCACGTGGACTTCAGCCCGGAAGGTGAGACGGACCAACGGAACCCAGTTTGGTCGTCAGTGACTTCACTTCACGCTGCCACGTCATTTTTGTCCACCTTGACCCTTACGCTGCCCTATATCTGGCAGACTAAACGAGGCCCTCTTCAGTAAGCAGTGACCAGGTATGCGTAGCACGTGCCCAAGCCAACACAACTTATTCAGTGCCATCTGCTGTTCTAAGGAGCTAGCATGATTATCACTACCTAGTACTCGGTTAGGCACTTCATCGTTACGGACACACTGGTGCCATCCGACACCAACGATGCTTCGCGGACAACGATGATCAAAGACTTGAAAGCGCCTCAGCTCATCAGACCGAAGGGGCCAAGTTTCACTACCATAGAGTAGGACGGCCCCCACTGTGGTTTTGTAAACATGACCTTTCAGACAGAGGGAAACTCCCTTCTGTCGCTAAGCATGTTGCAGATTCCAAAAGACACTTCTGGCTTTTGCAGTGCTTTAACTGACTTCATTTTCTATGCGCTCATCATTGCTTATGCAGCTGCCGAGGTAAGTGAATCGATCAACCACCAAGTTCCACGTTATCGAGGATCCACGGGTCATCAAGAGGCTAGTGGTCCTTCAGCGGCACTGCATTTTGAAGTTGCGAAGTGCATACCAAATAATGGGACCACTCTAGACAGGCTATTCAGGGTTGATTGCGCAGCCGCAACATCGTCGAAAAGCAAGACGATATCGTCCGCATAATCAAAATCAACTAACCTTTCACCAAGCAGCACCACAACACCAGCATCGTGCGGCTCTGTAAGGGGACGCTCCATGGTGGATTCCACGAGGAAATCGAACAAAAATGTGGAAATCGGACAACCCTGTCGAACGTCACTTGTTGTCGGATAGATATCCGACAGATCACCATAGACCCTGACCCGGCCTGTCTTATTCAAGTATAGAGCACTTAAGATGTTCACATATTTCGTGGGGACATCTTTCCAAGCAAGTATTTCAAACAGAATGCATCGATTGACTGAATCGAACGCACTCTTGAAGTCGAAGAACGCAACTATTGTCGGTATGCGTAGCGCTGCTCTAGGACCTGTCGCAGAGTGAATATATGGTCTATACAGCCACGTCCTGGACGGAAACCTGCCTATTCTTCCCTAATCCGAGACTCCCGTTCCACAGTAAGGCGACGAACGAGAATCGAGGCCAGTAATTTTGTCACTACGCGTGTTAATTAATTAATGTGTCAGCTGTACGCCGTAACCTCGCTTCGCTGCCGCGCGACCATCCCTAGTCGTGCGCGGGCTGTGTATACCACGAGGAGGTCCACCCCTACGGTGATTCGAACCGGGGACCCTGTGGTTATAAACCAGGTGCGTAAACCACTCGGCCACCGGCCGAGCGTTAGGCTAATATCCCTGGGGTTAGCACTGTCAGTGTGACTGCTCTTCTTATGTATTGCCACTGATCTATTCATTCCGGTTAGGCGGGACGGTCTCCTCCTTCCATACATGTTCGAACGGTGAGGTCAGTGCTTTGCAGAGGACCTCACCTCCATCCTTAAATAGTGCAGGTGGGAGGGAATCCGGGCCAGCGGCACGAAAACCATTGAGGTCTGTGATCGCGTTTTGGACCTCAGCTTCCGATGGAGCCACTAAACGAACCGCCCACGGTTCACCTTGCATCAATTGAGTAGGAAGAGGTCCAGAAGCAAGGGGTCAACTGAAGTGATATCGAAAGGGCCCCGCTGAATGAGCCATACGGCGCTCCTTATTGTGAATGAAAATACCCGCTTTGTCCCTGGTTGTCTCATTGAGATCTGGTTTCCTGGGACCAGTGACGGGGATCAGCTTGAGGAGTTTGCGACAGTTCCTTACTTTTCCCGCCTCCTCTATTTCTTAAGCCCTGCTGGTCCACATGGCTTCCTTGTCAGTGCGCAGGCTCCGCTTTAGTTCGCGCCTAATAGTCCGTCTGCTCACATTGTGCTTAGATCCAGCCCGGAGTTTCCTTCTGGCTTCCAACCGATTCACTGACCTCTCGGAAATCCAGTGACTGTTGCAGTGACGTTAATACTACCACAAGCAGATGCTCCTGCGTCGTGTATGGCGACCGAGATTCTATTCCACTGAAACTCTAGGTCATTAAACAAGGGAGCGAAACTTCGGTACGCAGTGCAGCTTGCTGGACTTGTCTGACCGAGAACTGAGACCATTTTTCAGTTGTCAATCGGAGGAGACTTTTGGTGCTTCTCCCGGTAAAGTTCATGGATAAACCACAGTGTACCAAGGCATGATCAGAGTCCATGCAGGTATCCCAGTACGATCGGCAATCCAGGATGGAACCACGCCACCTGTAACCTATGGCTATGTGGTCAATTTGCATCCATCGCTGGACGACTCCTGGAGGACGCCAAGTGACACTTCGGCGCCTACTATGTCTAAAAGCAGTATTACTAAAAGAACGACTGGTGCTCCCCACACAGTTGCAGCAGACGCTCGCCGTTATCAGTCCGTTCGGAGTTAATTACCATAATTACCACCCAGCTGAGCTTCTGAAGAGCCCAGGCGGTTTACTTATGCAGTCATATCCCTTGCGAATATTATGATATTTGAACTGGTAGCACTGCGTAGTGGCATGTTCAGTTCATGGTAGTATGTGTCCTTGGCAGCACCAGAACTGCAGTCGGTAGGAGCGTAAGTGGAAACCGCAAACAAACAGCGTAACATACTAGTTCGTGAATCAACCATGGTTGGTGTCGTCAAACGGGCTAAATGCAAACAGCTGTTCACCGGAATCCAATCAACAAACGATGAATCAGCCTTAGGGCTGAGTACGATACCTACCCCAGCTTAACTAGAGGCTGCCGCATCAGTGTCTCCGGATGCGTGTAACCAATAGCGAGAGGATAAGCCGGGTGCAGTTAGTTCAACAACTCCGTGAAATTCATTGATCCTAGTTTCGGTTACGCAATGCACGTCAATACCCAGTGTGTCCAACCTACGTGCAAGTGCAGCTTGTTGACCTATTTCTCTTAGAGTGCAAACGTTGAACGCCGCCAGGGAAACGAGACAAGGTGTCTTTATAAGGGACTGTTGTCGATAGGCATCCGATGGGCGTTGTGGGCGTTGATGGTTCTACTCCAGTGGCACTTCCGTTGTTATTTAAGCTGAGAATTATAGAAGGTTGATAATGCGGGTCGGGATGGGAGTAGGAGAAATGGGTGGAAAAGAAAGAAGGGAGGCACCAGCAGTATCATGTTTTCGCTTATCCGCCGTGCTGTATGCAGCAGATAAGGTGACCTTTGATACTCTGCACGACAGCCGACGCAGGATGAAGTTTATTTTGAAGAAAAAGCTGTGGTTGTATGTGGGCTGAGATACCACCAGGGCGCCCAGACTTAGATAGGTGGACGATTAGGGTTCTCAACCAAAGCCTTTGACTCGAAAGCTTGTTCGCAAGCCAGTGGGGAAGTGGTAATGATTTAGTTTTACAGAAATGAACGTCATCCCACTTCAAAGCTCAAACCTGGAGGACCAGGAGACTGAGTTTGTCTGAGTTCTCATCATTGACCAAAGTGATAGCAATAGTTCTCAAGATGCCCGGAGTCACCACCGAGTATAGTTTGTGAAACGAATTTGCGACCACCCAAGTCTTAACCCTGTCAATTGTCTACTTCTCCGTTGGCCAGCCTCATCGCCCGGCATGGATCATTCGTGTACCTGTCCACTTACCCCTTTTCTGTTCAAACGCTCTGTGCCATGACGCTCTTTCTGTGTGACTTAGTGTCCGGTTTCCAGTTCACCCACGTCCTACCTCGTTTTCACTCCTACACACAAGTACCCCTGTATTTTTGTTCGTCGCCATCAGCCGGCAATTCAGATATGTCGACCAGCTATCCGGAAAAGCACCAGACGGCCGTTTCGCCCTATTGGGGCTCATCAGTGGTGCGCATCCTTCGGTCCTCTGCGGAGGATCGAACCCATGACTGCTAGTGGCTCTTGCCAACTAGCTCGCAGCTTATGCAACTGCGCCATGGGGGACGGTACCCAACTATCATGAATTGTTAGCTGAATGCGATATAGCCCGACGCATCCTCCACTGCCATGCAGGCACCTGCCATGCAGATGACAGCGGTCGGCCTTCCGGCGTCAGGACTTCCCGGTTACGGCAGCTATGAATCGACATAGCATTTTGTGGAATCCGTACGGGCGAATTGGTGTTACTTATGAATGGAAGGATTTTGGTGAGTATTTTTGTTCGTCGCCATCAGCCGGCAATTCAAATATGTCGACCAGCTATCCGGAAAAGCACCAGACGGCCGTTTCGCCCTATTGGGGCTATGTCGATTCATAGCTGCCGTAACCGGGAAGTCCTGACGCCGGAAGGCCGACCGCTGTCATGTGCATGGCAGGTGCCTGCATGGCAGTGGAGGATGCGTCGGGCTATATCGCATTTAGCTAACAATTCACTGATAGTTAGGATACCGTCCTCCATGGCGCAGTTGCATAAGCTGCGAGCTAGTTGGCAAGAGCCACTAGCAGTCATGGGTTCGATCCTCCACAGAGGACCGAAGGATGCGCACCACTGATGAGCCCCAATAGGGCGAAACGGCCGTCTGGTGCTTTTCCGGATAGCTGGTCGACATATCTGAATTGCCGGCTGATGGCGACGAACAAAATACTCACCAAAATCCTTCCATTCATAAGTAAGTACCCCTGTGTTCGGCCTTATTGACAGGACACTGTTTCCCTCGATCGATTTGTGTGATTCTCACAGCTTGTACAGTTAGTGTATCAGACCTGGCCTCAGACGCTTCATTGTCGGACGCATACCATTGGCTCATTTTGATTCTTACCATAAGCCCGGTGTCTCACTTTGATCCCATTGTTTGTTTCGCACACATGAACTCACAGGTCGCTCGTGGATGTGAGCGCGAATTGTTATCATATCTTTGAGTTTGGAAATCGTAAAAGTAATGTCTATCTTGATACGATGAATTTGTACCAATAGCAACATTATCTCAAGTCAGGACTTGGTTTTTTGTTGCGTATCCCAGTGGGATACGCGTGGCTTAAACTTTCAAACGCTTTGTAGCGTTACATAGCTCAATGTGTCAAAGAGTTACGCAAACCGTCGCACCACGTTAAGGTGCAGTCTCGTTGCGACGGAAGGCAACACGTGGATTATGCCGTCTCACCTACGAACTGCGCCTTCGTTTACTCGGTGTGTTCTTAAAATACCGGCGGCTTCGCCTAGTTCTCGTTCCTTCATACTGGATACTAACTGAAAGCTCTCACCTATGTACATCACTGCTGACTCCAGCCCCTTATAAACAATGTCGAAGCAGTCAGTTGAAAGTTGTAACGCAACACTGCCGTTTGGATTTTTCTCTCTTAGAATCCGCTCCCACTGGATTGTACTACCAACACATGCGGTGAACGCACCAGATATCGCGACATTCGAGAGACTTCTAGAATTTCATATTAGTGCTAAACGCTACCTAACAGTGTGATAAATTGCGGTGTCTCCACTACTGCTGATTCACATACCACGTTGGAACCTTTTTTGATTTCAATTTTCTTGAGCATTTTCCATCCTGTGGGTCTAGTAAATTTGTGCTTTTTATCCCACCATACACTGTTGTACTATAAACTCTAGTAGGGTCTGAACTTACGCTGGTGAGGAATAATACCGATAGTCTTGTACATCTAAATTGATTTTCTGGCAGAGCAACTGTTGTTCTCGCACAATATCGGGAATCTATCCACTATCTGACCGATCTGCTGAGCGCACAATCACTATTAATGGAGTCACATGGCAGTAGGCGGTCTACCCGGGTACTAAAATATCGAGCAACTACAACCACGTCCGACTTGTCACTCGAAATTTGCGAACTTCACAATAAAAGATATCCTTGACTGAATCACAGTTGTAATCAATTGGAGCGCAGGCGGGTGATGATCATATTGTATATCCTCTTGCTAATCTTATCGATTCCACCTGGGCCATAAGCCGAATCGTAGTAGTCTATTAATCGATGACCAACTCAGCAACATGGCGTCAACCCTACCATAGGACATTATGACTACTACAGTCGAACTCGCTGCATCGACTTCTGGGGCCTGCTAAACGCAGGTGACATTTGTGTCCCCAGTCGGTGTAGGTTTCGACTGTAATTCTGAGGTCCTGCAGCTGCGTTACGGAAGGACAGCAAACTTCGATAACAAGAGGTTCTGGAACACCCGCTAAACCGGCCTATTGTTCAATCTGCACAAGTATGCGTAAATTGAAGCTTTCTAATTAAAGGTCATATGTATACATCGGATCGAACTCTGGACACCGGCGAAGTCATTATTCGAAGCGGATTCAAGGAAAACGGGGTTATTACCATTTAGACAATCGGTATGCGATGAAGGCGCGCGGGTGCCAAGGGACGCTGGAGCAGTACAGTATTCTGTGTTTAAGACCGCGTCTTTTTCTTAGCTCGTGGTATACAACCCAGTTGCACAGGCCGAAGTAGGGGTCCGCGGACTACACTTTGTGTAACACTGCTCTAACCGACCAAACGCATTTGACACAGCACACTACTACGTCGTCACGCGTCCACCAAGACTGCCTTGGAGGGTATGAACGCAAACTTGGGTCGTCTGCGCTCGTCAGGGGTTCGATTAGCGGCTTTTTCGGGCCGTTTCGAACATTTGGAAATTGGTGCGCTCTTGTGCAACTCACTGAACCCCGATTTTCTCTCAGTACCACTCAAGAAAAACTGAATGCCTGCGTGCTAATTAACGTTCTCCGGCAACAGCCAAACTATGGATCCAAATAGACCACCGCATCACCGTCAGTTTCAGATGTCGTCGTTGAATCCTCGCTTACCATTCCTTCCTGAGACCTGTGCCTCAACCCTGACCATGTTCTATTTCGCTGCCGTTTTTTTGACTTTTATGAAAAATAACAGGTAGTAAACAATGTGATCAGAAGCCGATCTGTCGATGTCCACGGCTTTTTAAACCTATCAGGATGCTCCGCCAATCACACTTCTGTTTTCTCGCCCCGTGGTCACCGAGCCTCATCGTGAATGGCTTTCTGTTGCCATCCTTGTCACGTGGCTTTTGTTTTAAGCGCATCGGGCACTGGATATCCGAAAGATCGGGTAAGCACTCTGAGATGTCGAAATATAACCCCCTTGACACCGCGCACAATGCGATTATATGGGCTACCAAGTTTGAGCTGAGACCCAGTCTGCTAGTTGGCAGAGAAACCTGACGTACTCAAGGAGCCTCAAAAATGCATCAGACAGACTCTCCAGTGATTATTATCAAAATCTCTGCAACAGTAGCTTACAGTTTAAGCGGAAGGATCTGACGCAGTATCACCGGCTTGAAAGCCAATCAAGCGCAATTCACATGAGTTAACACAGCTACGCGAAGCGAAAGGACAACCCCGGATGGGTGCGACCTAGCATACATACTTGTTGACTTGGCTCCAAGCGGAGAAGGCGTACGATGGGCTGACCGCTTCGAATGAACAGTTGGTATATGATGAACGACGAACACTAGCTTGTGAAGAGCAGCGACTATGGAATTGTTATTAGCACATACCTAAGGTATAGACGATACCACTATTCCTAAATACTAGATTTTGGTTCGCTACCTAAACTTCTTTTTGACTAAAACTCAATGCTAGCGAACGTATGTTTTCAATAATTCCTCTTTAGGCCCGTACAATTATATGTAAAAAAAACAAAATGTTTAACACAACGTAAAGGCTGATAAAACAAATTCGGTTCACAGTCACTGATCAAGCACAATCACTATCCGTTAAGTCACCATTGCGGCGTACACTCCATTTAGTGAGCCGCATGTCACAGTCCGGGTGGGCCAAGGCAATTTTACTGTCTGAACGAGCTGTTTCTGTACACACGACTCCGGCTTGTACAATCGAATCGCGATGGTCTCCGCGGATTCAAGCAAACGCCTACGAACGCACTGCTCGATTGTCTGGTGCCTGATAAATCACTTTGAATGACTCGGCCAAGTTGGTGACATGGCCAGTGTCGGCGCGATGCGTGGCTATGGATGAGTTGGTTTGTTTTCGACAAGCGGTCATGAGCCAAGCCGGATGATGTTCTTTCACGCTTTCAGACAGGCGCCTCGTCGTTCGGCTTATGTACCCTGCTCCACAGGAACAGAAAAACGAATAAATACACATTGATTTGACGTGGACCGGCCTTTTGTTTTTGGTTAGTTCCAATCATTGTGTTACCGGCAAACTGGATTTTCATTTTAGCTGCTAGGAAAGTGTATCTGAGGGCATGAGAAAGGCGATGAGTTATGATTTCAACAGCGATTTCTCCCTTATGTGGTAGTTGGAGAAATATGGGTTTTCTCTGGACTTTAAAGGTTACGGGAGCCTTCTTCCTTTCCCTCATGTTGACTTTCAGGAAACTGTCAGGGTAATCATTTTCTCAGCGTCGAACGTATGCGCTTCAGTTCTTCGGGAAATGTTTCGTCCGAGCAAATTCTTTCTGCTCGGCTCATTAGACTGAGGATCAGGTTCCGTTTTAATTTCAGCGGGACGAAACTGTATAAATTCAGGCATTGTCCATTCCACATGTGTTTCCTAAACACCTGACCTTGTAACATGCCACTCTCGAGTCGCTTCATTGTCACGTCGAGGAAGTGAAAAGTACCATTTACCTCTACTTCGTTTTGTCTGTCGATGAGCTTTCGACGCACGCCACCATTCTCATAAAACCGCCCACCATTGCGGAAATCAGGGACAATAGCGGCGCTCTACTTTCCAATGCTGACGTCCTCCGGCTCGATGAGTAGGACGCTTTCAGAGCTGTTCAGTTGACTCCCCACCTTCATGCTCTGGCAATTGCACTATGACTGGTTCAACCAGAGACTTTGATTAGATTTGAGTTTTGAAACGCGATCGCATCATCCAACCGTTTTCGCATATCTGGTCCGGATTCTCTACGGTCCGCGCTACTTAAAAGGAAGTACCTTACAACTGATGGATCCACTTGTTCGACCTGATTTAGCTATAGGCGACCACCTCTGCCAACTTGGGTGAGTGTATCGCAACAGCAGCAGTACAGCAAATCCTCCGTAAGTTGACCACCCAAGGGACTGGCCCAAACTGGTCAATCCTTATGGTGGTCTGGATCCATAAAGTTAACATGGGGAATGTTCAAGAAATGAGAAAAAATCGGTCAATTTAGGCAATTGGTCCACTTCGGGTGGTGTACTATATCTCGGAAGAGCAGGTGCACTAGCACTATCAACTTGACATCGGTCTCCGCTCTCGTCTGCCTCTTAATTGCAAAACGAGAACTAGTTATGAGGAAAGGGCAGGAAAGTATTCCGCTAGCTACTTTCCATCTCTCTTACCGTCGCTTCCTACCAAACACTGTTTATCAGACACGGTTACGTATGCCTCTCCACCGCTTCTCATGACTTCCTCGCATGACACCAACAGTGGTGGGAGCTCTTGTCGCCCGCTCAGGTGTGATGATAGTCGAATCAATACCGGGTCCCTGAATCAAGCCATTTCAGAACCCAGTTGATGCGCCTGGTCAAATGTCTTTCGTATAGCCGGAGTCAATGGATTCAGTGGCGGAGTTCAGATTATGCAATTAGCAGGTTGTGCTGAATCACTTACCCAGGAAGTCATGCTGGAATCTGTTGGACAGTCCATGTGATGTTCCGAACAATCTGGCAATTGAGAAAGTGTGGTGAATCGGCCGGTAATTTGTGACTTTCTGTTTAGGATCACCTTGAAGGGCGAAAATAAACGATGTTTTCTATTGATTCGGAAACTGGCCAGATTCTAGCTGCAAGGTGAATATACTCAACAAAAGCAGTTAAGCCTCCCTAATCGAATGACGGATGGGGGTACTATCGGACTCCGGCTTTAGGGGGAATAAATGGTGAGAAGGAATATCTAAACTGAAACAACTATCCATAGAGATTGCGGAACAAAACGGCTATATTCTGTGCACACCGCGTGGTCACAAACAGCTCAAATGAGACACGAAAATGGCACTGGCAATACAGCTACGTTTGGATTTTTACGGTTCCTAGCTGGAAGCAAACTCATGGATAGCCGATAACCATACATATCTAAACAGATCCTGATTCGAGGATACCACCAGACGCGTCGCTGATGCCAATTTCCTGGAGACTAAAATGGGCTAACAACCACTAGTTCGGTGGCCAATGGCATCACTGCTCGGTGTTAAGCTAACAACTGCTTACCTCAAACCATACAAAAATTCCAGATTCGCTACACTTTCTCTATATCAATGACATCGGTATATCCACCAAGCATGGCAAGTTGTTCTTATTTGCGAATGACCTTGGAGCTGTTTATGAACTGTTGCCAATTCCAGGTCACGTCTATCCCGCTGAAAATTGGTGCAACACTTGGGCTATAAAGTTCCCAGGTTACAAACCAGCCACCACGTCCTACGTCTGTCCACTTCTTGAATGATCTATTGAATCCAACACTAAAGGTATCTGGCTACTCTTGATCTCACTATCTGATATTCTCTTAAATCCCACTTTCTTGAGCAAGCAGAATATTAAGTAACACGAATCAGACAGCCCATCACCAAGATATCTAACACAATCTATGCAGTCTCTATTAAAGTCATGCTTCTAAATCCCTTACCAGTCTCTTCCTTGAGTACCACAGCATCATTTGCAGCAACAGTGGTAAAAACTGCTAAGAAACGTACAATACTCCTCCACTACACCAGTTTTTCCTGTAAAGTCTGCTTCTACCTTTCGAGAATGATACCGACACTATTACATCGAGCTTCAACATCTTGGACCACTCGTGATTTCAGAAAGTTTTGAAAACAAACGGGTGGTATAGTTTTTGGGCAGCGTTTCGCTTTTGACACAAAAGCTTCCTCAGGCCGAGTGAACCAGTCGATGATTGATATAGCACTTATAGCGAACTGGGATGATAATCGCGACGAATGGGATCTAGTCAGAAGACCAATCGGGTTACAGCTCAACACATCACTCCAAATAGTGCACCGAACGATCACAAGTGGTCCGTGCTACAAGGTCACACACGTAAGCCCTGTTAACGATGCGTGCAGGGATGATGTGGCGTTCATTCTCTGCCCTGGATCTGCCCCATGTGCTCCTCAGGCTGGTCGGGTTAACACAGCTCGCGACGCTCGAAATCTCTGCCCCGTCCATTCTGTTCACGCAACTGTTCAGTTTGCTAATCTCAGCCGCCTCTGGGAGGTTGATCGCAATCCCTTTCTAACGATTTTGACGTTCTCCAAGTCGATCTACTTTAGTTGCAAAGACAAGCCTAATTTGATGCTGCTGCCCAATCTGATTCACCAGAATACTTACCCTACCTACATTTGAATTGCAATATAATTTCAAGCCATTGTTGTACACTAGTTGTACTGAGAACCGGGGTGGCTATTCGCTGTGGTTTCTTATCAGACACGTCATCCTGTGGAATAGTCTTCCAGCCACAATCGTGTGCTGTGTACACGCGAGAACGTTCCGCAGTGTACATGGAAGTTTTCTTGATCAGAACTTGGGAAACTCGCCCAGCGAATTGTTATAGGATTAATCGGACTCCAGAAACCAGTGGGAACATAAATTGTCGGTTGATTGCGACGAACACAACTACTCACCAAAATCCTTCCACTCATAAGTAATACCAATTCGCCCTTACGGATTCCACAAAATGCTACGTCGATTCATAGCTGCCGTAACCGGGAAGTCCTGACGCCGGAAGGCCAACCGCTGTCATCCGCATGGCAGGTGCCTGCATGGCGGTGGAGGATGGGTCGGGCTATATCGCATTTAGTTAACAATTCGTGATGGTCGGATACCGTCCTCCATGGCGCAGTTGCATAAGCTGCGGGCTAGTTGGCAAGAACCACTAGCAGTCATGGGTTCGATCCTCCGCAGAGGACCGAAGGATGCGCACCACTGATGAGCCCCAATAGGGTGAAACGGCCGTCTGGTGCTTTTCCGGATAGCTGGTCGACATATCTGAATTGTCGGTTGATTACGACGAAATACTCACCAAAATCCTTCCACTCTTAAGTAATAAAATAGTTGCGTGCATATAAAAGACAAGCGCAACAGAAACCTTGATGTGTTGACAAGACAACTGCACGCACATGACCGAAGCTGCATCACGACTGTACATGGTGCTCTTTCCTATTAGAAATTGGTCTTCTCACACTCCAGAAATATTATTCTTACTGTTTTATTATTATTGGCGGTGAAACGCTAGCACAATATACTGCTGTTTTCTGTGACGTTATTGGGGAATTTCTTAGGTGTTGAATTCAAAAGTAGCGTTTCATCTGCGTTTGATGTCGCGAAGAAGGGAAAGCTTGTATCCCATTGATCCATTTAGATGCTCTCACAAGTTAATAACGGAAGAACATAAGTAAACCTGCGCAAAAATGCTGCGTGGTACTGGTAGGTCTTAGTGGATAGATTTTGAAGCTGATATATCTACTTTTTATGCTGGTGGTCAATACAGCTAGTACAAGTGCCA
The DNA here is from genome assembly GCA_944474145.2 of Dicrocoelium dendriticum. Lineage (NCBI taxonomy): Eukaryota > Metazoa > Platyhelminthes > Trematoda > Plagiorchiida > Dicrocoeliidae > Dicrocoelium > Dicrocoelium dendriticum. The sequence continues at coordinate 8,013,588 of OX104060.1, read as the reverse complement.
GCTGACTTGAAGTAATGTCCTACCAGTCCCTATGTCAGTCAACAACAACAGTACATCAGCCATTTGAACTGATGCTTCGCTGCCATACAACCATGAGGACCTATGAAATAAAGAATATGAAGAGGGAGAGAAGGGGGGACTTACCTGAAACCCTTAATGCCCTAATTAAACATTCAGGGTCAAGGCACCTAGACCTTGTGTAGACAACATACCGTTACAAATAGCTGACTATCGTGCAAAGATAAGGCGGCATCGGCGAGACAGCTTCCTTGCGGCTTTCATTGCCACGCGTCATAATCAGCCATTATCCCGCAGATAACTCAGCACGAAACACACTTTAAACATGTAATTCGATTAGGAGACGGCAGCAGACGCGCCACTGGTGTCGGTTGCGAGCCATGTTCTGTAAAGTCACGAGCGAAGCACAAGGCGAGTCACGTGGATTCCAACCCGGAACGCGAGACGGACCAACGACACCCAGTTTGGTCGTCAGTGACTTCATTTCGGGAAATGAAGTCCCTATGTAACAATCTTACATCTATGTGATAACTATTATGGTTGCTAAAACATCGAAGCTCTTTTTGTGTCTGGATGACCAAGTGCTCCAGCTCAATCTCTGTGCATATGTCTAACAATTGTTTTCAAGTGCGACAACACCCCTGAATTATTTATACTCCTCTCGTTTGTCAACCCTGTCTAGTTATTCGGAAGAACAAGCTCTCGCACTGCTTACCTGGCATAAGGCAGACTTCGAAGGAGCTCGCAACGATTTACCCAATTTCAGTCCATTACGGTATGAATGGACAGCATACGAACGACGTGTGTTCTTTCTCGCCCTGGATTACTACAATAAGCAATTTCACAAGATTAAAAAGTTGGTAAGTGCCATGGACGATTTTTCATATTGTTAATGTTAACATTTTCTCTCATACTTTTCCATTCCTTTCCCATTTTTCAGTTTAAAAAGCGTACAGTCAACGAGCTCATTCTGTTTTATTATCTGAATAAGCGAAATCAACAAACGTTATATGAAATGAGCCTATTCGGGCCGAAATGGACAGGTTTACATCGGCGTGGATATCTAACCCCTGGGATGCTAGCCCGCACTATGGACGGTAGTCCCGTGAAAGGGGACTCTCATCAGGTAACACCTTCGCTTAGATTGAAACACCATTTGAGATGTGTAGAAGTAGCTTCTTCCAACTTCCTCACAAGCATTATTTTATCGGCATAATATTATATATATATATATATATATATATTTATATATATTGATCACAATCTGTGTACAGATATTTTGCCATCGGAACCATGGTAGAATAGGAAAACAGGGTTAGATTAAATGAAGAAAGCAAACAAACAATTTTTTATCCATTTTTACTCTCACTTTTTGGGTATTTTTAATGGTTTTTTATTGTGCGAGGGAAGGGGATGATCCATCCAAGGTTCGTCAGTGGGCGAGATACTACCCGGTTGCCCAGGCCGAAGTAGAGGGTTGTCCTAGGGGGCCCCACCCCGAGCCTTTAATCCAGGATCTAATCTACAAGGCAGCAGGGCGATATGAAGGTATCGCAACGCGTTGGGAGCCGGTGACCAAAAAAGTAGTTCAGACGCCTTTAGGACCGCATAGGACCAGGGACCCAACACACATTTCCAGGATTGAATGTGAGTTTCAACATCAATGCATTGATGAGGCAATCCACGCTGCTCACCGTTGTTATGGGCTGTTCCGATCGATTTCAGATAGCGTATTTCTGTAGACTCATCTTCGGTAGATGAGTCTTGTAGATCCTTCATCGGTGATTAATGCCGACTTGGCTCCACCACTCTCAACAGCTCTAATCACGATGAGGTTGGTGGCTTTTGATATTCACCTAATCGGTTATCAAGCACTCTTTGGATCACTTTAGACTAGTCAGCCAAATTGTATCGGCTATCGGTGGGGGAGGGGCAACTAACCTCTTTTCTTCTTCCAGCCCTAGGAGAAGCCGAATGATATTCCTTCCTCTGTTGTGTATGCTCCTTGCTATACGAATGTATCCCATTCCATGGAAACAAGAGAACATGTGAATACACGCTCGCTTGATCTGGAAGTTCGTTATAGTTGAGATTTACTGGCACGGTTGAGTCGTTGGTGAACCGGATCTGCCGGACGCTGAGCGAATATTAAAGAATTCCGGTTGAAATTTCCACTACGGTTTTACCCCTGTACAGTAGCCGTAGACTGCTATTAAGATTGCTGGATATCCCTTCTCTTCTTTTGGTGAAACTGTATGCAACAATGGCTGACCAATCGTGTGAAGGACCAGAACAGCAGTCCCCTTCTACTTCTTTCTTCGTCAAATGTGCCACCATCCTGTGGAACCGTCTACCAGACATACTCATTTGCTTCTGAGAAGATTCCTCGCAGCTAGACTCAGCCAGACAGCAAGCATACATCTATGCACGCACTTTACAGGATGTATGCTGGCTGTCCGATTGTGTCTAGCTACGACGAATCTTCTCAGAGACTCACTAAAGGGCCGCGTTTACAACGCATCAGTTCGCTCAATATTGTTGTATGGGTGCGAGTCCTGGCCGATTCGCGTTCAAGACATGCGTCGTCTTTCTGTGTTCGATAACGGTTGCTTAAGGAGGATCGCTCGTGTTTGGTGGCAACATCGAGTTAATAGTAATGACGTTCGACGTCGCATCTTGGGGAATGCAAGTATTTCCTTCAACAAACTGGTTTTGTTACGCCAGTTGAGATGGCTCGGTCACATCCTACGCATGACACCTGAGCGTCTACCGCGTCGCGCTCTATTCGCTCGTCAAGGACCTGGCTGGAGGCGACCGCGTGGTGGTCAGCCTTCCAATTGGCGGCAGCACATGAAATCGCTGACGTGTCTAGCCGCTGTTAGATCCGTGCGTCTTCCAGGATGGGGACCCAGAGATGAGGAGTGCCAATGGCTTAGCACTCTTGAAGATATGGCCCGCAACCGGAATTAATGGAAGAATTGTGTACAGCATTGTATTGATTCAGATGTTTAATACTACCAACATTGAAAATGGCAAAAAAGAGAAAATTCGGCGTGTGAAAAACAAACTAAAAATGTTTTGCTCTACTTTTTGTCAAAATGTTCCATTCTTCTTGCGACATATTAGTTGAACTGTGTTGTCCACCTTCAGCTAGCCTGCCACGATGATTATGACTCGATGAATCTTGCCTATCTGCTGATCTCCATGGTTTTATGCTGGTTCTGTGTCTCGTTAATAGACTGTTGAGAATACATACATACATCAGAGACTCAATAAACCCTCCTACTACTCTACTTATCAGATATTATGTGTGCACCAGAGCATACCGCATCTAACACGATATTTCTGCGCCCTACGGTCTATGCTGCTCATGTTTTCCACGCATAAATTGCTCGATGGATTATTCCAGGATGAGTCGAAAATATGTAGCTAGTGGGAACAAAAGATGGTTGAACAATGAAAAATCATACCTCAGTAGAAAGTGTATACTGTTGCATGCTAGCGCCACAATCATAACGGAATCCTTATTATCTTGCTGATGTAGAGGCATGATAATATTTGGGTAGGTGGTGTTCTGTATCCATTTCAGTAATAGCACTGCAACTCCTTGAACTGTCCTAGTTCATTACACTGAAGGTAGAGTTCCTCGTTTCGACCTATGTATATCGCCCGCTCTACATGCATTTCTTATGCACATGACGCCTAGGCACTCCTAACTTGCCTCTCATCACAGTTACACTGGATCATTCATTCATTATACACGTTAGCTGCAGGTGGAAATCACCTCAGCTATTGTGCCGCAATACAGGAAAGAAGAAAACATGAAACAGAGGCACGCCAGCTGACTCATCATTAACGCACAGACATCGTTCCGGTGAGCTAACAGTCGGATATTGTGCCGCAAAGAAGTCATATTATCCCTAATAATTGCGATCGTGATTGGAGGGGGAGGCTAAGCGGGAGTAGGGGGAACAAAGAACTTCACAACACAAACACCATTGAGGTCTGCTCCTAGCCATATCAACAAGTGTATCCAGCCAAACGTGTTTATCGTCCTTCGAACCCTAGTCTGGCGGGAAACACCAACCTGCGCCAACTTCGAAGTGAAGGCCTCTTGATCAGGTCATCGCTTGACCTCTGCTTCTGTTCTACCATTCCGGTCGCCGAAAACAGGGCACAGCGTGGGAGTTTGTGTGCTGGTATGCGCAACACATGGCCCAGCCATCGGAGTCTGATACGTGATATTATGGTGCTGAGCGGTTCACTCGCTCTTCCTGACTAAATGCAAGGCACCGAACACACTCATTGCTCGCTCAGTGTTCTCACCGGTCACGAGCTAAGTTGCGGAGTCAGCAATGGTCGAATGTAACTAGCCTCCTTATGTGTGCTGATCCAATGGGCCAGGTTTCACAACCGTACAGTAGGGTCGAACGTACCTCTGCATTGTACACTCTACCCTTCAGAGCAAGAGTGATGTCGCGCCGGCACCATAGGTAGCAAAGGTTAGCAAAACTGACTCGTACTTTTGCTATACGGTTTGTGATCTCGTCTTCATTTACAAGGTTGCATGGAGTAACTCGAAACTGTCAACATCCCTCCATCTCGAGGATAAACGCTATCGACTAATGATACTGGCTGCTGCTATTGATAAGCTCTGGTTTTCGATAGGCCTGAGACTTGTGGCAGTTTTCTAACCTGCTGTTCTCCATCCTTCCAATAAAATACGTCGTCGAGGAACAGCGAACGCAGGGGAAGCCCTTTGCAGCTCCATCACGCCACTATTCGGTTGCTGTTGAATGGAAACTGTCCATTGAATGCTCAGCCAAGCTACTCGTTCCTCCAGAGCCATAATGGGTGGTGAACTTAAGTCAAGATAACTTGTATACATCCGTGTGGGAGTATTTTCAGTAATTTGCATTAACACTGCGGACATATTACAACATAGAATCGGTGGGAAATGAAACTGACATGAACACCAAAAAGAGTACATTTTCAAGCAAGCAAACCTTCTCGCAATTATCGTATCATCACTGCTGGGTCGATTAACAAGCGACCACGTGGAAGAAATAGATGCCGTACTTGCTAAAACAGTGTGTAGGGGATGAGAGGAGTCTTGTAGAGTCTCAGAGCGGAAGTTGAAGCATGTGTCAAAATGATTGCTAATCACAAAATACTAGGGATGATCTCCTCAGTCCAGAGTATCGGGAAATAAATTTTAGTGATCGCACAAGCAAAACATAATCCTTCTGAAGTAGTCCTGGGAAAATAACAGGGGAACATTACAGCCAATGGGAGAGAATATGTGGATTTACAAATCTTAGCATTAGAGCACGCGGTACGGAGAACATTTTGAGTCTGAATCGTTTACAGAATCTATGTAAACCAAAATAAATTGTAGGATAAAAACACCGAGATACTTTACGGAAAATGAACGAGGGGTGCTTTGGTCACTCACGACCAAAGATAAAGAGGTATTTAAAAAAGGACGCAGTCTGTCGATACGGAGAAAATAGAATGAAATATCACAGCACTTAGAAGAGTTAAGTTTGAGGGAATGTGAGCTTGACCAAGTCAACAGTTCGTCGAATCCTCGTTGGAGTTTCGAAGATTCCCTAATTACGGGGACTATACACCCTAGAACGACGTCAGCCTATTTACACCCGATGAAACTGATTGGTATAGACAGACACTCAACACAGTGGGAAAACAGAAACGAGGATAGAATAGATCCTTGTAAGACCCCACAATTGGCTGGGATTGCGGAAGATCTACCGCATAACTGCATGAAGTGTGTGCGATTCGTAAAGTAGCCATGCGTTACATCACATGCGTATGGGTGAAGACCGTTTTCGAACAAAAGGCTTAGTAGTATCGGCCTGTTAAGGCTCCCGAAGGCATTAATATAATCAAGGAACAGGTGCCACACAGTCTTACATTTTTTTATCCAAAGTAAATGCAATGGAATGCACAAGCTACGAATCGGCATCCAATTTTGAGCGCTCTGATTCGTATGGACACTGTTTGTTATCAGCACTATTATTGCTTGTAAAGATTAGGAGCCTAACCTTTGTGATCGAATTTTTTGCCGCTCGTTCGTGCATCGCTTTTATTTAATACGTCTGAGACAGCATAGCCAGTAATGGCTTCCCTTGTTTCACCTTATGATTGTTTTCTGGTCTGTTCCTACAGAAGTCTTCTTTCGATTTTGATCCTACTGATCCCGTGGACATGGAAATCCGACGCTATTTGGACTCACTCCGTGGGATAGTGTCCTCTGAAAGTACCCAGGAGGGGGATTGTGAAACAGCTGCATCCCTGCCCGATAGTCCAGACTCAGATGAGGAATCTGAGACCCGTTTGCCATCCGGAGGTTACAGAAAGGATAACAATCTCGAAGGACATGGGGATATGAGAACTTCCAAGAGCTCTGCAACAGCTTGTCGGAAACGGAAACGCCCAAGAGGCAGGCCACGCAATTCTCACAACATCAATATACCTTCATTGGATCTGCCCTCTCCTCTGCCAAGTTCCTACAATGCTTCAATTAGTCGTCTATCTATGCGCAAACACGCCCGATTTGAGGAGCAACTGGCAGCTGTTGCTAACCTACCCTACGGCCAAACTGAGAGGTCTAGCCTACCTCCATCAAACGCGCCAACGGAAGTTCTGCGCCGGCGATCACGACGTGGAGTTACTCATTCTGCTTCCTTCTCAGCACCTGTGTGAGCCAAAGTTTGCTTATCACCATCTTCATCATCTGTTCCACCTTACCTTGAAATCTCCATCGATTGATCAACTTCTAGGGTCATTCTTATATCTTCATGGTTCATGATTAGCCTCCGGTATAAAACAACTCAAAAACTGTCCAATGTATGTTATCGTATTTACTTCATTAGCTTCAATGCATTACTCTCAGCTTTCCCTGTTCAATATTACCTCCCATTTTGTCTCACCAACAGAGCGAAGCTCCCAGACGGCGTTTACTATGTTCACAAGGAGTTCTTAAGCATGTGCCACCATTCAGCGGACCAACACAAAGAGGATATTCATAAACTGGAAGAATTGGCGCACAGCCTCAGCTTCCGCATCGACGAGAACGTTCGCGTAAGACTCGGGGCGTCTTTCTGTCGTCTTCACAATTGCTCTTTTACTTGACCCCCGCGCTTCCACGCTGTTGCTTCTGCATCCGTTAGCCATCCGTATTGCACGGTCAGCTCGTTCGTTCGGTATTGTTGGTACCGTTCACTCGGCGTGTGTCTCAGCGTTTGCCTCTTCTCGTGAGTTGTTCCCTCATCCCGCTGATCCACACACCCCTCTTTTCGACCATATCGCATCTCGAAATTAACCGAGGATCCGAAGCAAGCAGTTCAGGTGGCTCTAGACAGCCACCACCATATCCACGCATTTCCTCCATAGATGATTTCACTGTGATCCATATTTAGTGGTCACTTTCACTTCGTGTCATTAAGTATTACTGTTCACTTTTGTTCGTGCGCAAACTTCGTAACGTACCGACCTCCTCATCGACGGCTATTTATTACCACCGATCGTTTGTAACTTTCGGACGGCCGGTTGAGCTTTGTATTCCTGGCTTGCGTACGTCTTCCTGTAGAGTCGGTTCTTTTTGCATCAGCAAACCATGGTCCACATGGGATGATCTTTTGCAACGAGGCTATTTCGATTTGGTCGGCTGAGTATCATCAGTCAACGGTGATCCATTGAGGAGGCCTCGTGTAATCCTCTTTTCTACACCTTCGAAGCGACGACACCACTTGGGAAACCATCTTTATCATTTTCCTTTCTTTCGACCAAACACGCTCGTTGTTTTTCCTGGTTGTTTACTTTCTTAGGTCGGTACCCACGAGACGAGCACTCCGACCTAGCATCTGACACTATTCATTTTCTGTCTGGGTGGATCGACACTGTTAAACGACTGTGTCTATCTGGTTCTCTGAGACAGATCAGCTACCTGGAACCGAGTTACATAGAAGAGAACATGCATTTTTATCAATTGTACTACTTTTTCATCCGGTACAGGAGCTATCCGTCTGAACATTATCGTAGACAAAACCGGATCCTACAACATTTAAATATAGGACATGCCAGAACACCGAAAGTGAAGCACTTTGGTTTGCTATGTTCCTTTTTCTCTTCATGAAGTTGTGTGATTTAGTTGTGAGTTTGCGCGCTTGAGCCATATAGATTTTGCACATTCAGCATGACCAGTCGAAACTTGTCCGAATTTCTCTCCGCCATCTCATCCCTTCAATTTACGTTACATTCACCATTCTTGTACGTGAAATGTTTGATTTGCCTTACTTGTACCCCGAATATGTCCTCTTCTATCCATTTTCACCCTGCGTTTTTCGTCTAGTGAGTTCCTGTCTTTTTGGAAATAGCCACCACTCCCACATCTGGTGTGCCCACCAAGTGGATAACCCAGATGATTGGCGTTGGGTAACAAAGCCTTTAGTGCTACATGGCACCTGTCCTAACCAGACCGTGTCCTTCCCTCGTCTTCCGAACGCCTACTCTGGTGTGTGTGCTTTCGACTGCGATTCCAAGGAGGCCAGTCAATGGTGTAAGTCATCAGTAGTACACCGGCCCAACGTATCCACGCTTCGCTGATGCGCGAACAACACCAGCCGCACGTGGGCTCATTATTCCACGAGGTCGCCCACACCTAAGTGAACTCGAACCGATGACCGGATTATAACACAGGCGTGTAATCCTTTCGGCCACCGATCAACAACCGACGGTTTAGCATTCAATCATTCAATGCAGCGCTTAATCGCATCCGCTCATGTCGCCTCTACGGACGGAGACGTTTGGGTCAACCGCACAGGCTGTTAGATGTGCTAGTCGATATCACCAAGTCGCAGAGGCGTCGGAATTCGGATTCCTTATAGCCATCACTTTTCCATCCTGTGACATTCAGCTTCTGATTTCTTCTCCGATCGATTGCTTTTCGTCGTTTTGTTTTGTGCGTTGTCTCATACTGTCTCCACTTCTGTTGATCTGTTTTTTCTTCCATCCACGCGTATCACAGAAACCGGATTCGGTACTCAGGTTGTGTTTAATTAACCAAACCGAACACTATTCCACTCTTTCATTCTGTCCAAATTTGGCTATTCCACTGTTTTACGTCTAAACATCCCGGAGCTCAATGGATGCCGCTGAATACACATATCTATCTATACCCTCATCCTTCTAGGACTTTCAAAGTCATCCGTCACGGCCTGGTGGTATTATTTACTGCAGTGCCTCCACTGTTGTTTATAACGTATTTTCGCTCGGATTCGGTAACACCAGTACACCTAGCGCTCTATTATTGGCTAAACTTTTTACCCATAAATCTTGGTTGTTTTGTGTCACAACTGCTGTGTTCTTTTCATTTACCACAGCAATCAACAAACACCGTTGGACTTCTGGATGATATTCAATCTCTGAAACCTCCAGTTTTGCCCAAGGTGAGGTGGTCACATGTTATTTTCAGATGGAATGCGCGCTTCATGAGCCCGTTCGCTACCCTGTATCTGCATACAACGCAATCTTACATGCCACGTTTCTGTTCATGCGTCCTAATCGTATGAAGGGGAACAGTCGAATTGTTTCTGTCAGTGATGGCTTCTATCCCCTTTCTAAGAGCTCCAGCGTTACGGGCTGACTTCGCACACGTACTCACAAGGAAGATGTTTTCTCTCCCAGTGTGTGTATCCGGGTTGGCGGTTACACCATCCATTTTCAACATCATCACTAACAGCAATACATCAGCCATTTGAACTAATGTTTCCTGCCGTACAACCACGAGAACTTAATGAATGAAAAGTAATAGGCGTGAGAGAAGGGGTGTTTAGTATAAAACCTTAATACCCCAAGGATACTCTGGGCTCAGATATTTCAGGTATTCTCATCCGCGGTTTGTTTAAGACTAATACGTTGAATTTAGCTAACCAATTTTGTGTTAATGAAACCTCAAAAATGTGCCATCCTAAAAGAATCACTGGAAATCACGACGAACCTATGCCGAAATGAAAGCACGAGAAGATTAGAGGGCATGAGTTATCATTACAGAAACGCAAGACTATGCCCACCAACTGCATTCACTTCTTGTGGGCACTAGCCGCCTCATTCATGAGTCGATAGGCCATGGCGCAACCGAGCAGGTTGATAGTAGGCCCATACTTCGTGAACCGAATAGCTACTGAGCGTCCGTAGCCTAGACAAGTTTTTAAGCTGGCTGCGCGGGTTCGAGCTTGCATAGGGGTTTTGCAACCTTCGCCGCATCCTTAGCCCACCTGCGACCGGTGTTGGTTGCGGCGCAGCGATGCGTCGATACGGCGTACTGTTGATATCTTTTTTCTTGCCTTTGATTATGTGAAAACGATGACACCGCTTCGCACACGTGAAGCTCAAATTCTCCACATGTACGATTTATCAAAGATTCACTCAACAGCGTCCAGTCGTCCTAAGGATAAAAACACGGTACCAAAAACTGGCACAATGGCTAGTCCAGCTTGTCGAGCCTCTCTGACGTAAACTAACTGGACACGCTATCAAAGCTACCTTCGAATTTGTCGACCACAAACAAGGCTTAAATGTAGGGTGGAAATACATCATTTCTTTTGATGTATGCTCACTGTTTACCAACATTCCACTGCAAGAGACTTCGAACATCGTCGGCGTTCATGGTGACAAAGTGGAATATTCGGCACATCACCATAGGTCCCTACTGCGATTGTGACCAAAAAGCATTTATTTCCAATTCAGCGAAACAGTCTATCGTCATATTGATGGTGTGGCCATGGGCAGTCTACTTTGGCTAGTCCTGGCTGATATTTTCATGCGTCATTGCACTACGTGACAGCATAAAAATGTGCATCCGTATTGTTGTAGACACCTTGACGACACGTTTGTTGTGCTTGATACAGCTCGGCAGACAGTGTACCTACTCGATATTCTTAACGCATGCCACCCTGTAATCAAATTCACGATGGAAAGTGAAATGGATACCACTTTCCATTTTGTGGATGTAAAGCTAAAGAGGAATACAGGCGGCACGCTCATTGGGCCTGTGTATCGCAAGCCTACTTGGATAGAACAGTGCCTAAACTTTAATCCTTTTTCTCCTATAAACTATAAATGAGCACTGATTCGCACTGCTTTCGTGAGTGCTCGGAATATTTGCTCTAAAGATACGATTGGTAGAGAGATAGAACATGTGTCATTAACACTACGAAAGATTTATAGCACGACACGCAAACACAGAAAATAGGGAGAAACGGCTGACAGGTTTCTCTAAGAAATAGGTGTTTATCACGCTATGTTTTAAAAGGGACCAGTAACAGAGGATTACGGCACCGTCTGCGCCAGATTATAAAGAAGTGTTATCACGACGCCGAACTTGTGTTCTTGCGCGAAGTTAGGTAGCTGTTTTGTATATCTAGCCTGGACAACTCGGACCATCTAGTTAATGCCTCATATGTTTACCTCTTTCATTGTACTTGCGATTGCAACTACTTTGGCCGAACTAAAGGAAGGCTGTCGACTGGGATTTCAGAGCACATTTCACGTAATATGGTCTCGAATAGTCCCAAACTCCATTACTCAACACATCCTAGACTGCTCCACATGTAAAAATCCCTGTGAATCGTTCAGTATAATTGACCGACGGAGCAATGCCCTGCTGCTTTAGTTTGCTGTATCTTCACCAATTCGGCGGTTGCAACCCCATTTGTGCAAATAAATTTCGCTTATGACCAGCTTCTCATTGCCTTGATGAGGACCTTCGCTCGCTTCAAATTTAAATTCAATGACCTTAAATATTGTTTCATTTTAAATGCAACATCATTATTCCACGGATTGTATATCAACAGCTGATGAGAATACCCGAAATATCTGAAACATTATCCATTCTTGCTATCTTGACATTCGTTAACGGAAAATCTTGCAGGCTGGCTGTCCACTTCAGTTTTGCGGAAGGTGAATGTTTGGAGTTCCTTGTACCTTTTCTCGATTGATTGCATCCGTGGTGTAACTGAATTGTTCCCTAAGGATCTGACTCGCACCCGTAAACCAATTGAACATAGTCCTCAATGCATTTGAATTCCATCCAGTCTTTGCGACGCACTATGCGCGCAGGGTCCTTGTAATTGAGCCAGCCTAAATCAACCAATGACGGTAGATATAATAACCCTTGCGTGGCTAGTATGGTTTGATGATATGCGGTGGGGACGCGTGGACCTTTTAACCTCCATTCAGCGACGAGTGGCTACTCTGAAGCTAGTTCTACGCAAGTTAGGAGCACAAGGTTGTCTAGACTCATGTGGGGCGACTGGGTGGAGGGTTCAGCGGGCATAAGTGGACTACCATCTACGTAAAGGCATACTTTGCACACAGCATCAGGGGGGGGTGCGAACACGGTCATCCGACACCCCATTAGCGATCTTCTGGTTAATTCGGCACTGTGTTTGATCCCACGAGTTACACCGCCTAAAGGTGATGGAACCATCGATCCTACACATACGCGTCCGCAGTTCAAACCGCTGGACCACAGGGTGAACGACAGCCACCGTAGCTAAATAACGGACTGTCATAAAGTGTGAATACTCATCCTGTGCTGCCATAAATGTTTTCCATGTGCAGATGACAGGATTGGACCCCCGAGCCGCGACTTTCCTTGCTGAACCATGATGGTCATCGGTTCTAGTCACAAAGGTATAAGGTGGAATCCACTGCTGATAACTTTTGAAAGGATAAGACGACTGTACAGTGGTTTCTCGAGCGTGTGATGGCAGTCTGATTGACTGTGACGAATCTCCGTGGCAAACCCAATTTAACTCTCACTTTCTACCACTTATGACTGGTTTTTGTCTGGTTCGCTCCCTAAATCATTCATATAAAATACCAGGTAGAGGATTCCACTATAGTTTACTCGAGTGCAATCACGCACATGCGGCCATTGAATTTTGGGTATTTTATTCATGCTACTGCTTTGTACCGGATGACTCTTGAAAGTAACCAACTTTAGAGCGACTTCTTACTTTATTTGTTGTGAGCTACTCTGTCATTTTACCGCAATTAGTTCGATTTTATATATACTTGATAAATACCTCACCGCTTTTCTATCTCTGCAATTAATTTGTTATTGCGTTTACATCGTTTTTCCTTACTCTGTCCCACTTGCCCACGTGCCACTGCATTTTTTGTCTGCGAATCTTGATTACTCCGCTGGTCACGGTCTTACAAGTTCGCTTTGTGTGAGCTGACCTCAGCTCCGTTTATGTTGCAAGTTTTTTTGTCTCTCTCCCGACCACGATCTCATTTCCTGAGCATATGATTTTCGTGGTTAGTAGCTAGCGTGCCTCTGTTGCGTGCTTTTCTTCTTTTCTTATATATTGCGGTACAATAGCTGAGGTGTTTTCCACCTCTAGCTAACGTGTATGATGATAACTGCAGAGGTCACGGATGGACCAATTTCTTGTGCTCACTTCACGTTCATCGCCTCACTCTCTTCGTCTGAACTCCACTGGCACACAGCAGCCTGTGACTGCGTGTCGGCAGATATCCGCTAGCCGGCCTGAAAGCATGGAGCCACCGCGCTCCTAGGCTAATGTTGCTACAATTGTGCGCTTATCTCTTTCAAACTTTCCCCCACTGATATGGTTCTACTCATTGTGTCAATTGCAACCGTGGTTCCTCACAATTTGGCATGTGATCTGTTTCATCATACCTGTTTTCTTCTGCTTCTCATAGAACCCTCATTGGAGTCCAGTTGATATCCAACTGGCCAGCCACGCCATCAGGGAATTCGGACGGGATTACGCAGCAATCGCTGAACGGTTGCTCAATAAAACGCCCAGTATGGTGGCTACCCTGTTCGAATTGTACGGTCAACATTTGAACCTTGACGGACTCGCTTCCTTGGCTCCGGTTGTGCTTCTCTAGCCCTCGGTCCAGTTCACCACACGTGCACATATAAATAACATTGGCGACAGAATTCTGAATCTTGTGGAACTCTCCTTCGTTCGCCGTTCCCGTCGCTCAATTATGTTTTTTTTGGCGATTACGCACCAGCCTACTACAGTTTTTTCTCCTATTCGACTTGTTTTCTTCCCATCATCAGAGATGTTTCGGGAAGCCATTTGAAGATTGCTTTGTACCTCTGCCTACCTGGTGGACATCTGGCTGGCTACTATGTAATATATCGTGTTAATGAATACGAGAAATAAACGTGGTCCCGATACCGATACTTGAGTCACACCACACTGGACTTTGATTGGGTCGAAATGACGCTGCGGACTCTCACATTCAGCTGACCTTGAATATGGAAGTTGCTTATCCAACCCAGTACAGGGTTACCGATTTCATAGCTTCGAAGCTTGTGAAGAAGCATGCGGTTTTTTAGACGGTCGAACGCTTTTGAGAAGCCCACATCGTTTGATTCCGTCCAGTTTACTCCGCCTAGCAACAAATTTGTAGTGCAGGACAGATTTCTGCCAAATCTTTGCTGCTATGATGCGGTTACTCTCCAGGTATCCCATGAGCGCCTCTACGGTAATACCTTCTATTACTTTGGATAGCACCAAGGTGATAACTGCTGGACAGTAACTCATGGGAGTGACTATTTCATGTTTCCGCATATTTAGAACCTACATTTCATCAAGGCTTCGTTGTAAGAACCGAGCTATCGGTTCGGAGATATTCATCTCGACTGTCTTCAACACCTTTGGTCTTATGTCGTGCACGCCGGGATAGCTGTGCACGCGGAAGAGCAATAATCTTTTTATCACATTTATTGCGGTGAATGGTACGTGGCTTAACCCTGGGGCGATGTGAACTTTGTCAAAGGCGTGTGAGCTAACGAATCACTTTGGAAAGTGCGGATAAAATATTGTCGAAGCACTTTGCGGCCTCTTGTATATTTAGCCCCAAGCTGTCTACTCCACGTAGAAATGGGATTCTACGCTGTACTCTGTGGAGCCTGTTGAAATGCATGTACAGTGTCATGCGTTGTTCGTGGTTGCCGGAGTGGTGGACAGCTTACAATTTGGAGAAGTAGAGTAAAAAGCTGGCAAAACGATTGGACCTGTTCGATCCTTCTCGACTCTCTAGATGGGGTCCCAGAGATTTTAAGGGCAGCTGATTGTAGACCCTGGAAGTCAGAAGCGCTCATGTATCTCTGCTTGTTGCAGTGATTCCCTTTCCATACAAAAAATTGAGTGGGAAACTAGACAAAAAATAAGTTGCCTGTTTTCTTCTTACTCCGATTCTATTTTCCTATTCCGCCATGATTCCGACGGCACATCTGTACTAACTGGTCTTTTCTAACCGAGCATGCTTTCCAATGTGGCATGAAGAGAGTTTGTCACTCAGTCCACCAGGCTGTTGGTGTTTGAGTTTGACGTAAT
Organism: Dicrocoelium dendriticum; assembly: GCA_944474145.2. Taxonomy (NCBI): domain Eukaryota; kingdom Metazoa; phylum Platyhelminthes; class Trematoda; order Plagiorchiida; family Dicrocoeliidae; genus Dicrocoelium; species Dicrocoelium dendriticum. The sequence goes on along the minus strand of OX104060.1, from coordinate 7,998,160 downwards.
GCTTTTGGTCTTATGTAGGCACTCCAGACTTACACCTTCTCACAGGCTTTATAAACGCGACAGGCCGGGCATTTTCGAGTTCGTATCCTCATGAAGCACTTCGTTCGCTTCGGATGAAACACCGGCTTCTGACGCATTTGCCACTAACCCGGTGAACTGAATGACATCGGGTGGCTGTTCGGCTAGGAAAGACCTGTTGGTTGCTTGAACGACGTCGGACAGGATGTCGTAATGGGTGCCGACGTCGTCTTCCTCGGTGTTTGCACCGATCTATTCCGCGTGGCCAATTTAATGGAAAAGCCTGGGCCTCGAGTGCACTTTCTGCGGAGGCGCCAGTGTAGATGTGTTGTTGGTGGTGCAACACACCTCACAGATATTCTTCAGTGGCACTCCATAGGCTGGACACTATCCTTAGTGGTCGAAACCAACCATTTCATTGCGTACGAACTCATATGGACACTAAACTCATCATCATAACTACACACGTTAGCTGATGGTGAGAAACACACCTCAGGTAATGTTCCGCGATACAAAAAGATAATATGCTAAAATTTACACTACAAAAAAATCAAAAAGCAAGTAATATATTGTTAGATATTATATTATGCATTCCGTGTGAGATCTTAATTAGAGCCCGAATCCAAAGAGTAGGAGTGGACAAAGGAACTCACAGCACAAACGCCATTGGGACCGATTCTTCGCCATATCAGCAAGTGTGTCCAACCAAACGTGTTCATCGTCCTTAGGACCCAAGCCAGGCAGTAAGCATGCACAAACCGACGCCAACTTCGAAGTGAGGGCTCTCATTTCTCTCGACCAACTCATCGCTTGGCCTCCCTCCCTCTAATTCCATCCAGACCCGGGCGCGCAAATAACGCACGTCTTGGGAATTGGTGGGCTGGCATGCGCAACACGTGGCTCAGCCATCGGAGCGTGATATAATGGTGCGGAGCGGTTCATTTGGTCTTCCTGCATCCAATACGCGACGCGGAACACATTCATTTCACGCGGTGCTCCACCAGACATGAGCTAAGCTGCGAAGGCACGGATAATCGAACATGACGAGCCTCATTATGTCTGTCCACTTGATGGACCAGGTTTCACAACCGTATAAGAGGGTTGAACGGACGGCTGCATTATAAACTCTGTCATTCACCGCTAGAGTGATGTCGCGTCGGCACCACAGGTGGCGGAGATTGGCAGAAGCGTATCGAATGTTTGCTATACGGTTCGTAAACTCATCCTCGATCCCACGTTTGCTAATATAGCTGCCCATGTACTTGGATTCCCGAACGACTTCAAGTTGATCACCACCAAGGGTCAGCGCAGGGTTGGGTCCCTGTGGTAATACCAGGAAAATTTTCCATCTCATTCGAGTCACCGAAGGTGTTCGATCTGGTATAAGTGCAACAATATGCGAAGAGGATGGCACATTAATCACCAATCTTCAACGACGGTTGGAGCGATGGGCCGAACATTTTGGCTCGCAGTTTTGTTGGCCCCCAGCTCCATCTGCTACCTCTGGCGCTCGCGCTGGGGCCGAGTGGTCAACCCCAACAGACCCTCCCTCTTCCCAGGAAATCGAGCAGGAGCTCCGACACATGAACCGTTATAAAGCTCCCGGCCCTGATGGTCTTCACCCAGCTCTATTTAAAGATGGTGGCGCATCGCTGGTCCGAGAACTCACCGCTATGTTCTCGAAAATTTGGTCGAAAGAGAAGGTTCCATCATCTTGGGGTGAATCGATAGTCGTACCCATCTTCAAAAACGGCCTGTGCACAATCTGCTCCAACTACAGAGGAATAAGTTTAGTCCCCGTCGTTTGCAAGCTGCTGGTGTCCATCATACTTCGCAGGCTATCCCCAACACGCGAATCGTTGCAACGAGAAGAACAAGCTGGGTTTCGCCCTGGTCGCGGCTGCATCGATCAAACCTTCACACTTCGCCAGATCCTCGAGCTCCGCCATGTGTATCAGAGGCCAACGATTGCTGTGTTCCTGGATATCCGTGCAGCCTTCGATTCTGTCGATCGTACAGTACTGTGGCAGTGCCTTCTGAGGAACGGTGTCCCCGAGAAGTTCGTCTCCATACTACGCGCTCTATACAGTCTGATCTCGGACAGGGTTAGGGCTTATGGCATGCTTTCGCCTACCTTTGTGGTCTCCAGTGGAGTTCGACAAGGATGCCCTATCTCTCCGTTCCTATTCAACTTTGCCATTGAGGATGTCCTGAAGAACGCTCTGAGCGATTCGTTGAACGCTGGCGTTGAGCTCCTCCCAGGTAGTCGAGTTGTTGATTTGGATTATGCTGATGATATCGTCTTGCTGGGTGAAGATCCACAGGTCGTCCAACTTGCATTAAACCGCTTGACGATTGAAGCATCAAAGTACGGTATGTACTTTTCGCCATCCAAATGCAAGGCTCTCCTTCAAGACTGGCAGGTGCCTCTGCCTGCACTCACGCTTGCTGGTGAGACACTGGAGGTTGTGGAGAGCTTTGTCTACTTGGGAAGTTGCATCACTGCTGGCGGGGCTGTTGGAGACGAGATTTCGATGCGCATCTCGAGAGCACGCCCCGCTTTTTCTAGGCTGAGGCATTTGTGGCGTCGCCACGATATTCGTCTCTCCATCAAAGGGCGGGTCTATTGTGCAACTGTTCGTGCTGTACTGTTGTACGGATGCGAGACCTGGCCCATTCGTAAAGATGACTTGCGCAGGCTATCCGTCTTCGAGCACCGCTGTCTGCGGTCCATTGCCCGTGTGTGGTGGCAGCACCACGTAAGCAATGTGGAAGTTAGACAGCGTGTCTTGGGACGTGGAAGCCACTCGCTCGAGGACCTCGTCTCACTGCATCAATTGCGGTGGTTGTGACACGTATTGCGCATGCCTGTCCAGCGTTACCCCCGTCGTGCGTTGTTTGCACTTGCTGGACAGGGCTGGAAGAGACGGTCTGGTGGACAGCCTACAACATGGAGAAGCCGCATGAAAAAGTTGACGAAACAATTGGCCTCGGCCGGTTGTTGTCGACTACCTGGTTGGGGTCCGAGAGATGAGAATACTTGCTGGTTGAAAACCTTGGAAGTTATGGCTCAAGATCGATGTCAATGGCGGACGTGTGCATCAGTGTGTTGCGGTGTCCCTTCTTCCTCCCCCTAAAAAAGAACAAACTGAAAAAAATTTCAAAATCTGTGAGTGGTAAACTTGACAAAAAAAAGCATTTCTTGTTGCTCTTTTCTTATTATTCATATTGTTTTCCTATTCAGCCATGATTCCGATGGCAAAATATCTGTACCACAGATTGTGCATTATATATATATATATATATATATACATATATATAAATAAAAATGTCTACAGACTGTCTGGCACTCGTGGAAATCAGATTCCCGAAAATTAAGCTTTATTTCGGCGAGTTCGGGGCTGCATCGATGACATCTTCACTTTGCGTCAATTGCTGGAGCACAGCCGTTTGTCCTCGACCCACCGTTGTCGTGTTTCTCGACATCAAATGTGCTTTCGATTCGGTGGATTGATGTGCCCTTTGGGACTGTCTGCTCAGGAAAGTTGTGCCCGATAAGTAGGTAAACATTATCAGAGCGCTGTATGCGCATAGTTCAGGCGGAGTGAAGGTTTATGGAAAACTGTCGCTGCTCCTCAATATCTCCAGCGGTGTGAGACAGGGCTGCCCGCTTCAACTTTTCCTCTTTAACTCTTGTATTATGCCCATTTAGACATAAGGAGACTTGCAAAGAGATATCTCTTTCCGATAATTCTCGTCAGACATTTACTTTTACGTAGAAGATTAAGCAAACGGGGAAGCTAACTAGAGCTCGAGTGATAGTGGTTAGATGTTAATTTAAATAGGGTACGGGAAACCAATCGATAGTTATGTCACTGAAGTCAGGTGGTAGCAGTTACACCGCGTCTTGCGCATACAAATAGACAAACACGGAAAGCAAGAACGCAGTGGCTGATGAGAAACAAAACTCACAGTTGGGTCGGGGGTTCTGTCAGATACGGACGGAATCTAGGTCACGTCATTGACGAAGTCATGGAGGCAGCGTTCCCTGGACACGATCTACAAGGTGTGGAGCTACTTTCTGGTGATCGACTTCTTGACTTGGAGTACGCGGACGATATTGCCCTAATCTGTGACACCTTCCAAACATGCCAAGCAGCGCTGGACCGATTAACATTGGCTATCGTTTTGGGCTATGCTTTGCCCCATCGAAATGCAAATTCCTCGAAGATTTTCAGGGACCCATATATATATATATATATATATATATATATATATATATAATACACAATCTGTGGTACAGATATTTTGCCATCGGAATCATGGCTGAATAGGAAAACAATATGAATAATAAGAAAAGAGCAACAAGAAATGCTTTTTTTGTCAAGTTTACCACTCACAGATTTTGAAATTTTTTTCAGTTTGTTCTTTTTTAGGGGGAGGAAGAAGGGACACCGCAACACACTGATGCACACGTCCGCCATTGACATCGACCTTGAGCCATAACTTCCAAGGTTTTCAACCAGCAAGTATCCTCATCTCTCGGACCCCAACCAGGTAATCGACAACAACCGGCCGAGGCCAATTGTTTCGTCAACTTTCTCATGCGGCTTCTCCATGTTTTAGGCTGTCCACCAGACCGTCTCTTCCAGCCCTGTCCAGCAAGTGCAAACAACGCACGACGCGGGTAACGCTGGACAGGCATGCGCAATACGTGTCCCAACCACCGCAATTGATGCAGTGAGATGAGCTCCTCGAGCGAGTGGCTTCCACGTCCCAAGACACGCTGTCTAACTTCCACATTGCTTACGTGGTGCTGCCACCACACACGGGCAATGGACCGCAGACAGCGGTGCTCGAAGACGGATAGCCTGCGCAAGTCATCTTTACGAATGGGCCAGGTCTCGCATCCGTACAACAGTACAGCACGAACAGTTGCACAATAGACCCGCCCTTTGATGGAGAGACGAATATCGTGGCGACGCCACAAATGCCTCAGCCTAGAAAAAGCGGGGCGTGCTCTCGAGATGCGCATCGAAATCTCGTCTCCAACAGCCCCGCCAGCAGTGATGCAACTTCCCAAGTAGACAAAGCTCTCCACAACCTCCAGTGTCTCACCAGCAAGCGTGAGTGTAGGCAGAGGCACCTGCCAGTCTTGAAGGAGAGCCTTGCATTTGGATGGCGAAAAGTACATACCGTACTTTGATGCTTCAATCGTCAAGCGGTTTAATGCAAGTTGGACGACCTGTGGATCTTCACCCAGCAAGACGATATCATCAGCATAATCCAAATCAATAACTCGACTACCTGGGAGGAGCTCAACGCCAGCGTTCAACGAATCGCTCAGAGCGTTCTTCAGGACATCCTCAATGGCAAAGTTGAATAGGAACGGAGAGATAGGGCATCCTTGTCGAACTCCACTGGAGACCACAAAGGTAGGCGAAAGCATGCCATAAGCCCTAACCCTGTCCGAGATCAGACTGTATAGAGCGCGTAGTATGGAGACGAACTTCTCGGGGACACCGTTCCTCAGAAGGCACTGCCACAGTACTGTACGATCGACAGAATCGAAGGCTGCACGGATATCCAGGAACACAGCAATCGTTGGCCTCTGATACACATGGCGGAGCTCGAGGATCTGGCGAAGTGTGAAGGTTTGATCGATGCAGCCGCGACCAGGGCGAAACCCAGCTTGTTCTTCTCGTTGCAACGATTCGCGTGTTGGGGATAGCCTGCGAAGTATGATGGACACCAGCAGCTTGCAAACGACGGGGACTAAACTTATTCCTCTGTAGTTGGAGCAGATTGTGTGCAAATTTTTTTTAAAGATGGGTACGACTATCGATTCACCCCAAGATGATGGAACCTTCTCTTTCGACCAAATTTTCGAGAACATAGCGGTGAGTTCTCGGACCAGCGATGCGCCACCATCTTTAAATAGAGCTGGGTGAAGACCATCAGGGCCGGGAGCTTTATAACGGTTCATGTGTCGGAGCTCCTGCTCGATTTCCTGGGAAGAGGGAGGGTCTGTTGGGGTTGACCACTCGGCCCCAGCGCGAGCGCCAGAGGTAGCAGATGGAGCTGGGGGCCAACAAAACTGCGAGCCAAAATGTTCGGCCCATCGCTCCATCCTCTTCGCATATTGTTGCACTTATACCAGATCGAACACCTTCGGTGACTCGAATGAGATGGAAAAGTTTCCTTTTATTACCACAGAGACTAGCAAGCTTCATCTCCCTAGCACATTCACACCACCAAGCTTCGCGGTCCATTTGCATACTCCTGCGCAACTCTCGACCAAGGTATTGCGTTCTTCAACGTGTCTGGAACCTGATGGGATCAAGCGGCGTCTGTCCATCAGCGACAAGGAGTCGGCGGAAATCCAATGTTTCGGTGGGTGACGGGTAACTCCACAAGTGTCGATACTGGCGGAAACTAACGCATCTTTGATATGCGCCCACTGCGAATCGAGTTCACCGTCAATAGTTGAACCAAGCAAAGTTGACAGTGAGGCTTGGTACCTGGTTAAAACCGCAGTGTTTTGTAGATTCGCGACGTCCGGTCGGTAGGGGGCGCGTTTAGGTGATCCTCCGAAACGCATGCAAATCTTAGCACGAACCAATGCGTGATCAGAGTCTAGAAACGTTGACCAGTACGATCGGCAGTCCGTTACGCTTCCGCGCCATCTGTAGCTGATTGCTATGTGGTCAAGCTGGGAGCACTCTTGCGTTTGTGAGGGCGGGCGCCAGGTAGCAGTTTGTCTCCTCGAGTGTCGAAAACTAGTGCTCGAAAGAAACAAGCGATGATCAGAGCAAAGAGCAAGTAGTCTGTCTCCATTGTCTGATCGACTGCCACCGAGACCAAAACTACCCCCAATGTGGTGCTCGCTTGGTAGAAGGCGGCCAACCCGTGCGTTAAAGTCCCCGGCAAGAATGACTATATCCGTCCGTTTGGAGGAACGCAGAAGTTCATGTAGTTGTTGGTAAAAGCTATCTTTAACTGCATCCGGGCTGCAGTCTGTAGGGGCGTAGGCGGAGACGACAAATAAGGCACGCTTAACATCTCGACGCCTGCTTACGTTACATGAACCTCTTAGTCTGACTGCACATAGTCGGCTGTTGACTGGGATCCAGTCAAGCAGAGCTGATTCAGCCCTGGCACTTAATACAACCCCAACACCAGCTTGACCAGTGGCGGCAGATTCTGGGTCTCCGGAAAGCCGCAAGTAGTATTTGGCGTCCGAGTTTACCGGAGAGGCCATTCTGATGACGGCGCTGGAGTCTTGTAATCTGGTCTCTGAAAGACAACAGATGTCTACCGATAGCGTTTCAAGAGTACGGGCCAGACATGCTTGTCGTCCGATCTGCATCAAAGTTCGAACATTAAACGCTGCGAGGATGAATGGAGAACCAGATCGAAGAAGAGCTGGAGCTTCGGTGGAGTGAGAGGTGGTTGCGATCGCAGGACATTGAAAACCGGGAGTTTGGCTGTTACTTCCATCAGCTGCGAGACGTGGGTCGTTTGTGACGGTGACCGTAGAAGACACAAGAGTACATGTAGGTGAAGGACGGGAGGTGGGGTGATCTGTGAGTGGACGTTGAGCGGTTGAGTTAAGACAGAAGAGCGGCATAGCACTAGTAGTAGTAGTGAGCGGTGTAGTCCATGATTCGTCAGCGGGCGCGATACTACCCGGTTGCCCAGGCCGACGTAGAGGGTTGTCTTAGGGGGCCCTACCCCGAGCCTTTGATCAAAGATCTAACCTACAAGGCAGCAGGGTGATGTGAGGGCGTCGCAACCCGTTGGGAGCCGGTGACCAAATAGATGGTTCATACGCCTTTCGGTCCGTGAAGGACCAGGGGCCCAACTCACCCTTAACAACAACAGAGGCAAGCAATTCAGAGACAATTGAGACAAGAGTGGTCCCCCTATGATTGGTGGTCTGAGTGTTCGCTTAGCTCGGCAGTTTCTTTGGACCAGTACATCTAAGAATGGTAATTAGTTGTCTTTTTCGAGTTAAATTGTAAACTTGATATCCTGGAATCTATTGTCGGTTAACTCATGGGTATTCTGTATGGAATTTCGTTTGATGATGACAAACGTGTCGTCCACGTACCAGGTCCATAATTTTGGTTTGATTAACGGTATTGTGATACTCTCCAGTTTTTGCATCACAGCTTCTGCAATAAGTCCTGAGAAGGGCGTCTCTTTCAGTTGTTGGTGCACTTACCCATCAAAGTAAAAATAAATAGTCACGCAGAGTTCCAAGTGTTCTCATATGCTCTCCGGCTTGAGGTTTCCTATTGTGTTCGGTTGATTTCGAAGTAATTCCATCATGGTTTCTTTTGCGAGTTCGTGACCGATTGACGTGGAGAGTGCGGTGACATCAAACGACAACATGATTTCATCTTCCTCTATTGTAACACACTTCAGTTTGTTGATGCATTGTTCAGCATTGATGATGCTTTGTTCGGATCCGGCAATTAGATGTGTTAATTTCTTCCACATGCATTTTGCCAATTTGTACGCTCTGGATCTTGGCAACGAGACGATTGGATACAATGCGACTCCGTCTTTGGGCATCTTTGGCAGTCCAAAGAATCTTGCAATGTTTGTGTCCTCAGCTTTCATCTTCCATCGCCCCTGTTTGGTAATCTCACTCGTTGCTTGTAGTTTCTTCAATGCTGTGTTGATTTGAGTACTCAGTTTTATACTGGGGTCCTGATCTATGGGGCGATAGGTGATCGTGTGAGAAAGGAGTTGTTTGGCCTTTGCAACGTAATCTGCTTTATCCATTATAACTGCCATGCGTCCCTTGTCTGCTGGTAGGATTACAATATTGTCTTCCTTCTGTAGCCTTCTCAGTGCTTCCCGGTCTTATTTTGCAAGAGTATGTGTGACTTTGTTGCGAGTTATCGCAGGCACAACTGTTTGTCTAATTTGTTGCCGCGATTCTTCCGATAGTCCGTTTGTGTACAAACCTGTTCCAGATTAGCCAAGTAATCCTTATATGATGCATCCTTTGCGTTAAAGTTTAGTCCTTTAAATAGTATGTTCACCTCCGTTGTGCTGAGTTGACGGCTAGACAAGTTTCTGATCCATCCTTCACTGTTGGGGTGGTCAAATTTTCTCGTAAGCTTATTCAACTTGATATTCAGTGCTAAGTTACGCTGAATTCTGATGTTGTTTACTGGACGTTGAATCACGGATTCAAGCTCCGCAAGTTTTTGGGGTCGCATCGCAATAAGGCAGTCAGTTCTATTTTCATTTATGACTTTTTCATACTTTCGAAGGTGATTATGGGCTCAGCGAAAACTCAGACCACCAACTGAACAACCTGAGCTACCAACATTTGTTTCTATACACCCCTATGCCGCATTCAGAACAGGAGCCTCCGTTGAAAACTGAGACAATGACAGAGCAACTCCAGTTTGTTTGGACAGTCTCCTGCTCCCATAGTTTCATTAGTAACTCGTGTAAATCATATACAAGAACAGGTCCCTCGAAGAGGGCTGGGGGAATCCTACCCGCCCTTGCGGATTTCAACAGTCTGATCTCATGTTCAATTTCTTCGCGTGAGGGTGGATCCAAGGAGACGGCCCAGGGAGAAGGGCACTCACTCAATGCCCGAAAAAGAAAGTGCTAACTCATATTGGTTAAACTGCCTCACAAGGTGTTCGGCCCAGCGCTACAAGCGTTTCGACAAGCTGTGGATCGACTGTCCACTCCAGTCGCGTATGGTCTCGTGCTGCCTGTTTCCCGTATCAGACGGAATAACTTGAGATGGTTACCAACGGCAGTGGCTGTTCCCATTTCCAGTGCACGATGAAACTATCAGGCTTCACTGTCTCTCTTCAGGCTAGCACGCACTTTTGCCCTAAGGTTTTTGCGAGTCTCATTGTATTCGCTTCCAGCCAGAACACGTTGGCGAGCATCCGTAATTTCCAGAGACTGCGCAGAGATCCAGCGTCCAAGTTGGTTATTTGACTTGGCACATGCAGACATGACTGCTGCTAGTAGCGTTCGACGAATATGCAATCAGTGATCTTCAACAGTGTTCAATGGGTGCATACTCAGCCCCGATTCCAGCGTACTTTGATACGTAATCAGAACACCTGGCTTGGCCAGTTGGCTAGTGCCTATGTGGTCACAACGACGTTGCGGACGTCCGCCGAAACGCACTCGAACGTCTGCACACACAAGAGCGGGATCAGGGTTCACGCTCGTGCTTCAAATCGAGCGACAGTTTTGGACTCAGCCTCTCCAGCGGTAACTGATCACGATATGATCGATTTGCATCCATGGCTGGTGGGCGCCAAGCCATTCTTCTGCAAATGCTGTGTCGAAAGTTATTGCCCGCGAGAAAGAAATGAGTATCTTCACACAGATGTAGCAACCGCTCACCGTTATCATAACGGTTGCGTACACCATGTTGGCCATCCAGATAAAACTCATCAGAGGAGAATTTTCTAACTTGAGCGTTCAGATCACCAACAAGCACCACAGTATCTGTACTTTTCTGTGACGAAGGATATCGTTAAGTTGGTGATAGAAATCACCTTCCACCGAATCAGTGCTGCAGTTTGTGGGGGCGTAGGCCGCAATGACAAACGGTGCCCGTTTGTCCCCGCGCGACTTCGAAGTCGGGAACGAGCCAGTCACCGATTCGTTCCTCAAGAGTGGCAATCGTGTAGTCACAAAGTTATAGCTACACGTGTCCCAGATGCGTAGCTTGGTGTGGGGGCAGTTCGCCCCGGCCTACATTTTGCTACAGATGAGTATTAAACGGCAAAGTTCCCAACTAGTTGTATATTGCTCTGGATAAGCAAAAGCACATTTGCACCATCTGTCATATTTGCCCGTCGTCTGCTCCTTCTCGCCTTTGCGCACACATGTCCCGTGACACATCACCCCATAGCAGTTACTCTTGCATGTAATGCATTGTCGCACATAATAATGTGGTAAAATACCAATAGGATCTTGTGATAGAACCTCTCTCTAGCTCACAACTACTTTGCAACCACGTGAATGAAGGTCGTGTAGTCAAGCAGGGGATTTCTGCTCTGTACACGGCTTTTGGGCTAGCGAAAACGGCACAAGAGGCGGCCAACTGGATTGGACGCTAATTCAGCCGTTCCTCGCTAAGTGTACCATCATCTTATATGATTACTATGTAGAACACACCACCATCAGGGTTTAACCACATATCGCTTACCATCACGGATGTGAGTGAGCCAATCTGCAACACCAGGACAGATACTGTGAGCTCATTGGCAATACGTCGCGTACTAAGCAGGAGTCAGGTATTAAATTGCGCACCTAATCGTCAGCCCTCGGTAGCTCAGTGGTAGAGCAGCAAACCGGAAATTCGTGGGACCGGGGTTCGATTCTCCGTCGAGGCAGATTATTGTGTGGAGTTCAGTAGTGACTTCTGCTTTCTACGAACCTTACGCTACGCACAAACATCCTTCAAGTCATCACCGATGTACTCAACAGGCTACTGTCCCTCTGCGGATACAGATCACCTGATGCAGATTGCATTCGCCCAAAGGCGTTGAAAACGGCCGTCATGAGTTTAGCTGAACTGTTAGCGAGATTCTTTCAGTGACGTCCTAATGAGATGCAGGCTCCGAAAATGTGGAGTATGGGATCGTCACTTCAATTGACAATAGCTGCAGCCGTGCCGAATCAGTGAATTACAAACATATAAATAAATCGTTTATTCGCGACAGTGTGAGACACGCCTGTGCAGGCATGACCATGGTAATACCAAAAGATCGGTAGTTGTGTACATATATAACAAGTTAATCAGTTGCAAAGTGAAGTTATGTGAGTAAGTGCATATGTAGGTATGTGTGTGGCCATGTTGAATGAAGTTCTTAGTGTAACGCTGCATGTGTGATTGTGTTTGATCTGGTTGTCAGTGCAAGTATGGACCACAGTAACCCTACGAAGTGGATGAGTGACGTCTGTGAAGGGGGTAGGAAAATCCTGATGTGCAAGAAGCGTCCAGAATGACGGCAGCCACGCAAGCAGTAGTGCAAGATGGACATGGTCCGTGATCCCTGACAGGCCTTCGGGAGAAGGCGGTGGCATTCCCGTGACTGGTGCCCGGACGGTGCTGATATTCAAAGACGTATTCTTGCAACTGCTACTGTCAACGGACGATCTGTCTCAAAGTGTTTCGAAAGTTTTAAGCCAGATCAATGATTAATGGTCAGTACACACAATAAAATTGCGGCCGAGCAAATAGTGCCTAAAGCGCTTGATGAAAAACACAAGTGCTACCATTTCCTTCCGTGTTGTGCAAATACTGCGCTCTCTTCGCGAAAGACTTCTGCTCGCATACGCGATACCAGGTTCCATTCCATCCGCCGTGAGTTGCGAGAGTATAGCTCCAATGCCAGTGTTACTGGCATCCGTGTCCAAAATGAAAAGGCCCGCAGATGGACGCATATCAGGGAATGTCAAAATTGGCGATTCGCATAGTGCAGTTCGAAGCGTTTCAAACGCTTCTTGTTGTGCACTTCACCAAATGAAAGCTTGATCGGTCTTCAGAAGATCATTCAACGACTAGCGATATTGGCAAACTGCCGAACGAAACGACGATAGTAAGAGGCAAGGCCGAGGAAGCTACGCACTTCGTCAGCGTTTTTTGGAACCGGCCATGAGCGTCCCGCCCGACCGTCGCCGGGTCGCAGTGCACTCCTTCCCCAGACACGATGTGACCTGAATGGGCCACTTCTTCCCTTAAGAATGGACACTTCGAGGGCTTAAATTTTACCCCCAGCTGCAATAGGCGCTCTTCTTGTGTTATTCCGCAGTCCTGCCGTGCACAATGATATCGTCTAGGTAAACCAGACAGTGTCTTGGTATCAACTTTACCAAAGCTGTGTGCATCAGGCGTTGAAAAATTGCGGGCGCATTTGATAATCCGAACGGCATGGTCTGGAATTCGTAAAAACCGGGCGGGACAATAAACGCAGACGTCCACCTGTCATCCAGGTGTAGCTCCACCTGCCAATAACCCGAAGCCAGTTCCTAGGTAGTAAGCAAACATGAGCCACTCAGGGCGTCTATTGTGTCATCCATTCTCAGTAATGGAAATGAGTCCTTTCGAGTAACCGAATTTAGCTTCCGATAATCTACACAAAGCCGTAGTTCTCCGGTTTTCTTTTTGACAAGAACGATGGGCGATGCCCAAGACGCTTTTGGCGGTCGAATGATGCCGCGTCGCAAAAGGTCTTCAATAATGCGTTTTAATTCTTTCTGGAATTGTAGGGGCACCAGTCTAGCTGGTTGTCGGCTCGGTGGTGCGTTGCCAATGTCGATGCGGTATTGTGAAAAGTTACACTGTCCTATATCATCTTCTGACCAAGCAAAGGCATGTTGATATTTTACTAAAATGTCTTGCAATTCACTGCCGGCAAAAGTCGGTACCACTGCAGAAATGTTTCGAATGAATGGTTTTACAGGCGTCTCTTCTACCGCGCAACATCCCTAGACTGTTGGTAGAAACGAATGACAGTAGTTGCTTGTTGGTTTCCAAGGTTTTGCTGGCCAAATTAATTTTAGCTTTAAAACGGAAAGGAAATGGACCCTTAACACTACTTCCCAAGGAAGGTCATTGACAATAAAACAACGATGTGCAGCGGCTATTTCTCCTAACTTTATTGTGGCTGTAGTCCAACCTTTTTAATGGCGGTCCTGTTGGCTGCCACCAGGTTCATCGAACTGTCCAGAGCGATGCTTGCATAAGCTAGTACGAGACGCTTTCGAACTAGGGAGCATGTAGCTCCCGTATCAACCAGCATTTTGACACGATTAGACCACATAAACACAAACACAAGGGGAACAGCTGCACAATGCGTGCAGGACACTGCTGGTACAGTGAACGAGTACTTTGTGGATCCAGTCCGTTGTTTGTGCTCATGAAGATTCGCAGTTTCCCCTAGATTCCTACGACGCGTATCAATTTGCTGCGGGTTTCTGTTCAGTTCGACAGCAGGGCGGTTGACAACAGACTCCTTCCGTTCGGCGCTGCGCAATGACGCACCCATAGCCGCATCCACGCGCTCAAGTTTCTCCCCTTATTCCAGAGCATCGTCTCATTACTGTGGCGAGTGTAACAAGAACTCGCGTTTAATAGACTGCGTATGCACTCCCTCTGTCAACTGTTCCAGAATACGTTTCTCTTGCATTCCTCGATTTTCGTCCACAAACGCACGCTCAGCAATGCGTTTAAGATCATGAAAGAAAGCTCTCAGACTCTCCTCTGGTCTTTGGTAACGAGAGTGGAATGCTTGGCACCATTGCCTAGGAAGCCGCGTGACGGAGCTGTACGCTATCGGCCGTGTCCCCAGGTTGAGGATTGGGAAATGCCTTCCTTGTGGAGGTAACTGCGAATAAGTCTCGTTTGCCTTGCAGGCGAGATGAATAAGCAGTCGCGGCAGCGTCGCAGAGCGTGGGGAGTTATGGGCTGGTCACCTGGTTCTCCATCGAATAGTACAAGAGCTCGTACGACGCTGTGTCAAAGCCAGTGTGTCCGGATATATATATATATATATATATATATATATATATATATATATATGCTTGGCGGCATCACTTTTCGGATTTGCCTGTCACTGTGGCCAGTCACAGGACGCCTGCGCCTACACAGGGACCATGGGTGGCTTGCGCTGCACCATTCACAGCTCCAACCACACACCTCATATACAGTGTAAACCCGAAGGAATAAGACCGGGAGGCATGTGGATGGGAGCCAGGTTTCATCAACGGAGCCAGCCCACACTCCTTCACAGGCAAACACAAGCACACTGTATTTGGGGAATCAAGCGCACACAAGGCGGTGGCTGGACCGTAGTCCGCTCCACACTGAGTGCATGGAACCACTCTTTGATCCTAACACGGCCACAAGGACCGTGCACCCCGTCCCCTCCAGCAACGACCAACTGTCTCCTGGAGCCAGTATGGACGAGGTAGTGGGTAATAGACAGGTAGGCACCTCGTCAACATGCACATCAAGCGCAGCCACACCGGGGATATCAAGCAACAGACAATCACTTGAGAGAAATATAACAAAGAAAATAAATCGAGTAATGCATAAGGAAACGGTGACATACATCTTAAATTAATGAGCATATGAAATAAGTTGTTTACAAACGAATCCGAGATAAGTTCACGAGGTCAGAAAGTATATTTTCCGGAAATGCCACAAACACGAAAATGTTATCGAAATCGACTACAATTGGCTTAAGCGAGGTGTACAAGTTAATAGAAGAGAGTACAGGTAGACATTTATATGAGAAAGAAAAGCATTAGGACAAAATTGAAAACCCACCACCTGAAATAAATAGACTTAGCATGCAAGCACGCGGTTAGTAAATCGAATGCAGCGTACCTACAAACGCTGCGCCGGTTCTGCCTACGTTCTCTGCAGGACCCGTCGTCGCTTCGGTAGTGGTCCCGAGTGGCCTCGCTCATGGCTCACTAGGCCTGCCTGAATCAGGCACTCGCGACCGCATGTGCTACAGCACCATGCGCTCGATGTCGATGGAGTACAACCCATCGGTGCTTGCCGCTTCTTCTCTGCATGTATGAGGTCTTTCTCCTGCACTTCGGCAACTGCCTTCGTGATTAGATCGCGCCATGCACGCCGATCAACCGCCTTCGATTCCCATGATCTGCAATCAAGATTAGAACGTGAGAGGCTCACTTCAATCATGTCCTGGTAACGTAACTTTGGTTTCCCCACGTGCCGCTTCCCAATACTCAGCTGACCATATAAGAGTTGTTTCGGTATCCGCGTCGAATCCATACGGCTCACATGACCGAGCCACCTCAGGTGTCTCAGCAAAAGTATGCAGTCCACTGCATACATTCCACTTCGTAGCAACACTTCCGTGTCAGCAACTCTGTCGCCCCAACCGATGCGCAAAATCCGTCGCAAACACTGCTGATGGAACCGCTCGAGATATCGCACATCCCGCCGGTACATCGTCCACGTTTCACTGCCGTATAGAAGAACGGACAGCACCATGGATTTGTACACCATCAGCTTCGTGCCAATGGTAAGCTGATGGTTGTTCCACACTCGGTACTCAAGCTTCCCGAATGCCGCCGCTGCCTTCGACACGCGGATACGCAGCTCACTGTGTAGCTGCTGATCAGTCGACATCACACTCCCAAGGTAGCAGAAGCGGGAGGTGGTTTCCAATACTTCAGCACCAATGCTGATTCGCGGCAATATTGAAGATTGCACCTCCGGTGAAGGCTGAAAGAGACAGACAGTTTTGCTTGTATTGATGGTGAGCCCGAATTTGGCCGCTGTCGAAGCCAGAGCACTAGTCATATGCTGCAACTCATCCGCACTGTGTGAAAACAACGCACAGTCGTCAGCAAACAGCAACCTACGGATAGTTGTCTCACAGATTAGGGTTCTCGCACCGAAACGACGGATGTTCAGCAACCCACCATCAATACGGTGCTCCACACGAACACCGTAAGCACAAGCCGCATCAAAAGCACAAGACATCATTGCATGAAGATATATATTAAACAGGGCAGGAGCTAAGACACAACCTTGCTTCACACCAGAGATAACTGCAAAGTCATCCGAGGTCTGTCCACTCAGCTGCACCCTCGCTCGCATACCACTGCGCAGACATTCAATTAAACTTACAAACTTACGCGGGCAACCAAACTTACCCAACACCAGCCACAATGCCTCGCGGTTCACCGTATCAAATGCCTTGGTGAAATCAACAAAAAGCGAGTACAATGGCTGGTGTCGTTCTCTGCATTTCTCCTGCAACTGATGAGCCGCAAACACCATATCTATAATGCTGCGACCCGAACAGAATCCACACTGCTCTTCCGCCACGTTAGGTTCCACAACCTGACTGACGAGGCGGTTGAGCAGGATTCGGGCAATCACCTTGCCCACACAACTCAGCAAGTTGATGCCACGATAATTCGTGCAACATTGCTTGCTCCCTTTACCCTTGTACAGTGATAGCACAAGGGCATCCTTCAGCTCAGGAGGCACCTCCTCCTCAATCCATACGTGTTGCACCAAGTGGTGCAGCGCAGTCAACAACGCGGGTCCGCCGTGTTTCAATACTTCAGGCGGGATCCCGTCGGCTCCGGCACGCTTGCCGTTTCGCAGCTGAGCAAGTGCCCTCTGCGTCTCATCCAGTGTCGGCGTGTCCGCCAGACTCGTCTTCACATCGTGCTGCTTCAGGCCGTTCAATATATGCCAGTCGATCTCTGAACGATTGTTTAAGAGACTGTCAAAGTGTTTCCGCCAGATCTGCATTATGTCTGCAGTCTGTGTGCAGGTAGCGCCTGAACTACCACCGATCAGCGTCCTCAGCGGCTCCAATCTCGGTCCATACACCGTCTTCAAGGAGTCAAAGAATTCCTTGTGTTGGCGGCGTTCGGCGTAGCATTCCATCTGCTTCGCCTTCTCCGTCCACTATGCATTTTTAATGCGACGGAGCTCTCGGGTCAGTCGCCGTCGAAGTTTGCGAAACTGATTACTCTTCCCCAAGTCACTGGTCTCTGCCACATGTGCAGCAAATGCTGCATTCTTCCCCGACACCAATGCGCCAATTGTCGCATTGTTCTCATCAAACCAATCAGGCCGCTTACAGTTTGCGCGCCCGATGGTCTCCTCAGCAGCAGTTGTCACCTAATCGCGAATGTGGTGCTACAGGTCGCCCACTGTTGCTATGCATTCCACATCACACAGGCATGCAGCCATCGCCTTCTCCAGCTCAGTACGTTTCAATGAACAATGATTTATCACGGGATAAAAGCAATTGCTTGACACGTCCCGTAGGATGGTTGTGGTGAATATGATGAAATCAAACTATATCTGGGTCATCTACCAAACGTGCACAACTTACACGAAGGCGTGGATTTTGCTAGTCAACTGCGGTGCGTTCCCTCTATTCTTCACTGATTCGTCCAATTTTTTGGTTTCAGTTTCTCACTATTAACAGTTAGCAACCACGCTCAGAGCCATTTTTATTTTTGTTATCGTGAAACTTACGTTTGGTTTTCTCTCATGTCTGCAGTAAGGACACGCGCGATGAGAAAAAGTTGTGTTGTAAACATGGATGTCCCCATCTTAGTTCAGAAGCTCAGCGAACAAACCAAGGTACCACGCAAAACATGCGGCGGTAGTAGCAGAAAAAGCACCCGAAAGAGTGTAGGCGCTGTGACAGACGGTTGTGCATTTCTTGGTGACCTGAAAAAGACACCTGAAAAATGTCCCTTTGTAGCTGAAACTGCGTATGCTGCGCTATCATTAAAAGTTGACACGCTCACATCTATGCTGCAGCCCATGCATAGTCTGTTTGCCTTATTTGAATCGCCCTCAGATATTCGTAAAATGCCTATCACGAAATGTAGCTCGCTGATTGACTCAATTTCGAGCGAAGTACAGAATAGAGTACGTTGCTCACGCAATGCTGTGGTTTTTAATGTACCTGACAAGCTACCTATGAAAACTGTTCAGAGAGTTCTACTGTCTGCGTGCGGCATGCAAACTTGTTGGTCCAGCTGCACTAGGCTACGTAAAAAGTTTATACGCTATGACTGTCCCATACTTTTCCAGTTTGAAAATGAACTAATTGCTAGACAGTTCATTCGAAATTGCAATTTGATTCAGCATAATAGGACTTTCAAACGTCTGAAAATAATAGAGGACAAAACCCCTTACAGCGAGAGCTTAGAAGATGACAGCTAGAAGCAAACCTGACTCCTAAACCCCATTCTGAAAATGTTTCTGTTGGTGGCAGCGACAAGTTTGGCATTTGTTCTACGCCTGCTGCAGTTACGGATAACGTGGCGAATAACGAAATCAACTCTGGTACTCCAATTAGATCGCTTGATCACACGGATCAGTCTAGCCCGTTATCTGCTGTGTCTAGGAGTACGCCCAGTTTCGGCACTTCGGCTATGCCAGCCACAAAATTGATCACCGGCACACATCCACCAGAACGAAATTTCACGGTTAAGCGTGATAAGCCGACCAAACACAAAATGCCTGCAAACCCCAGCGCTGCGGTTGTGCACGGTGCTGCCTCTCAAAAAGCCAGTTCCGGTAATCCTAAAAGTTTCTTAAATGCTGTTTCATGCCAGAAAAGAGGAAACAATGCGGTTCAGACAAAATCAACGGCAGTACCCGTTGAACCCCATGTTCAATCACAGCCACCAACTTCAGCCTGTGTTATCCCGCCAAAAGTCTACTCTGGCCAGTATATAGGATCATCTAAGACATCTAAGGACTCAGGAAAATGGATCGATTGTATGATGACGGTTGACTTGGATTTATCGAGAATGTCACCGGATAAATCCATAGCATCGCCTTGCCTGAATAGCCATCCATCCATTGATCAAGGCCATGAGGGCACACAAGGTGCCCCAACATCTTTGCAGATTGAACGCGATTTATCTGTTTATCACCAAAATCCGGACTCATGTTAAAAAACACGATGTATTCTGTTCGAGCTGCATGGATTGACACTAGTGTGCCTCCACCGCTTATAGTGAAGCCTAACGACTCCAGCGCACCTAAGCAGGTTACATTCCACGATAAAAATGACGATTACGTGTTTACTTATTTCACCAATCTATACAATCAACAACCTATTAGTGCCACGACGCAGGCGACACAGCCTCGAAATTTAGCGTCTACTAGCGAGTTCCATGGAAGCTCGCTCTGTAATCCTCCTGCCCTCATGAGCTGCTATGCCAACCATGGACCCGCCCCCGTATCCCATTTTCTACAGTGCCATAGTCACAACCCCCTCCCCTGTGGCTACCTCCCAATCCCTTTTCAACAAAGGTGTCAATCCACGCCTTGTTTCACCAATTTTTAGCATGGGCACAGACACAAAGCTATCAGACCCAATGTTCATAAAGCGGCATAAACAACGTTCTTCACATCTCGCATCTATGTTAATATTTTTGATTAATATTCGTTCGCTTCATTCCAAGATCCACATACTACGCTCATTTGTTTCTGTGACCGATCCTGACATAATATTTATAACTGAGTCGTGGTGCCATGACGACATGTCTAACACCCAGCTAACCGTTTTTGCATATGATATGTTTATGAGAAATCGGCAGTGTCGTCGAGGAGGATGCGTACTTTACGCGAAACAATCGCTGGCAGCAACGACATTCTAGAATCCAGTGCTGAATGATGTGCAAGAGTCACTTTGGCTTACGATAACGATCAGACACCAGCAACTGCTTGTTGGTTGTATATACAGCACGCCAAACTGTAGCCAAGAGGACTTAGTAGTTTCGACGTTTGCATTTGAATGTGCCGCATGCCTTCCGTTTAAACACAAGATTATCGGTGGTGATTTCAATCTGCCATCGATTGCACGGTCTGCAGGAACTGCTCCTCTGAAATTTCATAATCTTATCTCTTGTATACATATGAATGGTTGGCAACAACATGTCTCCAAACCTACCAGAGGAAGCAGCATCCTTGATCTCATTTTCTCGCTGGGCATACCTGCTATTAATGTAACGGTCCTTAATGAATTCCCTGGGAGCGACTATCGGGTTGTCAAATGCTGTTTAAGATTACGCATGGCCAATGAACCACACCCACTGCACTATCGTTTATTCAACTCCGTCAACTAAAACACGTTTAAGGATATGGTTCGTTCGATGAACTGGGGTGATTTCTTCCTTTCTCCATGCCCTCAAAAAGAAGCAGACGTGTTCTATGATATCATCGGTCCTTGCATTGATTCATTAGTGCCTCTAACGTGTGCCCGCCTAAGAAAACAAAAACCAGATCGCAAAGTGTTAGGTATCACACGCAAGCTCCATAAGATCCGGCGGAAATTCCGATCAACAGCAGACTTTGCGCTAATACTGCAGCAGGCAAAGATCATCGAAGAACTCGGGCATCTAAATGTTCGCAATCTCATATTAGAAGAATACAAAGCTTTGAATGGCCCGAGTAAAACAACGGAACTGTCCAAACTGTTTCGTGCCAGAGGTTTGCGTCGCAGTAATTCCATCAATTTTATCATTATGCCGGATGGCACATACCTTGATGCTCCGGGTGAAATTTGAGGCTTTCAGCGCCTATTTCGCCGAATCAATGGTTGATGAACCGCTAGCCACACCAGCGCTTGTCACACCACACAGTGCTGAAAATTTATGCACAGTGGAATTCACTATTGCAAAAATCTCCGGTCAAGTCTCCCGCTTGTCTTCCTCGACTTACCCAGGACCTGATGGAATTCCCCCTTGTTTGTTAAAAAGCGGTGGGAGCGACTTGCCTCTTCTATTGCTCAACATTTTTACGCTCTCTTTTAACAGTGCAGTATATCCTAATCACTGGAAGACTTCCGTTGTTATCCCGCGGCATAAGAATGGAAACGTTAACGAAATCAAAAACTATCGCCCCATCAATCACACACCTGTAATATCTAGAATTATGGAAAGGATAGTGAAAGATGAATTACTTGTTTTCTTGAATAAGAAAACGTCATCAGCAATTCACAACACGGTTTTTGCAGGCAGATCTTGTGCGACATGCCAGACAGACTTCTTAAAACACACAACGGCTGCCATAGACAAAGGCAACAGTGTTATTGTCCTGTTCTTAGACATGCAAAAAGCATTCGACAGAGTGCCGCATCGAAGACTACTCCTCAAGCTGAAGGAAATAGGTTTTGGAGAACCAATGTTTTCTTGGTTGTCGTCATACCTAGCTGACAGACATCAGGTGGTGCGTATTGGGGACCGTGTCTCTAAACCGAAAGCAGTCACCAGTGGAGTAATTCAGGGAAGTGTACTTGGTCCACTTCTTTTTCTCCTCTACGTCAACGATGTATTTCATAGAATAAGACATGGTGCTGCTTTTCTGTTTGCTGATGACATTAAAATCGTCTACTCACAAGAACGTGCAGATACCCGCGCAGCCTTGTGCCACATTCAGGAAGATCTATCGGCACTTGAATCCTGGTGCAAACTATGGCAGATGTCCTTTTCCGTGGACAAGTGTAATATTCTGTCGTACAAATGCGAAGTTACACCAGGCAGTCTATTATTACAAGGCACGTTTATATCACAGTGCAAAGTGATTCGCGACTTGGGTGTGCGGTATTCCACTACCTTCAACTTTTCGGAACATTGTGACTTCCAAGTTTCAAAAGCCATGAAGACTATTGGCTATATCTGTCATAAATTTCAACTCACAGAATCTCGTATCTGGCTTTACAAAACATATGTGTTACCTGGCATGGAATACTGCTCACTACTACAGTCGAATCTGCGGAAATCTGACCAGCATGCTCTTGAGAGGGTACAGCGACGCTTTACAAAGAAGCTGTGCGGATATTCCTCCAAGATGACCTACAGCGAGCACAGTGAAAAACTTGGACTTGACCCACTTTGGCTACGGATAATGAAGATGAACTTGTGTTTCCTGTACAGAATAATTCACCATCACATGCACAATTATGCTAACTGTGTCCATATGTCCGTTAACACTAGATACGAGCTACGGAATAAGGAGACAACGGTCATGATTCCAAACTTCAATACGCGAATTAGGGAGCGTTTCTTCTTAATACACTGCTCAAAGCTTTGGAACAAACTTCCAAGAGCTATCAGAACTTGTTGCGCATTGCGTTTGTTTAAGCTTTCGATAAAAGATCATTTAACCGTTCAAAATGTGATAATAATGTTTCGAACAGCACAGTCCTTAGATAACACTTTTTAGAACGGAGTTAATGGTGCCTGAAAATGCATGTGGTCAAGTGCACAAGTGGTTATATTTTGTTGGCCCGCAGCACTTTATTCTCTCTTTTTTTCGTGTGCGATCAACTTTCATGTGACTGCTAAAAACTTGTCAGACGATAGAACAAGAGTAATGTAAATACTTGGACTGCTTCGCGCTACACAAATTTTCATTTTGTGCTCACATTTTTTTGAATTTATTATACCATGATATGAAACTGCTGTACCATTATTTGATCCGTCCCTTCTGGGAACGGCTTCTTGCATCGTCGAGCCATATACAATTTATTTATTTATTTATATTTCTTTAGATGAATAGTTCTGATAATTAACATCAGTGTAAAATTAAAAAAATCAATCGTAAACGTTCAGAAAGACACGGGGGTGCAGTGACTGTTGATGTAAGGTGTGAGGAAAGGAAAATATGGTCGCTCACTTAGGTCCATTTCATACATAAATCCTGTTGAAAAGCATGCTTGGAGTAATCCACAATAGAGGAGTTTAGGTGACAAAATGCTGGGAGCTGAGAGCAACATCTAATCGTTTTTTTTGAAAACCTCCAAGCTAGGAGAGGATACAACTGAGTCTGGGAGTGCGTTCCAGGGTTGGCAAGCCTGAAGGGAAAAGTAATTCCGTCGACACTCTAGACGGCTGTATTGTTCCTTCAACTTTAAGCAGTTACCCCTGAGCTGCATGTTGTGACTAAGTTTCAGCAAATGGCGGCATACGTGGTTGGGGTCACTCAGTATCTGATACGGTAATATGAGATCCCCGCGCAGCCATCGATAGCGTCCGCTGAAAATTCGCAGTAACTTCAGCCTTCGGTGATAAGAGTGATAGCGCAGGCCCTTTACATTCTTTGTTGTTCTTCGTTGTGGTGCCTCTCTCGCTTCTAGGTCGCGCTTCAACCAAGGTTGCCAAGCTTGGATTGCGTAGTCAACATGCGGGCGCACGTAGGAATTGTGCATCATTGGGAAGATTGATGGGTCCAATCTCCTGAATGCTGTTCGCAGCATGCCGATGTGCTGGTTGCCTCTTCTCGCAGCTATCTCAGCCTGTTTTGAACAATTGAGGTCGCTCTGTACGATCACACCAAGGTCACGTTCCTGGGAGCTATTCTGCAATCCGTTTGTCCCAAGTAAATAGGTGTAGTTATGTCTATGGCGTAATTGTACAACGCGACGTTTGTCTACGTTGAACGGTAGGGCGTTATGAACTGACCAGTTCGACACTGTTCTAAGATCGCACTGGAGCCGTCCGTGGTCTTCCGGTCCTCTGATCCTTCGCCATATCTTGATATCATCAGTGAAAAATAGGAAATCGGAAGCAATTGATCTCGCCAAATCGTCCAAGAACCGAGACTTGTGGTACTCCACATGCCACATCGATTGCATCAGGCAATGATTCACGGACTCTCACCACTAGCCGTGGTACTTGTAGAAAATTGCTAATCCAACTCAGGATTGGGTCGCCAATGCCGTAATTCCAAAGCTTCTGAAGGAGAATGCGATGGTCTAAGCGATCAAACGCTTTTGAAAAGTCCATATAGATGACATCGACTCCCACTCCATCATCAACAGCTTCAGTCCAGCTATTACGTGCAATTATTAGGTTAGTGTTACACGAATGCTTTTGACGAAAGCCATGTTGCTCTGGGGCTATTAAATTGTGGCTTTCCAGGTATTCCATCAGCGCATCTGCGATGATTGATTCCATCATTTTGGATAGTACTGGAAGTAGAGTTATTGGACGGTAGTTGGCAGGATCAGTGCGGCTACCTCCTTTATATATAGGAGTGATCACCCCCCGCTTCCATACTGGTGGAATACGGTTCTCTTCTAGACATCGCTGATAGAAAACAGCCAGTGGTTCTGCTAGATCACTAGCTACCGCCTGCAGAGCCTTTGGTCAGATGTTGTCAGCTGCGGGAGAATTGTGGATACGCAAGGATAACAACTTCAACACAGCTTCCGCAGTGAAGGCGATGTTTTCTAAACCAGATGGTGGAGTATTAGAAATAAGGAGAATGTTCGGGCTCGTTACCTGCTAGAAAGTTTGGGAGTAATGAAGCCGTAGGAGATCAGCTGCTTCCGTTACTGATCGCGTGCACCCATCAGCCGTGACTAGCGCTGGAACCCCCCTTTACCTTTCGAAGACCGTTAACGTGCCTGTAAAGGAGTCTGCGGTTAATGCAGAATGGCTTCATAAGCTTCTGCTGATGAGTGACCTTGTCTTCGCGGATCAGTTTCACATAGAAGTTACGACGTGTCACGTATGCACTCCAGGTTTCGGCATTCAAGCAGTCCTGGTGATCTCGCCATGCCAAATCTCTCCGGGACATACCTTTACGTGTTCTGCTCCTCAGAAGACTTATGCTTGTTTTGTGGTTGGAAAGACTTCTGTTCCGATGCGTGCGCAACCAGTGTGCTAAACGTCCTTGTAAATGTTTCCCAGGCAACATCTGGGGGCATTCGGTTAAGAAAGTCCAAGATGTATCCTTAACAAGCTTAGATAACACAGTGTAGTGCGTGACAGTATGCACTTTATCCTCCTCCTTTTCAGGGTACTCCGCATAGCATATATAGTCAAAGAGTAGAGTAACATGATCACTACGACCCAGTGGTGTGCTTATAACTATCCAGTCAACCATGAGTTCTTCGTTAGTTAGCACAAGATCCAGTATCGGCGGCTCTTTAGCAGTTCGAAATCTGGTGGGAGAGGCTACGTGGTTGTACAGAGGGTGGATAGCAATTGGCTCTTGCAAGCAGGCTTTAAACTGCATACCGTCGGTTGCCGGCGTTTCTATGTCGTGCACGTTAAAGTCTCCAGCGATAAGAATGTGGGTGTAGGACTTGTTTAAAGCAAACTGGAAAACGTGGTTCAGTTTGGAGTCCATTTCCGACGTTGAGTTTGGTGGGCGATAAATCACGACTAGTAGATATGTGTCCTTGTTTCGCAACCATAGGCGGCACCAAAGCGAATCGGGAGTTCGGATTTCCGGGTGATCGATAACTTCGCATCGGATTTTTATATTATAATAAAGACTCACACCGCCACCCCTTCCGGTTTTATTGGTCCAAAGCAGCGACATACTAGGTAAATTGATCTCAGAATCGGTTATCTCAGCGTTTAACCATGTCTCTGTATCATGACGAGGTCCCGTGGTTGTGAGGCATGGAGTTCACTACGTTCGGCCAACTTGCTTAGAAGGCCTTGTGCATTTGTGTACATGCGAGATAGGGCTTTTGTTGTTAGGAGTTCATTGATGGATGTCAACTTTGTGTTAATATTTAAGCCGGCCGTTAGGTGGCCGGCCATTAATCGTTTTTTGATTTATGTATTTCAGTTATGTTGCGTGGCATTATTGAGCGTTCCTGAACAGTCGTTTCCCTCGTGCTATGCTCTGTCCTGTTGTGTGCCGTGGGCGCTGTTGTGTCGGTCTCTCCGCAGGACCGTGCAAATAAAGAATTTGTAGCGTTTACAAGTTCCACTGAATTGCTTCCGACTTTTGGTCGTTCGCCTGCCGCCTTTAGCCGGATCTCAGTTGGTAACCTAGCTCGAAGCTTTAACCAACTATCCAACAGAACTTGCGTCATTCCCTCGGAGTGTAGTATTACTTTCATTAGCGTTGGACCGCAGCCCTTGTAGTTAGGTGATGATGGAACTCTTGTCAGCAATTTGACAATAACATTGTCAACAGAAAGTGCTTCGCGGATGCAGCACCACCGCTCTCGGTCGTGTTTTTGTGCATCATGATCAGAAGAATGCAGAAGCTCGGGAACACCATGAATAAATATTGTTTTCTTGCCCATTTGGAATGCCGCGTTGGTCAACTGCTTCTTTTGGGCGATCTTGCCAAAGTAGATCAGGTAATATGCGCACTCCGCTCGGTGAGGTGCGAAGACGAACTGCTGAGAGCAGGATAGCCTCTGTCTCATCTGCTGAGTCTAGTGTTACTCGAAGAATTCGAGGTTCACCAGAGTGCACTGAGGTCGGTTGACGCGCTTCGCGTTGCAGCATTGCAGGCTCAACCCGAATACCAATCGCCTCGCAGATGGAACTCCACTGGTTGTGATCGTCTTGCAATTTCTCTTTTATTGTGCCAGCTTGGATTCGAGAACATTGGTGCACACAAGAGTTAACGCAGCGTGGTTTTGTCTAGTGAGTGTTGGCTTTATACTTTTTGCCGGCAATTCGGGTTGTTTAGAAGGTACCACTGGAGTTGACGGCGAAAGCTGCTTTGAGCCACGCGTGCTAGGTACTGAAGATAGACCTATGTGTGTCGTCGCTCCCGGTGTGTTTGTCGAGGCAATCGATGCGTACGTTACCTGCTTGTTATCTGCACCGGATTTCCTTCGGCTCTGAGCTATCGATGTCATGGCTGAATCTCCAAGTGAAGCGACTATGGTTGGAGAAGTGGAAGCAGGTTTGTTTGAGGCTTGTCCACTTATTGGTGTGAGGTGACCCAGTGGATTTAGAGTCACAGAGGCTGCAGTGTGGTTGGAGCGTGTAGCTCTCTTTTTTGGCTTTGATTCGGAGCTTACTTTTGCTGGGCGAGGTATTATCGTGGCCATATTTACCTCCGAGGGATCGATCTTAGTATTTACAAAATGCGCGATTATTTCAGTCATCCTATCGCACTTTTTCATTAGCAAAGATATACGGGTGAAAACTGTGATGACTTGACATTTTGGGCAAAACCAACTTGTTATTAAGTGAGGTTCATCGCAGCCAGTTTCCAAATCAGATAGTCGTCCACATGCCCGGAAAAGCACTAGACTGCAGTTTCAGCCTGTTGGGCATCATCAGTAGTGCGCATCCATCGGATCCATCAGGATTCGAACCCATGACCACCAGCGGCTTGAACCGCCAGTCAGCAGCTTATGCCACTGGGCCACGGGGGACAGCTTCGGACCGTCATGATTTACAAGCTAACTGCGATATAGCGCGTCTTATCCTCCACTGCCATGCAAGTTACGAACGTTGCAGAGGACAGGGTTGGCCCCGAAAGACACGACGTCCACTAACAGTAGCTATGTACGACATAGCATTTAGAAACTGTCAGGACGGATATAATTTGATGTACTCATGAGCGATGAACCTCACTTAATAACATCAAAATCCCCTACTCATGAGTACATCAAAACCAACTTGTGTCAGCAACTTGGTTTGTCTGTCTTACGTCTTGGACGGATTTGCCTACACATTGCGGACAGGACGATCTAATGCAGCTAGCACAGGTAATACTGATCTTAAGGACTTTACTGCAATTGTCCGAGCAACATAGGCGACGTGAAACCATTGGAATGCTGGTCGACCTCTTATTGTTTACAGCAAGGCTTCTCAAAGCGCTCAACTTATTAAGTGTACTTTGCGAAAGGGGTGACGCACGAACAGGTCAGGACACGCACACCAATTGAGTTGTTCAGCCGCACCAAGGTCAGGTGGTAGAGGCAGATGGAGGTCGTAACGCGCAGACTGTCGGGTTCAGCGATCAATCGACTCGCAGTGGAACACACACACCCACACAAAGAGGCAGCGTGTGTTAATCGGTATCCCTTAAGCGACGATGCAGGTGAAGCGCTAACAAGCGTCCCTAGAGCTGCTCAGTTGGTGAGTGGAGCAAAAAGGCTGGAACTTTGTTATGCTGCAACTTGCAGGGATGGTTGTCGCGTAGTTTGGGAGCCCTCAGCTTCTTCTTCCGAATGAGACCAAAATCATTTCCGAAAAACTGGTTTGATGTAGTTACACAAGTGAAATTCGGCAAAGAATATGCCGAAAACTAGGAACTGGAGCAAGAGTATAATCCACACAGGTTAGATCCAAGAGTTGGGGAACACTGAGTAGAGCTCGTCGAACTGGTTCGAACGAGCGCACGCACAATATTGTGTGGGGAGAATTAGGGTGGCCACAGAGGGCAAAGCGAGAGCCGAGTTAAAGTGCGGCCGCGCGGAGAGAATGTTAAATTTACACCGATTCACGGCGGGAGTGCAAAACATAGATATACGAAAATATATGTACAGTTTGGTGCGCAACAATTTGTGATCAGTGCCACACTCAGCTCCACGCAGTACACGTGTCATGCGCACTTCACGCATATCACGCTGACATACGGTGACATAGTCGAGCAGGTACAATGGAACAATGGTTTATTACGGGTAAAAAAGCGTTGCTTAACAAGTCCCGTAGGATAGAAAATTATTGTGAAAATCAATTGCATGATAAAGGGAAAAGCGTTGTGGTGGACTCACCATAGACGTATGCGGAATAGCGGAGAGGTTCGCGTATTAAACATATAAATCCATT
This sequence comes from Dicrocoelium dendriticum, assembly GCA_944474145.2. Lineage (NCBI taxonomy): Eukaryota > Metazoa > Platyhelminthes > Trematoda > Plagiorchiida > Dicrocoeliidae > Dicrocoelium > Dicrocoelium dendriticum. The sequence goes on along the minus strand of OX104060.1, from coordinate 7,969,051 downwards.
GGTTAGGCGTTTGGCAAGACATCGTTTGATTGCGTTTTGTAGCCCCTGGCTAACAAGTCATAAAATGAAATGTAAGTGAGACAATGCGTCGTCAACACGTTTTTTAAATATTGCCAGATTGGGAGCAGAGGCGACATAATTAGGGAGGGCGTTGCAAGGCTGGTACACGCGGAGAGAAAAGAAATTTTTGCGGCATTCAAGCCGGCTATACTGAATTGCCAGAGCGTGACCATTCCGTGGGTGCGTCCAAGTTGCTATACCACTCGCATCCAGTGCAAACCGAGTGTTCGTGATCGTCAGGCCGTGAGTGGCACACAGTGAGAGCAGCCTGTCACCGTTCGCATTCGCTGAACCAATGCCACGCATACCGATAACATCTGTCAACACTGATGCATCACGCCCAACGCGCGCGTTGAAATCACCCAGCAGAGATAGTCGGTCGCTCCTAGGCACAGACCGTATCACGGAGGATAGCTGAGTGTAGAATTGATCACGCGTGTCATCAGGATAACACATGGTCGGACCGTACGTGCTTATAAAGGTGGCAAACTTACCTCTTCCGAGTGGTAGGCGAACAGTCATCACTCGCGCACTGATGCCTGTTGGTTCACCCACTAGCTGGCCATGGAGGCGATCGGATATTGAAAATCCGACCCCATGATCACGTGGTGCTGAGGCGGCGTTCCCACCTAGTAGACTGTGTAGCCAGCACCTGCTTCATGCAACTTACCTTACTCAGCGAGCCGGGTTTCACTGATCGCCGCAATATCGATGTGGTAGCGTGCCAGTTCCATCGCGACGAGTGCAGTGCGTCGCTCCGGGCGCTCGCTGGAGTTCCGGTCCAGTAAAGTGCGCACGTTCCAGCACCCGATGCTGAGTGCTTTGCGTGCAGGCATACGATTGCATTGGTGGGCAATCGCACGCGAGGTGGCCGTTGTGCTTCGGAGGTTTGCTTAAGGGACTCCACCCGGAGCCTTTGGCTCAATATCCTTACCCACAAGGCAGTGGGGATATATATATATATATATATATATATATATATATATATATATATATATATATATATATATATATATATATATATATATATATATATATATTGGCTTTGGCGCAGCGCCGTACGAGGTCTTGACGCTGTTATTGAAGCTGCACTCTTGCAACGCACAGCGGACGAAATCGAACCCGTGATCGCGTATGCGAGCAAAAGTCTCTCGCGAAGAGAGCGCAATTATTGCACAACACGAAAGGAAATGTTGGCACTTGTTTTTCATCAAACACTTTTGGCACTATTTGCTCGGCCGAAAGTTCATTGTGCATGCTGACCACTAATCATTGATCTGGCTTCAAATCTTTCGAAACCCAGAGGTACAGATTGCCCATTGGGCAGGAGCAGTTGCAGGAATGCGACTATGAATGTCAGCACTGTCCGGGCACAAGCGTGGGAATGCCGACGCCTTGTCCCGAAGGCCTGTCAGGGATCACGGACCATGTCCATCTTACACTACTGTTTGCGTGGCTGCCGTCATTCTGGACGCTTCTTGCTCATCAGGATTTTCCTAACCCCTTCACAGACGTCACTTATCCACTTCATAGGATTACTGTGGTCCATACTTGCACTGACAACCAGATCAAACACCATCACACATGCAGCGTTACACTAGGAACTTCATTCAACATGGCCACACACATACTTACATATGCACTTACTCACATAACTTCACTTTGCAACTGATTAACTTGTTATATATGTGCACAACTACCGATCTTTTGGTATTACCATGGTCATGCCTGCACAGGCGTGTCTCGCACTGTCGCGAATAAACGATTTATTTATATGTTTGTAGTTCACTGATTCGGCACGGCTGCAGCTATTGTCAATCGAAGTGACGATCCCATACTCCACATTTTCGGAGCCTGCATCTCATTAAGACATCATTGAAAGAATCTCGCTAACAGTTCAGCTAAACTCATGACGGCCGTTTTCAACGTCTTTGGGCGAATGCAATCTGCATCAGGTGATCTGTATCCGCAGAGCGATAGCAGCCTGTTCAGTACATCGGTGATGGTAAACGATGTGGTTAAACCCGGATGGTGGTGTGTTCTAAATAGTAATCATATAAAATGACGGTACACTTAGCGAGGAAAGGCTGAACTAGCGTCCAAGCCAGTTGGCCGCCCCTTGTGCCATTTTCGCTAACCCAAAAGCCGTGTATAGAGCAGAAATCCCCTGCTTGACTACCCGACCTTCATTCACGTGGTTGCAAAGTAGCTGTGGGCTAAAGAGAGGTTCTATCACAAGATCCTATTGTTGTTTTACCACATTATTATGTGTGACAATGCATTACATGCAAGAGTAACTGCTATGGGGTGATGTGTCACGGGACATGTGTGCGCAAAGGCGAGAAGGAGCAGACGACGGGCAAATATGACAGATGGTGCAAATGTGCTTTTGCTTATCCAGAGCAATATACAACTAGTTGGGAACTTTGCCGTTTAACACTCATCTGTACCCCAAATGCCGCCCGGGGGCGAACCGCCCCCACACCATGCTACGCATCTGGAACACGTGTAGCTATAACTTTGTGACTACATGATTGCCACTCTTGAGGAACCAATCGGTGACTGGCTGGTTCCAGCCTTCGAAGTCGCGCGGGGACAAACGGGCACCGTTTGTCATTGCGGCCTACGCCCCCACAAACTGCAGCACTGATTCGGTGAAAGGTGATTTCTATCCAACTTAACGATATCCTTTGTTACAGAAAAGTACGAATACTGTAGTGCTTGTTGGTGATCTAAACGCTCAAGTTGGAAAATTCTCCCCTGATGAGTTTCGTCTGGATGGCCAACATGGTGTACGCAACCGTAATGATAACGCTGAGCGGTTGCTACATCTGTGTGAAGATACTCATTTCTTTCTCGCGGGCAATAACTTTCGACACAGCATTCGCAGAAGAGTGGCTTGGCGCCCACCAGCCATGGATGCAAATCTATCATATCGTGATCAGTTACCGCTGGAGAGGCTGAGTCCAAAACTGTCACTCGATTTGGAGCACGAGCGTGAACCCTGATCCCGCTCTTGTGTGTGCAGACCTTCGGGTGCGTTCCGGCGGACGTCCGCAACGTCGCTGTGACCACATAGGCACCAACCAACTGGCCAAGCTAGGTGTTCTGAATGCGTATCAAAGTACGCTGACATCCGGGCTGAGTATGCATCCACTGAACACTGTTGAAGATCACTGGTTGCATATTCGTCGAACGCTACTATCAGCAGTCATGTCTTCATGTGGCAAGTCAAATAACCAACTTGGACGTTGGATCTCTGCGCAGTCTCTGGAAATTACGGATGCTCGCCAGCGTGTTCTGGCTGGAAGCGAATACAATGAGACTCGCAAAAACCTTAGGGCAAAAGTGCGTGCTAGCCTGAAGAGAGACAGTGAAGCCTGGTAGTCTCATCGTGCACTGGAAATGGAAACCGCCACTGCCGTTGGTAATCATCTCAAGTTATTTCGTCTGATACGGGAAACAGGTAGCACGAGACCATACGCGACTGGAGTGGACAGTCGATCCACAGCTTGTCAAAACGCTTGTAGTGCTTGGCCGAACACCTTGTAAGACAGTTTAACCAATATGAGTTAGCACTTTCTTTTTCGGGCATTGAGTGAGTGCCCTTCTCCCTGGGCCGTCTCCTTGGATCCACCCTCACGCGCAGAAAGCGAACATGAGATCAGACTGTTGAAATCCGCAAGGGCGGGTATGATTCCCCCAGCTCTCTTCAAATTCGAGGGACCTGTTCTTGTATATGATTTACACGAGTTACTAATGAAACTATGGGAACAGGAGACTGTTCAAACCAACTGGAGTTGTACTCATAAGTAGCAGGATTTTAGTTGTAAACCTGATAAGGCTTTCATCCCAACAGTTCACAAACTACATAGCAGAGCCTAGTCCGGAAAAGCTGCTGGCTAGTTGGCATCTGCCTCTAGCGGTCATGGGTTCGATCCTCTTTAGAGGACCGAAAGAATGCGCGCCACTGACGAGCCCCAATAGGGCGAAACGCGTCTGGCGCTTTACCGGACTAGGCTCTGCTATGTAGTTTGTGAACTGTTGGGATGAAAGCCTTATCAGATTTACAACTAAAATCCTGCTACTTATGAATACTATAAAATCAACTGCCTCTCCTAGTTTCAAATGCTATAGGTATAGCGTCTAGTGAGAGGACGTCATCACCTTGCAAGCTAACCACTGTCAGTGACAGTGGTAGATAGGTGGTGCTATATCCCAGCTAGTTTGCAAATTATGTAGCCCAGCCAACGTCCCCAATGGCTCAGTGGCTTAAGCTGCTGGCTAGTTGGCATCTGCCTCTAGCGGTCATGGGTTCGATCCTCCTTAGAGGACCGAGGGAATGCGCGCCACTGACGAGCCCCAATAGGGCAAATCGCGTCTGGCGCTTTTCCGGACTAGGCTCTGCTATGTAGTTTTTGAACTGTTGGGATGAAAGCCTTATCAAACGGGAGTTGCTCTGTCGTTGTCCCAATGTTCAACGGAGGCTCCCGTTCTGAATGCGGCAATCATAGGGGTGTATAGAAGCAAATGTTGGTAGCTCAGATTGTTCAGTTGGTGGTCTGAGTTTTCGCTTAGCCCATAATCGCCTTTGAAAGTATGAAAAAGTCATAAATGAAAATAGAACTGACTGCCTTATTGCGATGGGACCCCAAAAACTTGCGGAGCTTGAATCCACGATTCAACCTCGAGTAAACAACATCAGAATTCAGCGTAACTTAGCACTGAATATCAAGTTGAATAGGCTTACGAGAAAGTCTGACCAACAGTGAAGGGTGGATCCGAAATTTGTCTAGCCGTCAACTCAGCACAACGGAGGAGAATACACTAATCAAAGGACTAAACTTTAACGCAAAAGATGCATCGTGTAAGGATTACTTGGCGAATCTGGAACAATTTTTGAACACAAACGGACTATCGGAAGAATCACGGCAACAAATTAGACAAACAGTTGTGCCTGCGATAACTCGCAACAAAGTCACACATACTCTTGCAAAAGAAGAACGGGAAGCACTGAGAAGGCTACAAAAGGAAGAGTATTGTAATCCTACCAGCAGACAAGGGACGCATGGCAGTAACAATGGATAAAGCAGATTACGTTGCAAAGGCCAAACAACTCCTTTCTCACACGATCACCTATCGCCCCATAGATCAGGACCCCAATATAAAACTGAGTACTCAAATCAACACAGCATTGAAGAAACTACAAGCAACGAGTGAGATTACCAAACAGGAGCGATGGAAGCTGAGGGTACAAAGATTGCAAGATTCTATGGACTGCCAAATGTATACAAAGACGGGGTCCCTTTGCGTCCAATCGTCTCGTTGCCAGGAACCCGATCGTACAAATTGGCAAAATGCGTGTGGAAGAAATTAACACATCTAATTGCCGGATCTGAACAAAGCATCATCAATGCTGAACAATTCATCAACAAACTGAAGTGTGTTACAATAGAGGAAGATGAAATCATGCTGTCGTTTGACGTCACCGCACTCTTCACGTCGATCGGTCACGAACTTGCAAAAGAAACCATGATGGAATTACTTCGAAATCAACCGAACACAATAGGAAACCTCAAGCCGGAGAGCATATGGGAACTCTTGGAACTCTGCATGACTACTTATTTTTACTTTGATGGGTAAGTACACCAACAACTGAAAGAGACGCCCATCTCAGGACTTATTGCAGAAGCTGTGATGCAAAAACTGGAGAGTATCACAATACCGTTAATCAAACCAAAATTATGGACCTGCTACGTGGACGACACGTTTGTCATCATCAAACGAAATTCCATACAGAATACCCATGAGTTAATCAACAATACATCCCAGGATATCAAGTTTACAATTGAACTCGAAAAAGACAACCAATTACCATTCTTAGATGCACTGGTCCAAAGAAACTGCCGAGCTCAGCGAACACTCAGACCACCAATCATAGGGGGATCACTCTTGTCTCAATTGTCTCTAAATTGCTTGCCTCTGTCGTTGTCTACAGACTGTCTGGCACTCGTGGAAACCAGATTCCTGAAGAGTAAGCTTTGTTTCGGCGAGTTCGGGGCTGCGTCGACGACATTTTCACTTTGCGTCAATTGTTGGAGCACGGCCGTTTGTCCTCGACCCACCGTTGTCATGTTTCTCGACATCAAATGTGCTTTCGATTCGGTGGACTGATGTGCCCTTTGGGACTGTCTGCTCAGGAAAGGTGTACCCGATAAGTAGGTAGACATTATCAGACCGCTGTATGCGCATAGTTCGGGCGGAGTGAGGGTTTATGGCAAACTGTCGCTGTCCTTCAATATCCCCAACGGTGTGAGACAGGGTTGGCCGCTTCAACCTTTCCTCTTTAACTCGTGTATTATGCCCATTTAGACATAAGGAGACTTGCAAAGAGATATCTCTTTTCGATAATTCTCGTCAGGCATTTACATTTATGAAGAAGATTAAGCAAACGGGGAAGCTAACTAGAGCTCGAGTGATAGTGGTTAGATGGTTATTTAAATGGGATAAGTGAATTCAATCGATAGTTATGTCAATGAAGTCAGGTGGTAGCAGTTACACCACGTCTCGCGCATACAAATAGACAAACACGGAAAGCAAGAACCCAGTGGCTGATGAGGAACAAAACTCACAGTTGGGTCGGGGGTTCTGTCAAATACGGACGGAATCTAAGTCACGCCATTGACGAAGTCATGGAGGCAGCGTTCCCTGGACACGACCTACAAGGTGTGGAGCTACTTTCTGGTGAGCGACTTCTTAACTTAGAGTATGCGGACGATATTGCCTTCATCTGTGACACCTCCCAAACATGCCAAGCGGCGCTGGACCGATTAACACTAGCTGTCTATCGTTTTGGGCTATGCTTTGCTCCATCGAATTGCAAATTCCTCCAAGATTTGCAGGAACCCAACCCTGCGCTGACCCTTGATGGTGATCAACTTGAAGTCGTTCAGGAATTCAAGTACATGGGCAGCTATATTAGCACACGTGGGATCGAGGATGAGTTTACGAACCGTATAGCAAAACTTCCATACGCTTCTGCCAATCTCCGCCACCTGTGGTACCGACGCGATATCATTCTAGCAGTGAATGATAGAGTTTATAATGCAGCCGTCCGTTCAACCCTCTTATACTTTTGTGAAACCTGGTCCATCAAGTGAGCAGACATAAAGAGGCTCGTCATGTTCAAGTATCCGTGCCTTCGCAGCTTAGCTCATGTCTGGTGGAGCACCACGTGAAATGAATGTGTTCCGCGTCGCGTATTGGATGCAGGAAGATCAAATGAACCGCTCAGCATCATTATATCACGCCCCGATGGCTGAGCCACGTGTTGCACATGCCAGCCCACCAATTTCCACGACGTGCATTATTTGCGCGCCCGGGTCTGGACGGAATTAGAGGAGGGAGGCCAAGCGATGAGTTGGTCGAGAGAAATGAGAGCCCTCACTTCGAAGTTGGCGTCGGTTGGTGCATCCTTACTGCCTGGCTTGGGTCCTAAAGACGATGAACACGTTTGGTTGGACACACTTGCTGATATGGCGAAGAATCGGTCCCAATGGCGTTTGTGCTGTGAGTTCCTTTGTCCACCCCCTCCTCTTTGGATTCGGGCTCTAATTAAGATCTCACACGGAATGCATAATATAATATCTAACAATATATTATTTGCTTTTTGATTTCTTTGAAATGTAAATTTTAGCATATTACCTTTTTGTATCGCGGAACATTACCTGAGAGGTGTGTTTCTCACCATCAGCTAACGTGTGTAGTTACGATGATGAGGTTGGCGTCCATATGAGTTCGTACGCAATGAAATGGTTAGTTTGGACCACTAAGCATAGTGTCCAGCCCGTGAAGTGCCACTGAAGATGATAAGCTAATATCTGTGAGTTGTGTTGCACCGCCAACAAACACATCTACACTGGCGCCTCCACAGAAAGTGCACTCGAGGCCCAGGTTATGCACATAACTGTTTACAACGATGAAGCAAGTCCCAACTTAGCGTCCTGTGTGATGATCAACAGACTAGTGATTAGTGCAACCGCTTTATGGTGCTCTCAAGCAACCCGTAGGAATTTCCGAAAACTTTAAATTACCATCCGAGTTTGCATGGACTTGTATTTCGGCTTTTGGCACAAGAGGTTCTTCAGCCCAGGTGAACTAGCACAGAATTTGATTGACTTCATAGCTAATTAGGTAAATGATTGCGAGAAATATCCCGAGTCAGTGGATCCTTGTGGTTGCAGTTTCGTTGGGTCAAGGGTCATTCTAGTGGTACAACGCGCATGGCACGTTCCCAATCGATCACATGTAAAACGCCTGTTCTTGTTGTTGCGGATTCTGGTGATGATGATTCGACGTTTTCGCTCTAGCATGAGTCCGTCTGCCGACGCTGCTCAAACTGATCTGGTTAAGACAGCTCACCATGCGTTTGACAGCTCCACCCCATCTATGTTGTTTATGCTATTATTGGCCTTGTCAACTGCTATCGCCTCAGAGATAAAGCTATGGCTTGTAATTCTTACTCCCGTCGTAATCATCTGTACATTGTCCCAGACGATTTCGTGTCCCGATTCTGGTGCGTTGCCGCTACCACCGGGTCTTTTAGTAAAGCCTTGTATTCAACCTCGTTACTCGGTGGACGTAAATCGTGCCCCGGGTTCTGCTATCTTTCTGTGTACAGTTCTGTCGATGTACACAGACACTCGAGAAAACCTTAGAAGATTAGTGGTATGATGAATTTTTCAGAATGTAACCGAACAGGCAATACATGTTCGATGGTATTTAAGTACCCCTTGTGTAGATCGACCGTAATCTTAAAATGGATCGCCATTCATCTTGAAGCACCGAGATACTGCTAGAGCATGGTCGGTGCCATGGGAAAAGGGAGTGAAATGGAAATACTTTTGAGTTGCTCCTCCCAACACTGCACTATGTTGGAAGGAGCAACCCAAAAAATATTTGCATTTCAGATACGGTCCTTGCGATCGGAATGACTGAGGTCCACCTCAAGTGAACCTAGGTCTCAATAGAGGTTGCGTGTCGCAACCCAACCACATACAGCGGGTTCACCAAGTCCACCTTCGAAAAAGGAGTGAATTCAATTTCGGCCGAAAATGCACAAGAGCAAGTGATCTTACTGATTGGCAACACACTTCCTTCGTATCCGTTTGTACCACAGAGACCCAGTGTGTAGGGGAAGTTAAGCACGGAAATTCAAGTCGTTTTGTTATACTAGGCACACAAAATAGGGACCTAGAGTAGAGACAGCCGGAGAGTTAATGCATGAAAACATAATCCATCTGGTGTATTGGATGGGAAAAATCAATCCTGTGCTGACAGGAAGGGTAAGTCAAGCGAAGGAAACACAAAATCGAGGACAGAAGATGTGCTGCACAAAGAAGATACTGCTTGTCCCTTGATGACACAGAATGGATTGGATGGTGTTCCATTAGGCCAAAATATGAGGGAGACGGTTCGCTTGGGGTTTTGCGATCACTTTTTGTATGACCAAACGGTGAAAAGAAGTCGTGTACATGCGCGTGTAATAAAGACTGTTTTTAAACCGGCAATTTGATCTGAGTGTTTTGTATCTCGCGGACTGAAGACGTAAAATCCAAAGGTCTCCAGAGGAAAGAAAGATAAACTGGAAGACACAAAAGTCACAATATTGATCCAAAATCGAGTTAAAGGCGCCAAAAGACTGCAACGTCTGTATCCAAACGTGTTTTGTCAAATTTGATGGAATTTTCATTGGAAGTCAGTGTGAAGATGACTGGATCTACTTGTCTCAGCAATGCGCTGTAGTGAGAGTGCCAACTCAAAATGGGTCTTTAGAGCCCCGACCATTTAGAAGGCTTCGGGCACGTGAGGCAGCCCTTGAGCTTGCTCCCGAACCGTTTTCACGCCTATTAATAGAAAAAAGAAAAGTTCAGTAACGTTCTGTGCGCATGACGGCTAGTCTCGGAAGGCATGTGCTAGATCGAGGCAAGCATGTTCCACAATGAGATGTTTCACATGCTGTGTGCGCCATGAGAAGGTGGGGAAAGCACTGCACTTGTCAAGGAGAGGTAAATGAACTCGTAGGCTGAAGTGGCAGCAGAAATTTTCAGTTTCATCGGTATCAGCGAAACCAACTTTCGTGGGAAGATGTCAAAAAGTTTACCAAATCTCTTCAATTCAATCTATGTGTGGGCCCTCATTAGGTAGAGATACTGCTGGCTGATAGTGGTGAATGCTTAGATTTGCTCTCACTATATAAGTCACATCCGCCTTGGATGATGCAACATATCCGCCAATCTTTCTGGTGCTATTTTCAGATGTATACATGTCCAAGGCTTATCGCAAACGTTTCTAGGCTATTTTTTGCATCCGAACCAAGGCATACATAGTTAGACAACATTCTAATCACACACGGAAATGGGCTACATGTTTTATTCCAAACAGGAAAAACACAAGACGTATTTTGTGAGATGACATCCCCGTTTTGTGCATTCTTGTCAATTACAAATATGCACCAGTGACAGATCAAATCAAACAGCGTCATATGAAATCATAGATGGCCAAGCGTTTGTCTCAGACATTCTTGTTGCTGGTACTCCGGTCATCGCACGCCACGGGCGCTTTCGCCCCTTTCACTTGAATATAGTGTGAATGAGATTTGGACCCATGACCTCGTGGCCACGTGTGGTAATGCAACTACCTAGCAGACAATCCAACCCAATGCATACGGTGCGTCAAAGCCAACTGACCGCTAATTTGCCCTTGATTGTAAATGGAGTGTGAATCACGTCTAACTGAATCCTGGTTAGTTCTGTCACCGAAACTGTATCTGACACAAATGGATCTAATGTTAATTGCTCGCAGACCGTCATCACATGACTGGCTACCGTGCCTGGTTGCAATCTTTACGTATCGGGGTCGAGCCGCATTTTCGCCCGCTCTCTACTTGAAGACTGCAAACAACCGAGGGTGTGGGACTGTGAATGGGCCATACCTAATACATAAGATGCACTATGTCGCAGTTAACTTGTAAATCATGACTGTCCGAAGCTGTCTCCCATGGCCCAGTGACTGGCACTGCAAGCCACTGGTGGTCACGGGTTCAAATTCTTATGGTTCCGGTGGGTACGCACTAGTGTTGATGGCCGACAGGTTGAAACTGCAGTCTAGTGCTTTCCCGGGGCACGTGGAGGACTATCTGCTTTAGAAGCTGGTGCGGTGAACTTTTAATTAATACCTTACAGATATCTATTCTCTGAGTTATTAAAAAATCCAATCAACATGAGTCATCTATAACCCGGGGCACTGTAGTATCAGAAAAACGCAGGTGCGGAGGACGTAAATTGTGAGAGATAAACGTAGAAAATACGACCGCTCAGAACGACACGGATCGATCAATCAGCATCCGGCAAAGTTCAACCAATCTGGATAGAGTATCACAACAGGCACAAAGAAACTTCCTGTATAGATAATGTTAGTATAACTGCACATGTACCTTTGTTTGCTACCACCTCCGAGGTGAAATCTAGGAAGCCAGTTGAAGTTTGTGAAAGGTTCTAGTGCACTAAAAAGCCGAAAATCTGCGGGAAACGGTTGTGCTCCACTCCGTTTCAGTTATCACATGCTTCTTGATGACTTTGTGTTTTTAAAAAAATGTTGCTGTCAGTGGAGAGCTTTTCGTGTTTCTCTAGGACCGCTTTCGTTATTTAAACTTTGCAGAGATAGTCAGAGCTTAGAGTGGAATCCGGGACGTAGAGGGTGACGGTTGATGCTTTGACCATCAGCCCTGGAGCCCCGAGAGTTATCAAGTTTAATGTCTAATCAGATAGAGGCAAACTCATTAAGCCTGACACTCATTGAACTGTTGTGTATGGGGCTCACCGTACGAAGACAGGTGCGAGTGATGGAGACTATACACCCTGTCCTATCATCCGGTGCGAATCGACCTCAGCATCTAGGTGACCTCCCCATATTGAGACAAGTGCATCATTTGCGAACATCCTGCAGCATACGCGGACACCAATAAAAGCTTGTGGTTCCAGGGCTGAAATGATTTCCCTACCCCCTGTGCTTCGAACTGCGAGCGCCCAATGTTTGGAACAGTTTGCCGGAGTACCTAGTGAAAGCAAACTCAGTGTAACAGTTCAAAACATTGTTGGATGTACATTCCAAAGTTAGTACCCGAGAACAATTATCCTCTGACACTGATCTCTCAAATCTGTGAGTCTCTATTTAATGTGTTATACATTGTATATGATATCATGTGGAAAATGATCAATGTTTGACAGGTCATAGATAGTTCTTGTTTTTCAACGTTTTTTTAACCATAGTTAGATGGTTGTACAGATTTAAATTTATACTTGCTCGCGGAGTGGTAGATGAGAGACGACACTGAAACTCACACATAGCGAGATCCCTTCAGTTTCGTATTCACTTCAACCCTTGTGCTCAAAGTGATTGGTCCCATGTCCGTTGGAGCATCTGCATCCGATGGTTCGAGGGTCAATGTGTACCTTCCCTCATCGTTGGTCATTACTTGGTCTATGGCGAGGGACAGTTCACCGGCCTTGCTTCGAGTTATCCTCCGGCGTCCGTCGTAGGTGAGCGTACGGCCAGCTTTGGACCACGTGGCTAGAACATAGATAAGTGCAGGCATGCAGTTAAAGGGAGCCGGCCGAATGGTGGTGTACAGTTGGGAAACATGGTGCAGCTTGCTGCTCGAACATCTACTTCTAATAGGTAAATGAAAATGTGGTATATTGTTTTGGAACCTGAGGAGTAATGTTCTGCGCCTGATCCTTAGTCATTAATCCTTTTACTCTGTGAACGCTAAAAATGGGTAATGTGCCCGACTTGTGCCCCATAGCAGCGACCATGCATGAAACCTCCATTTTCCTTGCATCTTATGACTCGACCAACACCACAGTCCGAAACTGCTCTATTGGATAATCGTCACATCTACTCCTCAGTCCATCGATTTACTCTTTTGTGTAAATGTCTGGAGGAAAACTGCGACGGGAACAACATATGAGTCTAGTATTTCCCTCACGCTCGCACACGACAGATCCGAGTTCAATACCGTTTCCAGGAGGTGAATTACAATTCACGAAGCTGACGGATAGTACTGACAATTCATGAGTAGTTCACTTTTATTAAACATTTCATCACGCTTCGCATCTTCACCCCACAGTAATTTGCACATTGTCAGACGTTGGATTGTAACTGATGATAATCCGAACGAAGTAACTGACATCCGCGTTCATGTATATGTTTACACTTTTGTTTGTATAACATTTCCGCTTTTTACGCATAACCTAAGGCCGTGTTTACAGTCCTTTGTTCTAATGCGCTGCGTTTACGGAGCCTCCACCTCCATTACTACTGCTGTTCGAACTTTACTGGATTTATTTTACATCGGTTTGTGAGTCTATTCACTTATTCGTAAGTCAACTGTATCTTTGATAGTAAATGCTTGTAGAATCACGATTTATTCAGTAAAATTATTACGCCCATTCCCCTCGTATTTTACCGACCAGGCGTAGGTTTGGTGATTAGGCTTGTCAGTTGGCCGTCGGCCGGTCACAGCTACACAGGAATTTTATAGTATCTCGTCTGAAACCGACAGATTGTAAAAACAGGACGCCACACTGATTCTTTTTAACAAGACCCCACGAGCCGAAAATACTTGGTACCAGAATCCACTCATCTCGGGTACAAATCCCAACCGACCAGTCGCGTACTTTTGAAATTACACCAGATCCGGATGCTGTAAATATGCATCCAGTTTTAGTCACTCCTTTAAACGACATTTAATATAATATATACATATAATGAGCAGATAAACGATTGCTAGTCATAGTCTCACCGCTGAGAGCAAACGCTTAGTCTGTTAGTAGTCATATAAAGTGTGAGGCTTATGTTTTAATTAACAATCTTCCTTTCCTCCTTGGTTACTATTGATTCTGCATGCACATAGCAGAATCTCATTTCCTAGAACAGAGTAACTGAGGGAATCAACAGAAAACTGGATCCGAAAGAAGCAGGTTCCTTTTGAACTGACTACCTGAAACGACCAACCGCGTGGTGGGGTAGAAGGGTATGCTATGAGTTTATATGTAGAATGTTAAGATTTGATCATTTATATTTGGGCATAGTGTATGAGAGTGTTTAGTTGGGTTGACTTTTTCATGCATTTAATGTGAGATTTTAAATGTGTAGGATGTTTATATGGGTGAATGTGAGTGTTCATGAGGGGGTATGGATAAGTTATTGTTTTGAAGGTAAAGTAATTAGTTGGTAGATAAAATTTATGGGGGAATTAGATATGGTATTATAATATGTAATGTAATGGTTTGTTTATAGGAGAAAGGTTATTAGTTATGTTAAGGGGTTAGGGGAAGGGAAGAAAGTTGTTTGTTATATGGGAATGTGGGATTGTGGTTTTTGTAATATGGAGGAGAATAATAAAAAAAGGTGTTGGAAGTGAGGGGGGATTGGGGTGAGGAGTATGTATGGGTTTAGGTGGGTAATATAGGATAAGGGTGTGTGAGGGTGATTAGGATTTGGGGGGGGTAGGATAGAGTTGAAAAGAGGAAGAAGGGGAGGGAATTGGGGTAGGGGAGAGGGTTGAAGGTGGTTTTAAGGGAAGAGGGGGGTAATTTTATGGTGGGGGGGGGGGGGGGATGGGAGGGTTTAGGGGGGGTATGGGTATGTGTGGGTTGGAGATGATGGATGGGGGGGGGTTAGATTGGGGTGGGGGGATTTAATGTGGATTATGTGTAGGAAGTTGAAGGGGGGGTTGGGAGAGTGAATGGGATGTATTTGAGCGTGAAGAGGGAGGGATTGTATTAGGGAGGAGGGGAGGGTGGGAGAGGGATGTAGAGTTTGGGTGGGTTAGGAGGGTTTAAGAAGAGGGTGGGGTTGGGAGGGGTTGTTTTGAGTGATATTTTGGTAGATGGAGTAGATAGTTGTTGGTTTTTGAGATAATTTAAGGAGGTGGTGATGAGGGTATAAGGAAGAATAGGATTTATGGTATGAATTGGGAGTTGTTAATGAAGGTGAATGTATTGTGGGATGATGGAGGTTGTTCTACCGATACCTGGTAGACCATCTTGGGAAAGTTGGGGAATAGCCGAATTACTGACGTCAAGGCTTGAACTCGTTGGAGGGATTGAGAGCTCACGACCAGCAGACATCCCTCTGGCGTAGGTAGAACGATCAATCGAAGACCGCTGAGCAAGAGTGACCACATAAACAAAGGCTGTGGATCGCTCACGGCCATATCTGTTGTGCGCAATGCAGCGGTAAAGGCCTGCGTCCGAAGTTCTTAGGTTGGAAATTTTAAGGCAAGCAGTTCCGTCACCGGTTGAACTGGAGACAATTCGTTGTTTGCCGCTTTCTGTAGACAAAAGCTCAAATCCGTCCTTTTCCCTGTGAGAAAGAACAGTGGTAAGTGAGTCGTTTCATCTGGAAAGATCGAGCTTTAGTGACTTGTGCAAAAAAGACAAAATGCTACTCTTTCTCTCTCAATATTTGGAATCCACGTAAGGAAATCCCGTTTAGGCACTTGGAGATTACCAATTCCATCCAACTGCACTCCATCATGATCTTCGATACCTTATGAAGATAAATTGTGAGGAATGAGTAACACGTTTGTTTCATTCTTCTATTTTCCTGAACTCCAAAAAACGGTTACCTGTACTGTTGTATTCTGGAGGTCCTCGTCAAATAGAAAGTTGTGGTGCATCAACCGGGGGCATACTTTACTACGAACTGACTTGTCTGACAGGACATGAATCTGTTTTTGTTAGACCGAGTCTTATTTCCCCAAAATATACATCGGATAAAAACTCAGTTATTTCGCAGCACCAATCGACTTCACCACAACAGCACAATGGATTCATCACGAGTAAAAAGCAAATGCCTCGCAACTCCAGTGAGTGAAAAGATTAACATCAAGAAATATGTCGAAAAATAAATGCGTATCGGCGGACTCATTGTAAGGTGCGCATGTGCTTACAGTTTGGTTGTCCCGCTGCGCCCCAAAACCATTGGCTAAATCACGTACTGTGTGAGGAGTAACTATCAACCCGAGTTATGAATTCGTTCAGTGTGGAAGCGGAAATAAGAGAAATTGTGAGGACATTCCACGACTGGGACATAAGGATAGAGAACATTCCTGCGGCATTCCTACCCACTATATTGGGTATCAGACTTTAGATGGTGGTTCTTCGGTGTAATGTTGTGGCTGGGTATGAGTGGTCGAGATCCTTTAGTATCTGATGCATTAATATAAGGTTATCCCGCAAACGACGATAGTGCCTACTATAAATTCCTAAAGCCTTCACTTTGAGTTGATAAGAGATTACTGATTACTGGTTAGAAGCAGCGAGTAGAGCTTGCTCTGTGTAGCTGCATCAGTTGTCACTCATGGACAAATACCCGTTACATTATGTTACGCTCCATATATTTTGCGTCCGCAAAGTGTTTGTCAAGAAAATTCTTAAATTCCGACACTGAGTTTGCCTCTACTACGTGCTGCGGCAGGTCATTCCATACATTCACGAGTCTGCGTTCGAAACAGAGTTGGTGAGTGACCCGTTTCAAATCCGGTACTACAAGTTTATACCGGTGTCCTCGTGTGCTGCTTGGTGCGCGCAGATGAAGCAGTGCTCTCAACATAGGGTAATCCGGTGATTCATGATGAGGTCAACCCTTAGTCGAAGATAAGCTGGGGTGTACAACCCTAGTTTCTTACACCGTTCTTCGTACGGCACACCTCGTAATTTGGGAATCAGCCTGGTGGCTACATGCTGCACTCGCTCAAGCTTTTCTACCTCCCACCGGGTGAGATGGAACAAGACCTAAGTAATCCTAGTAGCCATTCGTTATGAGGTCTCAAGTGTCACACAGTCATGATTTTGCCACGGAGTGCCAGATCTAGATGAAGTATCCCACACGGGGCATCACATAAGCATTAGGTAGTAGAGAAAAGATGTTACATTCGAACTGATCGAACGCGCACCGCAAAAGGCCTAATTGTTGGCTAGCTATTTTTAAAGGTTTTCAGCTTGTCGTGAGCATCCGAGATCGCTCTGTATGAGTACTCCGACATCACTTGTATGGGAAGAGGGGCGAAAAAGATGCGCTTCTATTCGTCACTGGTGGGTACTTTAGTGGGATATGCTTTGGATGTTTCAAGTGATGCCTTTGTGTACGTGTAAATCATCACTGTCTAACTGTCCATATCTACGGAGCAGTCCACTTTCGTTCACGTTTCCATACGCTAAGAATTGGTCATCCTTGACTTCAATAATGGTGGCACTTTCGTCTCTTTCCTTGAAGGTGGCCCGAGCAAATTTTGCTTATCATTAAGTGATTTCTTTAAAATTACTCACACACTGAACAAGGCCCATGCAGTTCGGTGAAACGATTTAACGATATCAATATTTGGCTCTTCGATTTTGGCACTCTATGGTCGATTTTAAGTGAAACGAGCCGACGATATCAAGTTTTTGTTCGGGGGCTTTCGTCGTTTGCTGATGTATGTGACGCTGCGGGGTATCCAAGATCTGTTTGGAACATGGTTGGCAGCATCCGGTTTCGGATTTGCCTGTCACTGTGGCCAGCCACAGGACGCCTGCGTCTACACAGGGACCATTGATGGCTTGCGCTGCACCACCCACAGCTCTAACCACACACCCCATATCCAGTGTAAACCCGAAGGAATAAGACAGGGAGGCATGTGGATGGGAGCCACGTTTCATCAACAGAGCCGGCTCACACCCCTTCACGGGCAAACACAAGGACGCTGTATTTGGGAAATCAAGCGCACACAAGGCGGTGGCTGGACCGTAGTCCGCTCCACACTGAGTGCATGGAACCGCTCTTGGAGCCTAACACGGCCGCAAGGACCGTGCACCCCGTCCTCTCCAGCAACGACCAACTGTCTCCTGGACCCAGTATGGACGAGGTAGTGGGTAATAGACAGGTAGGCACCTTGTCAACATGCACATCAAGCGCAGCCACATCGGGGATATCAAGCAACAGCCAATCACCTGGAACGACAAGATGAAATAAAATAAATCCAATAATGCATACAGATACGGTGGCATAACTCTTCGCTAAATTAGCATATGAAGTAAGTTGGTAAGCAATGAGTCCGCGATAAGGAAAATATGTCCACAAGTTACTTAAAAATGCTACAAACGCAACCAAATCACCGAAGATAAGCGCAGTTATTGTAAACAACGTGGGCAGTTAATAGAAGAGTATTCAGGTAGGCAGAACAAACGAAATAAAGTGGAATGAAATTTAGCCAACTTAAAGAGACCTAGTTTAAGTGTAAGTTGGTTTAGCTTAACTGCGGTGAAGAAGCATCAAGAATGCAACATCAGCCTCAGCATGGGGCACTGTTTGGAACATAAGACAATAGTATCGATCGTCCGATCAATTACCTCATCATGCCATGCTAATTTAATGGGACCACATAAATTCTTTTTAGTGAACCTGTAGGAACCATGGGTTGTTAACGACTTCTCGAAATTTAACCGGTGTTAATATCGTGCGATAAGACTCTTATTTAAGGTCTAAAAAATCCCATAGCTTGTTACTTCGGGAGAAGAGCACATAAGACAATGCTTCAATGAGATAACTCGCTACTGAGCTTTCTTGCTTTCAGGGAAACTATCAAGTTCATTATAAAACTCATATTTATAATCACGTGATCACTAGCTATCTAAAGTCCGAATAAATTGTTGTCGTCTAAGGGATTGCGGGTTGGCGCTCACTTAGGAGCTCATTTAGAACTCATGTAGCAGTAAGGTTGAGATGTACTTTTCAAGAAAGTTGAGAGACGAATTGTCAGAACTTACCATTTGAAATCAGGCATAGGTAGTCCAGTTGCTGTAGCCTCTAAACAGAGAGTGGTTCCTTCGACTACCGTCTGGTTTCGGAGTTCTTTTGTGAATTGTGGAAGACGGAAATATTTCTCCTCTAAGATGGTCACCGCACACGAACATCTGGCCTCCCCAGCAGAATTGAACACAACCACTGTGTATTGACCCAGATCCTCCTTAGTTATATCGTCTATACATAATTCCAAGTGTCCACTTTGGTTCTTTATTGTCACCCTCGGGTCTGAGTCTGCATCGATCTCAGTTCCGTTTCGGTTCCAAATCACAGTGGCTGTAGGTTGGGCCAGAACTGATGCAGCCAGGCGGATAGTTCCACCAAGTGCAACTTGTTGATTACGCAACCGTCGGGTGAATTCCGGTTGACGGTGACGAATTGCGACACCCGCCATATCTGGTCCAAATGACATGCCACGGTTGAACAGTCCTGAAATAATATGAGAATGTTTTCAAATCAGCGAAGCACTCAACTGACCGATAAAAACGGATGCTGCCACAATACAGTGACGAGAAAGAAAAAGATGGATCAGATGAATCCGGGCGCAAGTGCGCCCGTTCCGATAAGGAGTTAGTTAATGACAATCACATAACACGCAATCACATAACATGGCAAGTGAAAAGGCAAGGCTAGAACACCGATCAAGTCAGTAGTAAGATGAGACGAAGGAACTCCCTTGCACTATTTTGTGTGTACACTCGCTGAGTCAAATGAGTAAGCATAGTAGTCAAACTGCTCACCTCGAACATGTAACGCGGCCTCGGTGATTGCTGTACCCGAGCTGCTGGTCGCGATGCATGTATAGGTGCCACTGTCGCGAAGCAATGCATCTCGCACTAGCAACGTGTGACTCGTGATATTCATGTCCGATGGTTCAGCGGATGATTGCGAGACGGTCAACCGAATACCATCAGTGAGAAGAGGTTTGCCATCCTTGAGCCAGCGTACTGTTGCCGGTGGCTTTCCTTGGACACATGCCTCAAATCGGGCAGCGCTACCCTCAACCACAGTAACACTCGACAGTTCAACCAAGAAACGAGGTGCCTCATGGTCCCCGTCTAAGGTAGCTGAAAGCCAGAAAAATGCCGGTAAGATCGGATAAGAGTAGGAAACCTATTGATATTGATAGCAAAAGTCGAAGAGATGGAAAAATAAAAAGATACCAATACTTACACAACACGTCAACGATCGCTGAACAGGATTGTGAACCATGTTTGTTGGTGGCCACTAGCGTGTACAAGCCTGCGTCTGAGACGGCCAGGTTCAGTATCTCCAAGGTCAGCTGTAATTCGGAATTGTGTGTCCTGCCGATTTCGTCTTGATAAAAGCGTCGTTTTGTTGAATTCACAAGGGGCACACCATTGTGCAACCAAGTGCAACGTGGCAATGGAATTCCAGACACTGGAGAGGAAGGGGACTTGTCACTTTCTGATGGATGATGTCGACAAAATATCGAATGGAAACTCAAGTAAAATAATAATGACGTGTTTCACCTATAACATTGGTTCTCTCCCACTTGCGGCATAGAAGATGAAAAATATGTGCTTTTAAGCCTCTACGTAACCGACGAGTTGTTAGTTATGGCGGAGACTCTCTGTACAACAAAAAAGCTTACCTCTGGCTCGCAACTGCACCTTCTGTCCACTGATCGCAGTCATGTCCACCAGCGGTTGCACTATGCGTGCCCCAAGTTCCTCGGCTTCATAGGACTCGGTGCGACTTTCAGGTCGATGGGGGGCCGCTATGAGTCACAAAAAAGAAGATGATAAGCATTGGCCCACTATTTCTTTATGCAAAGTTTAAATACGATATGTGTGGTCGTCATACTCGATCTATAGTCCGCGATGATGCAGAATTTGGAATGACTTGTTGAGTAAGCTCTATTTTCATATCGCCTCTCCATGGTTACATACTCAATGATGTCGAAAATACGATGGAATCTGTCTAGTCACGTTAAGGTGGCACACGACATGGCACTAGCTGCTGTCATCCGGAAGTCATGGGGTCGGAACCCGGCAGGGGTCCGAGGAACTTGCACCACTACTGAGGAGAGCCAGAATATCGAAACAGCTTTCTGGTGCTTTTCCGTCCGGGTGGGAGCCAGTCTGATTGAGGGGACTGCCTGCTTCAAGCCAAACAGCCCTTGGTCAAACTGATGCAAACTAGCCAGCTCCCACCCGGGGCTGGTTGTGGCCACAGGTGCGCAACATACTACGGTCCTCAGACACATGTTCATTGTTCCGAATCTCTAAAGACTGCGTGTGACAGGCCTCACACAGATCACAATGAGTCTCTGAAATCACACTCCCGGGCTGGACTTGCTCCCCACTGCCTTGTGAGTCAGACTGTTGAGACAAAGGTTAGAAGTAGAGCACCTCGAACGAAACTTCTCTCGCAAGGGGCAGCCGGAGAGTGACCTCTGTTTCATCGACCCCGTCACCAGTAGACCAACATTTTGTTGCTTTTACCTCAACTCTTCTTTTCCGTCTATTGAGCAAGGGACTACCGCTGGCCCCGTAGGTGCTGACATCGATACTTATAATTCGTCCGCACATCAAGGGTTTCATTTCACACTAGTTCGTTTAATGTTCGCACGCTAGACCAGATTGGCCAGCAGGCAGCACTAATTCTTGCTCTTCACCCTCTTGGTATTGATGTGTGCTGTATGCTCGAAACACACAAGGTAACAGTGTCATGAAGAACATTAGACTCCTGGTTCCGAGGCTGTCTACAGTGACTAGACTCTCCGCGTGTCTGGTGACTCAATGGTTCAAGGTATTTACAGTGTCCGTATCCCCCTCGATAAACAAGCTGAAGATAAGGTACTCGACTGCATGCCTGTAAACAGCTACATGTGTGCGCTTCGACTTCGAACCTCTATTGGAGTTAGTAAGCAACATCTGAAGACAAGGTGTCTTTTCATCGCGTCTGTTTATCTTCCTACCGACTGCAGATCGGATGGTATCAGAGAGGATTTCTATTGTCAGCTCTCATCTTTTCTCCGTATGGCGAAAAATACTGACAATGTGATTTTTGCTGTTGACATGAAGACCCAAGTGGGTCGTCTTTCAAATTCTGCACAACATCTGGGTGGGCGCTTCAGAGTCGACACGATCCGAATAGACAATGGTAGTCGAGTCTTGCAATTATATACTTACCCCAATCTTTGTGATAACAGAAGTGCTTTCCATCACGAACGTTCACATCGCGTCCTCTGGCGCCCACCGAATTCCTCAATGACCTGGACCCAAATTGACCATATTACCATCAGTCGCAGAAGCTTCACGTCAGTCCAAGACTCTCGGTCAATTTGGCGCACCTGACTGAATCCTGACCATGCTCTAGTGCGCGCACGGTTGGCGCTCACCCTTTACAGCACAAAGAAGCGCCTATCTTCTAACCTTCCTACCTGTAACTTGAACTCGTAGCTGCAGTTTGACAATAACATAACTAACTGGCCCATCGATTACCAATGATAAATAACTCTCGATCGATATCTGCTGCTTATCGGAGATCCGCCTGCAAGACTCGAGCACTGTGCTCACTTTGCGATCCCTTTCAGGTGACACCAGCAGCACTTTTTCATTGCGCTTATCCGGTGACGATGCGGATTCGAGCACCGGCCAAGCCGGTGTTGATATTGCCCTGAGTCCCCGGGATGAAGCTGCTCTGGTTGACTGGATTCCAATCAATAGCCGGTTGTGTGCGGTCCGATTGGCTGGCTCATTCAAAGTTTCGAAGTCGCGCGGGACTAACAGGGGTCTATCCGTCATCGCTGCCTATGCACCCACAAACTCTAGCGATGATTCGGTAAAAGACAACTTCTATCGCCAACTGAACGAGCTCCTTCGCCACAGAAGTAGCTCGGACACTGTTGTGCTGGCTGGGGATCTGAACGCTCAAATTGGAAAATTGTCCATTGATAATCTGCATCTGGGCGCCCAATATGGTGTAGGCTTCCGTAATGGTAATGGTGATCGGTTTCTTCATTTGTGTGAAGATGTCCCCTTATTTCTTGCGAGCACTACTTTCTGACACAGCACCCGTCGGAGGGTGACTTGGCGCCCACCAGCCTCGAACCAGCTATGGACGCAAATCGATCACATTGCGATAAGTTACCGATAGAGAGGCTGCGTCTAGAACTGTCGCTCGATTTGGAGCACAGGTGTGGACACCGACCATGCACTTGTATGTGCTGACCTGCGCATGCGTTTTGGCGGACGCCCAAGACGACGTTGTGAGTGCATAGACACTAGCCAACTGGCGAAACCAGCTGTTCTGAATGCCTATCAAAGTACGCTGTCATGCAAGTTGAATAAGCGCTCCCCGGATGCCGTTGAAGCTCACTGGTCTCATCTTCACCAGTCCTTACGAGCAGCAGGCAAACGTTACCAAATTACTATACAAAACCGATTGTTTTCAAACCTCTCTGAACTCATGACTACTCGATCGGTTCCAAGTATCTTCCAAGAATTTGGAAGCAGGCAAATCCTTATGTGGTAAGTCTAATCGCCAACATGGACATTGGGTCTCTTCGCAGTCTCTGGAACTTATACATGCTCGCCGGCATATTCCGGTTGGAAGCGAACACAATGAAACTCGCAAAGAGCTCCGGACGAAACTACGTGCTAGCCTGAAGAGAGACCGCGAATCCTGGTGGTCTCAACTTGCATCAGAGATGGAAATGGCCGCTGCCCTTGGTAACCATCGTAAGTTATTCCGTCTTATACGGGAAACGGGAAGCAGGAGACCTGGTGTTAGTGAAACTATACGTGATGAGAACGGACAGCCTATCCACAACTTATCAAAACGCTTAGAGCTTTGGGCTGAGCACTTTAAAAGGCAAGTTAATCGGTCGGAATGGTTAGATTTCTCGCCGGCCACTGATCGGCCGTGGGCTGTCCCTTTGGATTCACCCTCTCGCTCAGAAGTCGAACGGGAGATCGCACCCTAGAAGTTAAAGAAAGTCGCGGGACCAGATGATCTACCTACAGCCCTCTTCAAATTCGGGGGACCTGCCCTTGTGGATGATTTATACGAGTTACTAGTCAAACTGTGGGAGCAGGAAACTGTCCCAACCGACTGGTGCCGCTCCATCTTAGTCCTAATTTTCAAGGGAGGGTCACGATCGGAATGCTGCAACCATAAAGGAATCAGTCTGATCTCCATCGCCTCCAAGTTGCTTGCCTCTGTCATCCATCACAGACTGACTGGCACTTGTGAAATCCAATTTCGTGAAGAGCAAGCCGGGTTTCGTTGAGGTCGTGGCTGCATTGACCACATCTTCACCTTGCGTCAGTTGTTGCAGCACTGTCACATATATTGGCGGCCTATCGCTGTCGTGTTCCTCGATAACAGTGCACTTTGGGACTGTCTACTCAGGAAAGATGTACCTGAGAAATACGTAAATCTTATCCGAGCATTATATGCGCGTAGATGAGGCGGGGTGAGGGCTTACGGCAAGCTGTCGTCGCCCTTTAATATCTCCAGCGGTGTGAGACAAGTATGCCCGTTGTCACCTTTCCTCTTCAACTTCGCTATTGACGAAGTCATGGGAATCGCGTTCACAGGACACGACTTAGAAGGTGTGGATCTGCTCCCAGGAGAACGACTTCTTGACTTGGAGTATGCTGAAGATATTGCCCTTATCTGTGACAGCTCCCAGACATGCCAAACGGCACTGGACAGATTAGCACTGGCTGTCAGCCGCCTCGGGCTTTGCTTTGCACCATCGAAGTGCAAAGGGTTCCTCCAAGATTGGTCTGGACCGCCTTTTTCGCTGGCCCTTGGTGGGGATCAGCTAGAAGTTGTTCAAAAATTCAACTATCTGGGAAGTTGTATCAGCGTTCGTGGGATTGAAGATGAGATCACGAACCGTATAGCAAAAGCTCGAGGCGCTTTTGCTAACCTTCGCCACTTATGGCGCCAGCACGACATCACTCTCGCCCTGAAGGGTAGAGTGTACAATGCAGCGGTACGTTCGACTCTACTTTACGGTTTTGAAACCTGGCCCCTTAGGTCAGCGGACATAAAGAGGCTAGTTACGTTCGACCACCGGTGCCTTCGTAATTTAGCTCACATCTGGTGGAAATACCGAGTAAACAACGAGCGTGTCCGACGCCTTGTTTACGGCGCAGGAAAATGAACTGAACCGCTCAGCACCGTTATTTTACGCACCAGGCTCCGATGGCTCGGGCACGTGTTACGCATGTCAGCCCACCGACTCCTGCGACGTGTGTTGTTTACTCACCCGGAGGTGTGAATGGAAAAAGAGGAGGGGTGGCCAAGCGATGACTTGTCGAGAGGAATGAAGGCCCTCACTTCTGAGCTGGTCTTGGTTGGAGCGTCTCGGCTCCCTGGTTGGGGTCCGAAAGACGATGAACATGTTTGGCTGGATACACTTGTTAATATGGCAAGGAGCCGGCCTCAGTGGCGTTCGTGCTATGAGTTTCTTTGTCCCACTCCATCCCTCCTAGCCTCACCTTCCATTCAGGATCTCATTATTTAGCATCATAATTTTGCATAGTAAATTGTTATTATTATTTCTGGTGCATAGCAGCCGGCAGGTAGCTTACCGGAACGATGCACATTAGTTACCGGTAGCTCAGATGGCTTGCACCTGTTGCATTTTATTCCCTTTTTTCTTTTATGTATTGCGGCACAGTAGCTGAGGTGTTTCCTACCTCTAGCTAACGTGTATAGTGTGTAGTGATAAATGAGGTTGGTGAGCCGAAACCTGAGTAAAGTCGTCTCAACCTTGCCACGAAGAGTGCCTTTAACGCCTGCTCTATACTCAACTTGAGACGTCCTAACTATGAATGGATCTCTGAGGCATCAATTAATTTTTTCAAAGTACACAAAATTCTGTTTGGCACTGAATTTCCCCGCGTCCGTAACGTTTGAATTGATAACTGACAAATAGTCTTAGAATTGACTACAAACATTGGCAAGGCCGTGAGGAGAAGAAAGTCAGTGCTATTGGAAACAGTCGAGCCTCCAGCTCATCTAGAGCAATGGTACAAAAAGGCCCTCAGTTAGTGAGATAATAGCTGAAAAAGATGGACAACTGATCCATCCTCAGCCGCATCGACTATCCCGTTGGACGGATCATTTTGAAGAGCAGTTCAGCAGGCCTGGTGCAGCATTACCGCCTGCCGAACCACCTGAGCCGACGTAGGAGGTTGATGTCACACTTCCCAGTTTGGAAGATATTCCACATGAGCTTTCTGTGTTGGAATGAAACAAGTCTCCTGGATCCGACGACCTTCATCTTTGCTGAAAGATGGAAATGACTCTTTGTTTACTGGACTTGCTGCTCTATTGAACACAGTCTGTGAAACTGAAAAAGTGCCTTCGGACTGACGACTGGCAATTGTCGTGCCATTCTTCAAAAGAGATTAACGGACTTTTGCGAAAATCACCGAGGCATTGGCCTTATTTCTAGTGCCTCAAAACTTCTCAATGGTGTCATTCATCGGCAACTCACTGGTCCTCATGAAAGCTCTGGTCGTGGTTGCATCGATACGTAGTTACTTTTCGTCAGGTGTTATGGCTGACACAAACGATTGACTGAGCTGGTTTTCTTAGGCCTGTGAACCGCACTCGACTCTGTTGATCGAGTCAGCTTGTTGCACTGTCTTTCGGTGAAAGGTGTGCTAGTAAAACTCTTCTCCATTCTGAAGTCTCTATCTTGACTCGCGAGGCCGGCTAATGGTCTACGAAAAGCTATCTCTTGAATTCCCCCCCCCCCCAACAAGTTGCGCAGCCGCACAATTAGTAGCGTTCCTGCATTCGGTTTCTCGCACCCAGCAGTTCACTTTCGTTTCATCGCAATTAGTATAACGCATTTTTTGACACAAGTCGTTTTGTATTCTAGTTCAGTTTAACATCACTTTCATATCGTTGTTAGGTTGGTGGTGTGAGTTGTGTCAATTGGATCCACCGCAATTCGTTGCTCGGATCAAGGTTGTTTTACTGAACTAGTCTATCTATTTCTGCAGGTGCCTGATGAAAACTTTCTGAGAGATCTCATTGCAAACTTAGAATTCCTTAGTGAGCTTGACAGAAAGGCTGGCATAGAGTTTTCTTCAAAAGTTATGTCATATGAAGAAACTGAAACCTGGCTCACGGGACCTAAATGTGCTCATCGTCAAGAAATCATGATAACTTGCAGATTACAATGTATGTATCCTCGTCAGTCTTTAGTGGTAACGTAACCAAAGCGGATTAACACAATTAATAATTGCTGTCGTGGATCACGGGCTTCTGGGTATGTTGTTCAAAGTACCTCAGCCCATGTCTGCACATAACTTTTGCTCGGTCTCGCAGTCACTAGTGCGCGTGACCCATATGACTAGCCAGCAGCCGATCCACAGAAAACAGTCGTCCTTCCTCGAGGCTCAAAAGGTCTGCAAACAGCGTAATGACACCTCATTCGTCGGTAACCCTTTTAAGAGCATTGTACCAAGTTGCAAGGTGACAACATGCAGCTAGTCATCATCCACAAATGACTCGATTCTGACGGTATCACAAATCACATGTAAATTACAGATTATGGTCCTTTATGTAAAATAGGTGAAATTTTGACACAACAATGTTGTGTGATTTCAAACCCGTTTCAAGTTTCGCTTGAACTAGCCCAGTGACATTTGCTATCGCGTCACATCTAGACTCAGTTGGACAGCCAGCAAACATCTGAAAGAGCACTGTGCGACCGTTTCATCCTTACGGAAATCGTTTGTTATGACCATTCTCCAGGTATTTCAGCTGACCACTACAGTCCGGCAAACGCGCTTTGGTATCGAATAGTGTTAAATTTGCCATAAGCCTAGAACAAATGTGCCGCTTATAAGTAGCAAATACTGAACAACAAAAAACTGTGAGTGACGTGACCGTATGACGGAGAGAAAGTTACTAGTGTGGAAAGCGCCACAGGCAATAAGCATAACCAGGCGTCGGGTATGATCATGCTTTTATTAGCATGTCTCGTTCTGTTGAGAATAAAACATTTATTTATTTACTTACGTTCGGGCAAACTGTATACCTTTGTGGCTAAGAACGAGCAACCACACTGGGCAAACAGAACTTTGATGACCGGGTATGAGAGTCATGCTCGGGTACAGTACGCAGCCAATGGTCCCATGAACATCGGATGGAAGAAAACTCGTGTGTGTCCATCGTTTCGTTTCCTTCTGTGCACAGCAACGCCAGTGATCGAGGTGACGGTATCACATCAGTGGGTTGCATGTGTAGGCGTATGCGACCCAGCACGTGGGGACAACCATGCGATAGCATGCAGACGAAAGACAGCGAAACGGCTGGCCACGTTAGTCGCGAGTCTCAGTGCCGATACTAGGATCGGACTGCAGTGCTCAAGCAATGTTCCTTTCACATGGTTAATTCCAGCAACACTTAAATGAGAAATCAAGACAATTGGGGTGGCAAGAGACTGCTAGATCGCACAATGCTCGCACATCTAAAAGATACCGAATACGTGTTCACTTCCAACGGATAAGGAACGCACCAAACTGTACATTGGGATAGTCCCCTTAAAATTATAGACACAGTTGGGACAATCGACGATAAAGTACAGAATTGGCTTTACACATTGATTCAGTGAGGTGATCCTAATTGTGGAGCCTGTCACGAACCCAGTTTACACGATAAAACCACATGATCGAGCTATGTCCAATTTGAGGCGAAAGTTGGGGTTATGGCGGGTTAACCCCGGGATACACATAATGGGACTAAGTTGCTCCGAACAAGTCGAGAAAGGTTAAATTACACAGAACAAAGCAAACGTGCCCGGCTCCAAAGGACGAACCAAAGAATTACAAATAATCAGGACCGTTGTGGATGGATTAGATACTCATGCAAAAAGAAAGCAGTTAGCCAATCATTCGAGGGTAACCCATCCGAACCGGTTTATGCTGCGTCAAACACAGCGAGCCAGTAGACCACAGCATACCTACACTGAGGCAAACGGATCATTCCAAACTTTAAAGTGCACGTCATGAATACCAATATCCGAGCACTAATCAGCCCTGAAGTTCAACAGTAATCCATTTGCGCTAAATGTTGCTTGTAAGGAATAACTTGTTAAACATGACAATGGAAAATTGGGACATACCGTAAACACGTATATTGGCGGAATCAGAAACAGATCCGTACAATCCGGTCACTTTAACCTCATACGTTCCGGCATCATAGGTGGTCACTTCATCGATGTGTAAACGAACGTCTCCGGTCTCCGGGTCATAAGTACAAGTGTAGTGCATACTGGGCGGCTGCCGTAGTTTGACCGTTGGAGGAGCCAGCTTTAATTCCCTTCCATTCAGTGACCACTGAATGATCAAATCGGACATACGATCCAGCGGTGCGACAGGTTTCTTTGGACGCGGTAAGTGGACCGCACACTTCAATGTGGCTGGAGATCCTTCCTCCACGCTAACACTTCCCATAGGAGTAAGAATTTCCGGTGCCTGACCACGAGGAGCGACAGTTGCGTGGACCACAATGTCACGCTGGCTGTCGGTTTGTGAACGGTCAACTCCGTGAATCTGCCGATGTGAAGTACGGCGCCGTAGCTCATGCGGCTTTACAGCTTCATCCAATTCATCTTCCATATGGCTAGCGTCAATCCATCGCAACAACCGCGTGTATGCTTGCTTACTGATGCTCTCGTAAACATCGCGGTCCACAGATTCATCTCTTACAAGGCCATCAATTGCAGACGGTGGTCTTCGGACTGGCACGGGACTGGCAGGTCTTCGTAATTCAAGTTGGCTTTTAACAATCGTGAACCATGGGTCTCTGAGTGCTTCGGCTGCCGTGGGCCTCTTAGTAGGGTCGGGATGCAGCAAGCGTTTGGTAAACCTGACCATCTTAGGGGACAGTTGCATTTTTTCCATACGCGAGACTTCCGGAGGACCCTCGAAGTCTCCAGTGGTCCTGAAAAGGCAAAGTCAGTGTACAGACGTGAGAGGAGGTGGGAGGACTTATTATAACCCTAGAGCTATCGATCTAAAGTGATGGTCCGATCGTATAACGCATGGAGCATTCACTCACATTTGATATAAAAGCACCCCAAGAGACCACAGATCGGTTGCCGGCCCAATTCTGCCTCGTCTTGTGGGCTCCGCTTGCAGTTCTGGCGGCAAGTACACAGCCGATCGGAACGTCAATCGAACAGGTCGCTGTTCTTCATCCAACTGTTGCGGTTGACCGAGACCAGCAAGAGCGACGCGGCGTTTGGTTTGGTCGGTGAAAAAGATATTTTCAGGCTAAACAAAAAGAGTGCAAGAGAGCGAATCGAGATTGCTTCTGACCAATAAGTGAACGAAGTGCGATCTAGGGGTACACATCACATCACCTAAAGCACAATGTAGTTAGTTGAGTCAATCAGCGTGGGGAAGCAAGTGAACTATACGATGCGCAACGTGAACTTGCGAATGCTAGGGAGGATCCATTTCCTGGCTGTCCAATTGATTTACTAAACCTCTGATGAATATCCTTGGCTCATGGACGGCCATGAAATAAACAATTCACAAAAGTAGAACAGGGATGATTGCACTGCACTTCACAGCTGCAGGTAAGGCTCGGTTAGGTAACGGGGAGACAAGTCCATTGTTTGTCAAGGACTCATGAGATTCGCACTGTATGTGTGTGTGTGTGTGTGTGTGTACCCATGTCACTCACTTGCAGTCCCAAATTGACCACGCCCGATTGATGCATTTGATTGGTCAGATCAAGTAGCTGTCGCAAAATTTCCGCCGCCTTATTCTCCGTAACCGTAATACGACGGCTAAGTTGATGCCACAAAGAACCTCCGGCAGTAATGCTGGAAAAACCAAGGAGGCAAAACGCGTTACCGCAAGAAAAGACAAAAAAACGCAAGTGTGAGTAGAGTGAGTAAAGCTCAGCGAAATAAAACACAGAGGCAGCTACACAGGGACGACTTCTCGCAGTTAAAATGTGATACAGCTGTAGGAGGACAATGTGTCCCTAGATTTTATGACTCCATTTCATTCCTTGCGTCTTCAGCTGTGATATGCAGTACCGCGCTAGTGCAATACTGCCAAAAGGTGATGTCATGGTGTCTCATATAATGGTCTGATACTGACCGGGACCTATCTTGTGAGTCCATGGAACCTATGCCAATCACTTTGGTGCAACATCAGAACCTAAAAACGATGAGCGCGATGTATTATTAAAAAAATGATAAAAATAGCTCACTCTTCCACCAGCGCGATGGTTCGCCGGGCATCTTGGTAGGCTTCATGGAACTTAGCCATTCCTTCGTGTTGTATACGCGAGAGGAGCTTTAACTCCTGCTCCGTTCTCTCACGCCGCCATTGTGCAGACTCTATCAGGCTGGTCACTGAGGTCCGTCGTTCATCGTATCCATTTATGTCCGGAAGTTTCACAGACTGGGATGAGTAGCTTCTCTTGTGCATACCGTCGAGCCCGTCAACAAGAGCACTCGAGTAGATCCGCTCTGTGGATCCCACGTCGGTGTCCACAACTTTACCCAGCCAATGACGGCCGGTGGATTTTTCAAAAACGCGATACAATCCAGCGTATTTCGTGCTATTTAAAAAAGGAAAATAGGTTCGTGTACGCAAAAATCATGCTAACTTTCATCGGTATCATACACCCTGGTATGTAGTAATGACCGAAACTTACCGAGCGAGTTCCCTGGTAATGGAGTACCGATCCTCAAATGACCCATCCGCAAAATATACAGCGTCATCCGTCACATCAAATGCTGAAAACAGAAAAACACGACCAGTGGTACAACTGAAGATTGAGCAAGGCCATGAACCGCTAAATTAGAGAGTGCACAAAACCGGCCCTCTTCACAGTTCGAACTAGCTGCTCAGGACCAGTAATTGCATCGATCTCTTAGCTGAGGTGAAGCGGGCTCGTTCGTGCTCCACAGTCGGAGGATACTGGGGACGGAAGTGCTTTCATATCTCATAGCAAAAGATCGATGTGGCATGGGGAAATTGCGCGCGTCATCTGTGGAAGACCGGAGTAAGTTCCGACCTCAAGAATGCAACACTTTTCAGAAGTTGTCCACTGCACGGTAACTATTTCAACGCCCTGTTAGAAGTTACCATGGTTCAGCTCAGCCAGATACCACAATCAAAAAATCCCCCGAAACACAGGATTGATCAGGGTTGAAAGGATATCTCTTTTTGGTAATTCACGACAGGCAAGTACAATTACAAGGCTGGTCAACGAAACATTACGCCGGCAAAAGCAGAGCCGAAAACGGTTTGGACGGTCTGAACAGGCTGAGACTCAGGTGACAAGTGTTGCGACAGACATGAAACAATCACAATCGGCCATCTGACTCCACGCTAGGAGTATGGTAAGGTAAAGGACTGCACAATCACCCTATGCTTACATAGCTCTAGATGTATTAGCCTGATAACAATCGCTTGGGCCGTCTGCAGAAGACGTTTCCTCATCTCTTTCGGGTATTGCTATGGTGTGGTATAGTGGACCTTGAAGGCGTTCGAGGTAATTAACACTACAAATACAACTAAACTGATATACAGTTTAGGGTTGGAACTTGACCGGTAGTCTGTTTTTGAGACGTCGAACAATAGCCGGAGTGGTCTCCCAAGAACATGTGAGTAGACCGTTGGTTAGGTCCTGGCTGTTGCGAGGAAAGTCACCTGCTCAGGAGTTAGGAAGCGATATCTCCCTTAATAGGAACAGAGATAAACACATCATATTTCAGAACTATTGCGACAGACTTAATGTGTCTGGAAAACAGGTTCTAATGAGGACAATGCTGTAGGCGCTGAATGAGACATGTCTGGGACATAGCCGAGTGAAGTGATAATGCATTGATAAAACAACTTTCGTAAATGGAAATTTATATCCTAAAATCGTATGAAGCCTCCGAAATAAAGCCGTGATTGATTCAACGAAATGAAAGACACTCATCACAATAGCACTGAGTCAGAAAGACAAAATTTAAGAAACACCTCCCCCAGCTGACTGAAACCTGATGCAGTGAAGGTTGTATTTGAAATGAACAACAAAATATGCTTTTCTGGAACTTTACACTGGGGGTTACACCCAGCCAGCTATTTCATGAGGGGAGGTACCAGCTGTGTTCGTTGCAAAACGGTGGTTATGAAAAGTAGATACATAGAAAGGAATCGGAGAGCTATTCACTTCACCAAATAAAGCGCGAAACTTACTTTCCGTGAGTCCAGACGATGGTAATCGAGCCGGATCGGACGACTGACTGAAGGGACCGAACCCATGCCAATTAACCATACACACGCGGAACCGGTAGGTCACACCGGGTTGCAATGGGCTCCGTGCAATCAGCTGCATTGTATCGGCCGGGGTTGTGCCTAGTAAACACCAAGGAGCATCGGGTGCGTCACGTTGGTATTCCACTCTGTAGCCCGTGTATTGGACTTCTGCCTCCAGCCGATTTGTAGGCATTGAAATATCCCAATGGATTGCAAGTGTCCCCGGTCCGTGCGGTAGTACGCGCGGTTTGTTTGGTCGAATGTGGGGTTTGTCTGATTGGCATTAAAAGGAGGATATTCTCATTTAAAGATGTTCAACAGATGGTCCTACTCCATCTGTCTGTAATTGGTTCATAAAGGTATGCCATCGCAATCAACCGCGGTGGGAATCGCCCATTGGACAATAAAGAAGTCACCATCCTGTTGAGTCATTTTCAGCGGTCACTCAACATCGTTACTGACGCTAGGATCAATGTAAAGAAGACCTACACAAGAAGCTAGTCTTTTCCTCGCAAGTGGTTCTACAGTGCTTGCTGGGATTGCATCATTGGGAATAATTGATAAAGAAAACACTGAGAGCATGGTCAGCAGAAACTCCATACTGTAACTGCGGTCATCTTATACTACTATGGCGATCTTGAGTACTCAGCCTTCATGTACCCATACAGCATCAATGTTGAAAAGCTCGCCTAACTCAATACGCACCACCACTAATGTGACGTAAACGGAAGCACCGGTAAAAGCACAATGATGGTTTGAGATCCTTCGAAATGCCCAAGACAAATGAATCGATACTGTGCTGTGACTTGCGACAAATCTGCAACAAGTAAGCGAACTCACCAGCGACGCGTAGACGGAGGTCAACATAATCCTGACCCGCTTGATTCTGCACCCATAGACGATAGACCCCAGCGTCGGCGAGCGTCACACGATCGACTGTTAGCTCAACCCATTGACAATCGCCAGAGAACACCAAACGAGCTCTAGCTTCAAGTGGCTCCGACACATCCGGAATGTCCATCGATGGTAACGCGAGCGTCAACCGTTCTAGCCACACTTTGGTTATCCATTCGTGGCCTGAATAGTAACCAGAGTTATCTAACGGTATTCGGAATTCCCACCGGTCGCCGTGCTTCAGTTCAAACTCACGTGGTTCAGTCGTCCATCCGAAACGAGTGAACCGAGGTACGGCTATAAAAGTAAACAAGTTCACCATAAGGGATTCTTAGTGGCATAGTCAAAGAAAATATTACAAAATGTTGACTCAGTTGCTGACACGACAAACACGGTTCTTAGCAACTCAAAAGGTCTCATGAGCCTCAAAATAATGGAACAAAACGCGTACCGCACACGATTATTTGCCAAGAGGTATGAATGGTTTCGTATGCGTTCCATGCACGACATTCCAACAGGCCAGCGTGACTTCGTTCAATGCGCTCAATTGTGAACTCATACACACCGACGCCGACCTGTCCGGCTGTATATCCTGTTGAAAAACGGTCATCCAAGCGAATATTGTTTAAAAACCTGCAAGGTAGAACAGAAGGTAGGTGTAATCTGCGGAACAGTGGGACTCGAATAGGAAAAGCGAGTTCAATCACCGCCAGTTAGCAATTAAAATAAGTTCCACAATATTGTGCGGACTTTCCGGTTGGGTTGGTACTTACCAGGTTAAATACGGTGCCGGTTCACCCTCCACCTCAACCGTAACGGTTAGGCGTTGTCCAAGTACGGAGTAGATTATTCGATCGTCTTTCAAGTTGAGGAAACGTAGTGGCTTTCGTCCTGTGGAGAAGGAAGGATGTAAGCAAACAACAGGTCGATTAATGTAAATAGTCTCCACATCCGGGAATAAAAATGGGCGTTCGAGGCATGGTCCCCTGAAGCCAGAAAGTAGTCATTCAACGACCCAGAGTAATATTGGGTACGCATAGCTACAGACAACGGCAATTTCTGTTATCCACTCATTGAAAGCGTCCTTAAGCCTCTGAAACTATCGCTGTGCATTAAAGTTCAGAGCTGTTAGAATACGCGCGAAAACTGTCAGGATTGTTAATACCGAAACGTTGTGCAATGCTGCAAAGTCGCAGCTCTTAACCTCTTCAATCAATGCCAGTTCAGTTGATGCACTCGAACGATATTCGGTGAGATTTAGGGATCGCGAAAACTGAGTTCCTGTAGTTATCTTATTCTAATCGAGTAGGAACTAAAACTTTAATTGACTAACCCACTGAATCGTCTATCATTCTGCGCTCAGTAATTATATTACCGAATCGCCAAATCACATGAAGTGGCTCTAACTTATCGATTTTCAGGTTAGTAAACTTTGGTGCACGAGGCAGGCGTGGTGTTGGTGCATTCAGTACTGAAGCAACGCCTTCCGAGAAAATGTTACAAGAACACGCCCTTCGGACTCGATCTGGAAAACAGCCTAGAACACATGGAGTAAGCAGGAGCCAATAATAAAATCGCTATATTGTCTACGTCAGTGGTTCCCACTTTTGTGAGGCTGCCACCTGTAATTGGGTTCCATATGAACAAATACCCCAGAAAGTTGGTCTAAAAAGTAAAGCAGCTATTGGCAATTGTACTTTTATTTACGGAAAGTAAAATCTGGTTAACTATTTCAATCAATTAGAAAGAAAACACCCAATTTTGAGAAGTTTTGCCATCAAAGTCAGTTAGTGTAAGTTATTGAGACGGGTGATATTGTTTAGTTCTAATAATTTTTTAGCGTTCAGTGCAGTTTCGGCTAGTGCACATCACAAGTTGTGCACCAAGTTAAATCGGTT
The DNA here is from genome assembly GCA_944474145.2 of Dicrocoelium dendriticum. Taxonomy (NCBI): domain Eukaryota; kingdom Metazoa; phylum Platyhelminthes; class Trematoda; order Plagiorchiida; family Dicrocoeliidae; genus Dicrocoelium; species Dicrocoelium dendriticum. The sequence continues at coordinate 7,933,011 of OX104060.1, read as the reverse complement.
CCTTGCTTTTGTTTTCATTGTCACCATTGGTGAAAATTCACTTTCATGCCTGTTATTTGTGGAGAATGAGATCCGTATTTCCAGTCTTTTCCGCTACTAATGAATACTCGATAATAACCTTTGCCCAAGTTGTTGCTGAGTGTATGTATTCGAAATCAGTTTCAATGTGTTTTCGTGACATTAACCTCATATGTATAAATTGGTCATATGGCGGCAAACGACGACCTGACCCAAACGAACAACGATCGACGAACAAGCCAATAGACGCGCTATCTAGCGGCGCTGCCCTGCATGCTTGTATTCGTATTTAGGTAATAACATTTGTTATCTAAAATGGTCTATTTCAAGCACTAATGATTTGTCACTAATGACTGATTATTAGTGAGTAGATAGTTGGTTAGATGATCTGATACAGATGATTTTGTTAATAGTTTCGTGACGTACAGGGAAACGTGTCTAAGGCGACGACAAAAGTTGATCGTACTGATGAGTAGTTAGGATTTTGGCGTAATTCAGCTGAATTATTCAAAAATCCTTACTACTCATCAGTACTGTAAAATCTGTCCGTATAGCTTCTAAGTCTTATGCGGTGCATTAACGCTATGCGGAAAGTCCTAGCTCGTGAGGCTAGCCATTGTCCCGTGCACAGTTCGTAACTGGCAGGGTAGTGGAAGATGAGCCGGGCTATATCATAGTCAACTGTCGATCACGCAGGTCCGCGGGGCTGTCACTCATGGTGAAGTGGCACTAGTTGCTGGCATCCTGAAGTCATGGGGACGGAACCCTGCAGGGGTCCGCTGGGAGGCGCACCACTGACGATACCCAGAAGGTCGAAAAGCCGACGTCTGGTACTTTTCCAGACTAGCCTAAGCCTGCTGATTGGGAGTGACGATGATGAATTGGCTGAAAAATTGGTCGCCTTGGACAAGTGGTCGCCATAGACAGGTTCGTGCATAGGGACGTAGTCGCCATAGCAGGTTAGCCTGGATTTATCATTACCCCTCTTAAAATCCCTTTGGGGGTAATTACCCCTCAGGTAGAGAACCATCAGTCTACGTACTCAAGCCGAAGTTGTATATTGTTGCCGCCTTAACTCACTCGGCACATTTCCCAGTTCGGTCAACGGGGTAACTTAGGTGCTTAGTAGCGGCTGTTACAGCCCACAAAATACATCCAAACGTGAGTGTTAATACCAGTATGAAACCTAAATTGGCGCGGATGGTCTCTTGGAGGGTAGTTTCGTTGTAAAACATTGATTGGATTCAGTGCGGTGATACGTGAGTTGTGAAGTTCACATGTACAAAGATCATCCGTGCTAGAAAGGAATTCCTGTGTCAGTATTTCCAAATTAGTAGTCAACAAGTCGCTTCCGTCTGTGACGGTTTTCGATCACATGCCTCTTTTGAATATACACTTTAATATAGCAACGCTACAGTGCAACTATTAGGTGTTGAGTTTGTTGGTGTGAAGCTTTTCTGGTGAAAGATTCACGGAACTGTACGAATAAGATAGCAGGTGAAATGTAGCCAAGTAGAGGGAACGGAAGTTAGCGTTCATTACGTGACAACAAGCGGTTTCGAATAAGAGTACCCAAATGTCCATCGCCTAGGTCTGTGCTACAGTTGAGAATGAGGGTAGAAAAATACAAAGAATGAAACCAGCTATTCTAGGAAAGCATGACATACATGAGACTTCGGTACTTACGGATGGGCGGCACAAGGCTGACGATTTCCGGGATCTGAACTGGAAGACTAGTGGCTTCGTCTAAAAGGGTAAATGCACGAAACTGCCAATGGCGCCTTTGTGCTTCTTTTGGAGAAGACGGTCGTCGTCGTCGTCGTCTCGTATCGCCTCGGGTATCATACGTTTCCGCATCTTTCGCTTCCAGTGTCAAGTCGGTAAGCTTATCCAGAGGGATGAAGTGCTCAGTGCCAAAAATACTTGACGCAACTGTCGTCCAATCCGACAGCCCCTTCCCCTCAGAATCAACAGATCTTGCCTCAATACGATACCGAATACTTGGTCTGGCGTGTTCTGGAACTTCAGGAGGCAACCAAGTAAAGCGGATACCCTCTCCGGTAGAGTCTGTTTTTACCAGCGCCTTGAAATGCTCTGGAGGTACTAACCGAGTAATAAGCTCCTCTAGACTGCGCTTCGTGCCAGCGGTAGTAACTGGTGCGGATAATTGAGCAGTTTTGATACTACGGGTCCTTAAATCAGCATCCCATTCAACCAAACGAAAATCGTAAGTCATTCCAGGTCTCAAACCGTGGACCTCGTAGCCTGTACTCGATAGAGGCAATCGGGCCACAGGTTCCCACACACCTAAGCCATCCTCCGGTGATCGCTTCTCTAGTAACAAGTACCGATCTCCATCTTGCTGCGGCACCTCCATCGAAAGCCATTCCAGTAAAACGGTCGAACGGCCGATATGAACAGCAGACAATCTATCGGGTACAAAGCGGCCAAGCTCCAGTCCGACGTCAACCGAGACCCGGCGTCCACGCGAATCATATCTCCTTGGACTGATCACTTCCAATTGACGTTCTAAAGCTCTGTCTTCATATGGCACGGTTATCCAGTCGGAGAGAAGACCCTCGTGTGAGGGGGCATATTTGCGCTCAAGATCGCTTTCAGTTGCACGCATAAGGACAGTGCGAACTCGAAACTGACTGGTGGTGTCCAAAGGTAGAAGATAGTGCAAAGCACGAGTACGACCAACTTCGTACCACATGCGTTTATGAGGCAGCCGCTGTTCGATCACAAACTCAATTTCATCTTCCAACTTATATCGTTGCGTGGAGCTTAGCTCAGTGAGTATGCGGGGCATGTACCAGCTAAGGCGGTACAAATCAGAAGATAAGCGGTCCACGCGTAAGGGACCATGTGGTGCAGGTAGTTGTATACGATCATACATCATCTCTTGTGTATCGATCAGTAGTTTTGGGGCTGTGTAAAGTTGTGTAGATTGCAGTGGTTGGCCGTACGTATCATCTCGGTATGGAAGCACACGAAAACGATAGGAATGGCCTGGAATGAGACCGCTGATAGTGACTCCGGAAAATGGTGCTTGTGCCTCTTCGGAAGGAACGCGAGCCACTGTTCGCCAACCAGCCGAAGTGTCAAAGTCAAACAGATCTACTGAGTATCCGGTTATTTTCTCTTTGATTGGTGTCCATGTCAAGGTCACAGAGGGTGTATGAGTAGGCCGGGATACAGGCTCCACGAGCAAATCGCCAGTCAAACGAAGCGGAGGTACTGGAAAAAAAACATAAATCCAAGATGAGTTATCAGTTGTCTAATAAACGGAATGTAAAAGACGAGTAAACACAATGATGACCAGCTGTTGCGGTGCTCACTGAGCTAGGGAATACGGCTGATAAGGTTTTATTACCATTCGACGTGACCCTATAGTGCAGCAGTGTTAACAATTTCGTAACAGGCCCTGGTGGAAAGCAAACCGAAGGATGAATCCATTCTTGGAATTACCATCGAGCATCATCTATTCTTGCACTGATGATATCACCAAGAACAGTGCGGAAACGTGTGACTCGCTTGGTTTCACATCATGAGGTCACTTGTAACAAGCGATATCCCTGAGTGTTTCACACGTGGCACAATTGTGCCTTGACTTGCACGGCTTAGTTGTCTTGTTTTATATGTGTTAATCTGTGTCCTTACTAGTTCGTACTTGTAATAACCTTGTGTGTGACATTAAATACTGAATACTGAGAACAGAGAGCGAGAAGATAGCAATGTATGTTGCTTCATCGTAGGTGGATCGGGCACAGGCACGGAAGCACGTCGCCGATTCCTGCGCGGTGATATCATATTGCAGCTGCAGTACATATCATCCGGGTGCGATGCGCTCCCTATACCTGTAGTCCGCAAAGTGGACTTCAAGGAATCACTTAAATTCCTACACCGATTTCGTCTCGACTAGCGTCTCCGGCAATTTGTTCCAAAAATTGCACCACTCGACGCTCGAAGCATAGAGAGTGAGCGATGTACTTTAAAGCCGGTACTACTAAGTTTGTACTGGTGTCCGCGTGTGCTGCTTGGTGCGCGAACGTGCAGAAGCGGCCTCAGCATGGGGAAGTGGCCCAGCTGCAGTATCTGGTGCGTCATTATGAGATCAAATCGAAGCTGACGAGATGACAGGGTATACAACCTTAGTCTCCTACATCGGTCCTGGTACGACATATCCCATAAACTGAGGATGAGCCGGGTAACTACATGCTGGACCCGTTCCAGTCTTTGCACCTCACCTATTGTGATCGGACAATAGGCGGGTGAGCCGTATCCAAGCCCCGATCTTATTATGAAAGAGAACAGACGGGTGGCAATCTCTTCAGAGCAAGTGCAGAAGCTGCGTCGAAGTGTCCGAAGCAGGCGTAGTCCGTTTGCGTGCAGTCTGTTTGTGTTGTCGACAGACTTCAGAGCACAGCGTGAGAATACGCCTAGAGCTTTAAGGAAACTGGTCGGAATGCAGTGGGTGGCCGACCAGGGTGTATGCACGCCCATTATTACCCCTCCCAGGCTCATAAACGAGGACTTGGTTGTGTTGACCGTTATGTCAACTTCTGCAAATCACCGGGATAGGCGATGGACGTTCTGCTGAAGGACGTCACAGTCGCCGAGAAAATCCATAATCCTCCAAAACTTCAGGTCGTCTGCAAAAACTGCGCAGGGCGACCGAAGACAAGACAGGACAGCATCCAGGGACGAAACAAGCTTCCGCTTAACCAGCGTCCCGTTTCATGTGCAACTAAGCGAAAAGAGCCCCCAGCTGAGGTAGTTCGTTGATGTGGATCAGGAATAAAATGGGCCCCAATACTGTGCCTTGGGGTACGCCGCTAGTGGACGGGTACCGTTCCGTTAGACGGTCACCCACCCGAACCCGTCATCTTTTTCCAATAAGGAAGTCACTGATCCATCATCATCATCATCATCATCATTACACGTTAGCTGGAGGTGGAAAATACCTCAGCTATTGTGCCGCAATACAAAAGATAAGAAAAGGAAAACAAACGGTGGCACGCCCGCTGAGTCCCCAGTAACGGATGGACATCATTCCGGAGAGCTAACAGCTGGCTGCCGTAAAAGACTCATATTATACCTATCAGGTGAGATCATGATTGGCTTCACTACCTGTAATTTCCAATCGCTCGGCAATGCAACCTCGGACAATGATCTGTTGAACAGACCCGTCACTGCAGGTGAGATGATGGTCGATAAGGACCTCAAACTTAGTGAATGAAGTCCCTCTGATCCTGCAGGTTTCGTGCCGCCAAGACTGGCGAGTAGACTGCGAACATCTTCTACACCGCAATCCAGGTCCTCGAGTTCAGTAGGAGCTGCACACATCGAGCTCGGCAGAGGCGTATACCCAGTTGTAAATACAGAAGCGAAGTGCTCTGTCAATGCAGACGCACGTTCTGTGCTGGATGTCAGAGGTAGTCCGTCAGTGCCTTATAACATAGCTACGGCACTTGCGGGTCGCTTCACGTAAGCAAAAATCTTCTTAGAGGCCGTCTGCTGCGGTTGCAAGCTTCTCTTCGAACTGCCGACGCTTTAGCGCTGTTGCATAGTTTTTGCTGCCGTGTACACGCCTCATAATCATCGGCAGAGCCAGACACGAGGAATTTATTCCACAATACGCGTCGCCGTCGAGCCAACTGACCATACTCCCTGCCGAACCAATGTGGCTTCAATGGTCCAACTTTCCGATACTTGAGGGGTACAAAACGAGCGCACAACGATTGCACATTCTCTTTTATAACAGACTACCAGGCTTCAACGGATGAATCCTGCGGCAGCGACCAGTCTACTTCACTGGCGGCTCGATTTAGACCATTGAAGTCGGTCTTCCAATAATTGTAGGACGGCTCCGGCAGACGCAAGTAGGGCAGCCGCAGCTCTAGGCTGGCTAAAACCATCGAGTGGTTACTAGCTGCCAGGGGCTCCAGGCCCTGAATTTCATCTAGACGTTGATCGCAACTTATTAGTAGCAAGTCCAGGCACGATGGAACAGAATGCAATGTAACGCGCTTCGGTTGGTAGACATGTTGTGCTGCCCCAGTTTCAAATATCATCTTTGCAAACTGCGTCTCGATTTCATAGTGCCTGCGGAGAAGTTGAACCTCAGGCCACCGTATTCGCGGGAAGCTCAAATCACCCATACGCAGGAAGTGGGGTCGACTAATGTAATTTCTATCATGCGGGAACCAATCCGGGCATCGACCTCGCGGACTGCGATAAGCCGCACCCAGCAACAGTTCACTCTGTCTCAGGCGGATCGAGCACCATAACTGTTGGCACAAGCCATCCACGCTACGGTTGGTGTGTACCAGTCTCCCGCACAGCGAGGACCGAATGTATAACAGTAGACCGCCTCGATCCTTTGATAGTCTGTCGCACCAGAAGCACGAGAAGCCACGGATCAGGATATCCTGGGTAGTGACCCTAGGATTTAACCAGGTTTCGGTCAGTCCTAGTACCTCCGGACGACGTGAGGCAACAAAGTGAAATACATCGTCACGTTTGTTCATTAAACTACAAACATTTGTGTAGGTCACACGCAAGCTGCGGTAGGAACCGGCAGACGTGCATAAAGCGTCACCGGTCTGTTGATCCGGGTTCGACGGACCCGGGGAACTACCCGAAAATTTACAATGTGCAGACTGGTTTCTGCAGTATCAGTCCGTCGCTTCAACTGCACGATAGCGGACTTCAGTTTCTCTCTGTCCGACGGATCCAAATCGGGACGAATATGGATCTTTACTTCTTAGCCTACCGAGGCGGGATAGTATCAGCCTCGGACTCGTTGTACCAACAAACATGACTCGCAGAGTCCGGGATTTCCCCTCCCCTATCCTTCCAAGACAGGTGATTTACTTCACCCGCAACCCTGTTCATTCACGTTGAGAAGCCTGACAATCGGGCTCTGCCGAAAGTCCACGTCGTGGTCATAATAAGGCTGAGGACTAGCATCTGTCGACTCGGGCGCGTGAAATATCACAAGGTTATAAAGTCGCTGATTGCTGGCAGTTGTCCTCCCCTTTTGGCTTCGCTGCATTCTCCATTGGCCTTCAACGCTTGCGCTCCCCCACACCGGTATGTTAGTGACAGTAGGACGCAACACAGGCACGCCAGCTGAGTCTCCAGCAACGGGTGGATATCACGCTAGAGAGCCTGCAGCCGGTGTCCAGGTGAGCTCGTTCGAACATAGAGGTGGCTGGGTTTCCGTTTGCTTGGATGAACCCACGGAGCTCCCCCTTACGGAACGTTTCGCCCGTCTTGTAGGCTCGCGTGGTTTCTCGGCTGTTTGTGGCTGCAAAGTGGCTTAACATTTCTTGCACAATATTTGGACAATGTCATGTTGGATTTCACGCAGTAGTTTAAAGTGATCTAAAAACAAACTAATAAACGAAATGTGGAAATTCACACCACACGAGGCATGCAATGAAGTTGGTTAAATACCCCAATATTTTGTAACAATTGCCACAAGGAGTCAGCTTCGTCATTACTGGTAGCTTAGCAGATGTGACGATAAAGGCGATAAAGTGAACGATAAGTACACGATACAAATACCAAAATAAATTGTATGGACATGAAACAAATACACAATAAACAAATTCCGAATCGCAAAAGAAGCTAAATTTGACAAAAATAAACAAGAAAAATCTGCTCTGCACAAAGTAATGAACGATGCAGACTGGTCTGTGTATTCCGTGCTCGCCACAGCTTGTGTGTCCGGTAGCTACGCTGGACCAGTACCTCTCAATCAGTGAAATTGCCTGTAGTTGTTTGACTTCGTCTGTTCAGGTGTGACTGCCACTTGCGTTTAGTTCACTAACTCAAGCAATCAGATTTCCCAAATCAGTGAACTCCGCAACAACTGGATAAGCCAGCCGACATGTTAGTAGTTCGAGTAATCTCGAACAATAATGCTCGCATACTTAGGGGAGTTCAAAGTGCTAGAATCTCCTAAGGAGACATCTGGAGCTACCACTGGGATTAGTAATAAAAATCATACAATGTGATCCAACGTACTTCAGTTTGGTCGAACAAGGTTGCATGGATGCCTGGTAAATGCCATACCTCCTCCCATGGTAAAACTTGCCAATTTTCAAACGAAGGAGAAACGTTAACAGAAAATTGGCAGCACCTTTCCCCAATCTGCATTTATAAATTCAACTCCAGTGATTCAATGCTGCGCTTCACTGTTAATATCCGAAATATCATTTTTGAAAAAGCAATACGCTCAGAAAACACTGCAACTGACCTCTGGCTGATGGAACCTCGAACGGTTCCGATTCCACGGGTTCACTGATGATAGAAGGCGTGTAAGTCCCACGAACCCCTCGTCTGAGTGGTGCGAAGGCTGGTAAACCATCCGCGGTACGACCAACGGCCATTATTCGGAAAATATAACGCTTTCCGGGTTCCAGGTCGGTTGCTTCGAACCGAGTTTGCCACGATTCCAGGTCCGCTAAATGCTTCCAAGTATCAGGTCTTTTGCTAACGTCCGGAACATTCTGGTACTCCAGTATATAACCGGCTGGTGGGACCGTCAGTATTCTGGAAATTTCTGAAGTTGCAGTTGGTGACCAGGATCTCACTCTGGTGGACGTCAGAGGCGGGAGCCAGGTGATTAATGCCCCAGGGCGTCCTGCGCTAAGTGGCGTGATTCGAAGACGTATTGGGGGCTCAGGGATCGCTTGAAATAAGAAGAGGCGAGATCAACTTTGCATGATTCGGGTGAAAAGTAGCTTATAATTTTCACATCCAGACGGCAGCTTAACTAGTCGTGTGGAGGAAGATAACACAATGCAAGTCAATTCAATGTAAATTTTAATAACCAGAGAGGGTACTTGTTCAGCTTTTTACAATATCCACTGCGGATGTTTTAAAGCAACATCCTTAAAAATGCAAGATTGCACAACTGGGAAAATGGTATTAGGAGTGCAAGTGTCACCTAAACGATCCCAAGTCTGCCTCCTGTGGATGGTACGGTGTCAAGGACCAGTTTATCGATCCGAACGAGGGTTTCTAAAGTTTAAAATTCGCCTTCTGATAACTTCGCACAATATGCGTAGTACCTCAAAGTTCATTTTCAAAAATCGGTGGGGTGGGCATTAGTCACCTTGTGACTAGTCCAGTGGAATAAAAGGTCAAGAAGTTAAGTGAAAAATGGCTAAATCCGCAGTAGATAAAGTAATAGTGATGTTCCAGTGAAAATGCAACGGCCGATTTAAAGCCCCGCCATCTATGGAAAAGTAAGCTTGTGTCCGAAACGGTAGTGGCGCGCTTGGTTCCTGACATGTGGCTACTCCGTCGATGTAGTGAGTTGGCTCACTGTCTAGAATGGAGCTGAGTATGGATCAGAAAAAAATTGGAACCCGAGCATCATGCGAACAGTACATAGCAGACTTATTCCGTCCCGTTTGTATCCGCCAAACGACTAGAATTGTGTTAACAGGTGACGGTGGTTAGCGTGGATCATTCGGTTTTCAAAGAGACCGGCCGGTCGATCTTTCGGCAAACCAGATTAGACCTAATGATTAAGTCCACATGTGATGCGGTGTGGTCTATATTATCAACGGAATGGAATGTCACATGAGTTACCAGATATCCAGTTGCACCGCATTTCTCGTAAAGATGCCGTTACAAAAATATTTTCCAGTCTCCGTTGTTCCAACCGATTAGATAGTATTACAATGGCAAAACGATGAGGATCCCTTGTATTGAAGAGACATTTGATTAAGTGTATGCTAATAACATGTGGTCGGATATACAGCGAGCGGAAAGATTCCATATGGTACCTCTAAAGCTCCTGATTCGAAGGCGACCAAAGGAGACGAATGGCACACTCTCAGTTGTTTACCATGTTGAATCAGTCAAAGCCGGTCGATGTTTACCGACTATTTTGTACCTACTTAGGCTACTAATGAGAATGAGGAGGACGGTTTGCAGCTCATAGTACCAAGAAGTAATACAATTCGTACCTAAGAAGTTAACACCTCGGAAATATGCAACATCAAGTTAACATGGTCCGATCACAATAATTCCCTAGCCTCGATAAAATTCCACCAGTCCTACTTAAGCATAGTGGATCTGACATCCCCACTGTGCTTCGCACAATATATTTACTCTCTTAACGAAATTTTTCTTCTGCAATGGAAGTAATATCTAATAGCCTTACGTCATAAAGGTGGCCTAATGCAAAACACGGAAAACTACTGTCCCATATCTCTAAAAGCATGATGGAACGTAAAGTTACGGAGAGTCTTATGAAGTACTCGAGTTCCTCGAATATTTCACTGGCCATGAGCAAGGCTTTCTGCGGTGAAGGTCATGCACCGTTTGTAAGCCTGATCATCTGGAATAGGTCAACAGAGAAAAGGATCTTTGAAATACCTTCGTCATCGTATTGTCTGATATAGAAAAGGTGAATATTTCATGTCTGAGTTTAAATTTAGCTAGCCAACAATTGGATGCCGACCCGTAGCCTAAAGGTAACGGCGGCGCGTGTTCCAGCCTGCGTAGGGGCAGGGCGACCCTCGCATCCTTAGCCCCCATGCGACCGGTGGTGCTTGCGCCGCAGCGAAGCATCGGAACTCCGTGCCGGCGTACTGCTGACGTCTTTTTATTGGATGCCTGGAAATCTGTCACCCCAAATACTTGCGGGAACATTTTAGCAATTTCTCGAATGATTGACCCAAAAATTCGAAAGTTAGCTGCCCAAATTTACTTGAACTAGAGCAACGTAAATTCATTGACTTCGTTGTGTGCAGTTTTCTGCCTTTTCTGCTGTAAATCTTCACTTTCATTACCGTATCTCTCCAAGTACTCCGGTTTATATCTTTGGATGTTGCTAACTGTTGTCGTGCTAACACCAACATGCTCTGCTGTCTTTCTTTGGCTACCGCTTCCCAGAAAATGTACAGACTAATCTTTCTCTTCCAAGTCAACTCTCGATCTTTTCTTTTGGGCATAATGGTGAATTACTCATAATGACCGATACTAAGCTGTTTGAAGTACGGAGCGGATCTAAGGTCTATGATTCTATCTACGTAACATTGACTACACACAGTAACTATCCTCAATCGCTCTCACCCCGTCGACGCCAAATAGAGCCGGATAGAGGCTCGACAACTAATGTGGCCGTAAACGTCAATCACGCCACAATCGGAGGTGCTAATGCGGTGGTGTTTAGACCGCTGGTCAATCAAGGGTTTGTCAGTCACTCAAACTCCGGACTGCGGCGTGCGCGATGAGTGGACACATGTTCTAAGGGGTAGACGAAGGCTTGCCTGTGTATGTGGACAGCTGAGTGAGGTTGACCACAAATCGTTCTAGGTCATGCCGTAGTCGTGCTCCTCTGGGGTCCCACATTGATGAGGGTAAACGCGTACGTGTAAACAGCCGAGTGACAGCCGAGCCAAACACGCACATACACATACACACAGAGAACATGATGTATCCTCAAACCTCAAGTTCACTGATTTAGGAGTCAGAGGTCCACACATTGCGGTCCTGCTGCACACCGTGTTGTCGGAACAAACAAGCCATTGAGGAACCATTGGATGTCAAATGGTCAACTTATGACGGTTAAATTAGTACTGACTGCCACAGCCCAAGTGGTCAAGATAAAACCTACAGAGGTGATCAACATAGAGAGGTCTTATTCCATAGGATCTACACATACTGACCGTTCAAGCTATGGAAAGGTGGTCAACGTAGAGAGGGGATCAGCATATAGAGGTGGTCAACTTTAGAGGTTTTACTGTAGTTGAAATTGCCGACCACATTGGTGGATGTTTGTGAACTCACAGCCATGTCAGAACACTTTTGATGAAAAAGGCAGCGGATGAGCATTAAGCATACGTAAAACCACCACCTGCACATATATTCAAAGGTATCCGCCACCGACCTTGTCACAGAGTTTGCTCACGACTACCTTCAATCACATTTTCCTAAAAGTGGTCAGCCCGTTCGGTTAGCTGTTCCAGGACGTCCCAGTGGATTGGATGATTTTAGGCTACTAGACAAACGAATAGGTGAATACCGGTTAGTTTGTCAGTTTCGAACGATCAGTCGCGTTAAACTGGCATGAAGACTGAGGAGTTCTCAATTGAGACCCTCCAGTCAAGATGCAGATACGCTCGTGAAAGACATAATCGCTCTGATACCGTAATAGGCGCTGTACTACGTCTGACACCTCAGTATGTTTTGCCACAAGGAATATGCACAGTATCCTTATACACCACTCTGGCAGGCCTTCAAATTCGGCCATTGCTGTTCTCCTTGGAGTAGTTTACACTACCGACTGCAGATTCTATATCTAATTTTTAACATTGAAACAATTTTTATTTTCTGACCAAATCTCAAAGTCAAGGTTGTCCTACTCTGTCAACCAGTTGAAAAGTTACGTGTTACTGCCTTAAACCCGTGCTTCATCGAATACGGCCATAAAGTCAGGAACACCTTCAAACATATTAGGAATAAATCTCTTGGGAAAAAGCGAAAGCATCGTGCTGGCTGGTAGTCTGACCTCAGTCGTTGTTCTGTCGGCAACGCGCAAGTCCCACTGATACTTTCCAGTAATGTTCGCTCGCTCCTTGATAAAATCAGTGACCTCAATGCTCAACGAAATGAGTATGTTACTACAGGAGTCATACTGTTAAAAGAAAGCTGGTTGCATAGTGATGTGGAAAATGGGGCGATGCAACTCGGTGGTTATTTTCCCACTAAGTCTGACCGCCCCGGGAAGCCCCAGTTTCGTGGTGCTGGTGTTAGAACTTACGTTAATCAAGGTTGGTGCAACGCAGCGATCATACTATTTACGTACTCAACGATTTCTATAAGCTGACACTTCGGGGAATGCAAACCCAAGTTCTTAAGTGGCTTTCGATCAGTCATCGTTGGAAACGTATACATCGCTCCTGACACAACTGCATCGGAGTTGTGGCTTTTTGAGAACCAACTTTCTTCAATGCTACTGCCTAAATTAAATTGTTTTATTGGTATTGTTGCTGGCGACTTAAATATAAAGGATACAACACCCTTAAAGACACTTGGCTTGGTAGACCTAGTGACTGTTTCGACCAGACAAGATGCCCAGTTGGACGCTGTATTCACAAATAAACGACAGTTTGCCATACGAAAGTGGGCTCCTTTGAGCAGCTCAGACCATTGTGTTTTAAAACCGTGTCCAGTCATATATAGCAGATGTGATTTTTTTAAACGCTGACAAGACCTCCTTACAAGATTGTTAAACGGCGAAAATGCTCCTTGGAAAATATCACGAGGCTCCAGACAATGTCTTCGTTAACTGATTTTTCGGTCTTCAACGACGAGGACTTGTCGCTCGAAGGTGACCATCTTAGGGACTACATCAAATATTGTTTTGTCATGTGTTGCTCTGTTGAAACGATCTACCTAAGAGCAGATAGATTTTCATCACCACTATTAGAACGACTTCGAAGGATGAAAGAATGGGCCTACAAGTGCAAGAATGCTACCAGTGTCAAAAGCCTAACCACAGCAAGTAAATCCGAGATAAAAAGACTAAACCAATTATACATCGAAGCAGTTCTAGGCAGCCATAACCGTCACGATCTATGAATGCTTCTTACACAGTTCTGTGGTAAGAGCGTTTGTAACCAGAGCAGTGAAGTGGATGTGGATAAACTGAATTCAGAGTTTAGTTCCGCCTCGCTAAGCTCATCTTCCTTGCCCTCCTAAGCTCAAAATCCAGGCGCGCCCTTCGATCAAAGCAACGTTCACAAGGAACTCAAAAGATTAAAAGCAAACAAAGCTTGTGGTCCAGATGCTCTCTCATCATTAGCTTTGAATGAGTATGCTGATTCTGTCACACTATCTTTAACAGAGCTCCTTAACAAATACCTCACCGCGGGTGTGATCCCGGACATTTGGAGAACGGACAGAATCACTCCAGTACCAAAAAATGGGTCGCAAAAGTATCGCCCAATTGCATGTACATCTGTGCTCCCAAAAGTTTTCGAAAGACTGTTAATTCCGTAGATTTTTTCAGCCGCTCCTGATGACGATATCTACCAGTTTGTGTATAGACCCCAGCGCTCCACATTGGATGCAGTGGCATATGTTGTTCATTCTATAGCCTTTGTATTAAATCAGAAATGTAAATCCATGCGGCTTCTCTTCCTGGATTATTCGAATGCCTTTGGAAGCCTGGATAGGGCAAGGTTGCTAAACCTGCGATCCGAAAATGCAGTTCACCCTGGTGTGTGTAATCTGTTACGTGACTATTTTACAGATCGTACTGACTTCACCAAATTGAACGGTAAGAAATCCTCTGTCCTCCGTGCCGACGGTGGTGTTCTACCGGCAGCGATCCTATCACCTTTCTATTTTCCTTGTATGTTGAGCATCTCCCTATACAAACCACGTTTATAGGGTGTAAATAAGCTGATGATGGTGTGCTGGGATGTATGTCCCCCACTAATCAGGATTCCTCATCACTTGAACTTGCGTTGGAAAATCTGATGAAATGGTCTACATCCAGATCCCTTACGCGTAATGCTTCTAAATGCAGTGATGTAATAATTTCTTTTCTCCGTGGCGATAAGTTGCAGATCTTCATAGATCTCTCTCCCACAATTACTGTAAATGAAACTCCCATACCCAGCTCTTCCACCGTCAAGTATCTCAACATTTTTGTCCCAGAACCTTCTTTGGTTCACTCACGTCTGTATAACTTTTCTAAAAATCAGAAAGCTTTCTTTTTATGCCCTCAGACAAGGTGCTTTCAGCACATCGTACTTTAATATTCAGGTTTGTGACCTCTTGTATTATTCCCCATTACTTATACTGCCCTCCTATCATTTTTTCTGGACTGCTTCAGAAAGACTTCATCTTATTGGTGCGATCTATAAGGCATATTTCTATATGCAGCGGCTTGTCTTGAGGTTCTTCAGTTTATTTGATCATTTCTAGACATCTTGATGCCTGTAATGATTTTTCTTCTAAGATACTAACTGATCAATTTCATCCACTTCACAATGATCTTTCCAAAACGCTCTCTTTCCATTCTACTCGCTCGAAATTCAGAATTTTATTCCCCCTTCACGTCATCATATTGTAATACTGTCTTGCGTTATCTCTCAAGTTTGGTTGTCGACACGGTAAAAGTCACAAACATGCTGCGCGAGCGGTTGTTGGAGTAACAGTTCTGCTTGTTTCCCACTTTTCTACCCAAGCATGTGTATTGATATTAGCATCCAGGTGTCCGCAGTGGTGGTGTAAACGCTGATAATGAACCCATTAGGATTCACATAGCTTATTTTGACTTGACTTGATTTGGTAGAATACTTAGACGTGAGACGTGCATTACGACTTTGGGCCAAGTGGAAACAAAAAATGCAGTATTGAACCGAACTTACCTTGCTTTGCAGTAATCGAACGAGGCAACCAGACTGGATGGGGAAGCAGGACATGTTCGCTCCGACCATCCGCCGTTTGAGTCAACACACGGAAATAATGCAAGCGATCCAACGGCAAATCTCCAACTTGTACTTCAAAACGACCTGGTACAGTCTCCGCACTAATCGCAGCCGGACGACGAGCTACGGGCCACCACTGACGTCTCTCCGGACGCCAGGCTTCGACAACAAAATCGGCTGTTGACCTCAAGGTGGATGTCATTCCAGCAGGGGGATGCCAGCGTAGTATTACACTACCTCGCTCAGTATCACCGACGAAGCCTCTATCCAAAACATGGTCTACATTGACGTCAACTAACTGAAATCGCTCTGGGGCCGGTATGGTCGGTATCACATATGAAGGTGGAGAAGTTTGCATTGCTACAGGAGAGGGATACGTTACGGCACGATACTCTTTTGGTGCTCCTCGAGACAACCGTGCGGGTTGAACTGAAGGGATCCAGCTTACTACATCTGATTCAAGGAAGGTTCCAACTCCTTTGTGAGTCACGGGTGCCACACGAAACTGATAAGCATCTGCAGTTGCACTGGGAATGGGAAGTGAGGGCTGCTCAAAAAGACGACCTGTGTCGTAGGAAGAACGAGGACGTGGCGAATGATACACATCAAAATCGGGGCGATAAACGAACGATTCTTCGCCCATTGGCAGCATACCTACTGCGTGCCACCCAATGTCACCCACACGTCTGGCCTCCAACAAATATCCGACAGTAGGAGATGCACGTGCCCCAAGAGACAGATCTGATAACCTGGGCCATCTGAGTTCGATGCGTGGAATTTGAGTAGGACGATCATCCAATAGCAGCCGGGTCTCCAAATAGCCGGGTTCAAAATGTAACCGGTGGATGACAGATTCGCGCCTTCGCAATGGCGGTGAGAGTGGTTCCACCCTGGTTACCAAAGGTGCACTGAATCCGAATTCATTTTCTCCACGGACCCTATACAGAACTGCACTGGGTCTACAGGTCAACCACTCCTGATCAGCCGTAGTGAACCTATCGCCAGATTCTGTTCTGAAGTGGGAAGGCGGTAACAGGGGAACATCGGCCGATGTGCGTAATCCAGGCACACGGCCTAGTTCCACCCATTTCAGATCTGGTTTGTCGGCTTCAGCAGCCTCAATAATGTATGTGGCCGGACGCGAGGAGAGCCGGTCGAGCAACGCAGCGTCCGGAGAGGGTGGTCGCCATTCCAAGTGTAAATCCGATCCGCGTTGTTCATATCGAAGAGGTCCCCGTGGAGCGAGTGGTAACTGTCGTTCAGACTCCAGACCTGACGATGGTCTTGAAGAGGGGAGTAAAGTAACCCCTTCGATGACTAGCGGCCGTGTCGTTCTCAGCGGGCTGCTGGCGCCCATTCGATTAACGGCACGAACTTGATAGGAATGGAGTGGCGCTTTATGCTGCTGAACTGGAGGTAGGGGAACCATCGCACTTGTCTGACTGCCAGGCACGGTCAATAATGGAATCCATTCATTTGTACGGCTTGGTAGAGGTCCGACTTGGCGTTCGATCACATATTCGGTGATAGGGAGACCACCTGTGTCAGATGGGGGATGCCACGTTAACTGAACAGCAAAGCCTTCCGGTATATCAGCAGAAAGTATACTGGAAACTGAACGACTTGTGTCAAAACTGCTTGTGAAAGAGGGGAAACGTCGTGGGACGATTGTGGTTGGTGCACGGATTATTTCCGCCACTAATGGTCCTCTTGGTTTCGAAGGTGTATCTGTTGGAGAGAGAGGGGGAAGAAAGCAATAACCCATGAAACATTCCACAGAAAAACACGTAAGCGTATATTTGACAGTAGATATTCTAGTTAAATAGATCTAAAAAAAGGTTAAACAAAGAGAAAAGTGCAAATCCGATGCTCCTACTTGAGGACCACAATACCAGTAAGTGTAAGGCTACCGATGCCAGCGGCAGAATGTCTTGCAGGGCATGTTTATTGTACTCAAAAAAAACAAAGCAGCTGCGTTACTTTGTCGTATTACGGGAAGGATACTGCGGCATCCGAAAAACGTGGTCGAAGTCAGTTCGGCATATAGTCATTTAGAGAAGATGCAACGTAATGTATTCAAGGAGCAGGCGTCGACGCCTGATGAGCGCCTGTGACACATGATCAGCTAGCGAGTTCTTCAATGAACGAAAAACGAAATCACGCACCCACAAAAGAAGTATACTAGTGAAGTAAAGATGGTAAACTTGAATTGGACTAAGAAAGACCTGTTCATTATATGTAGCCGGGAATTGAAAGTGAAAGATTTCACTCACCGTATGGTGGAAGTAAGCGGTATGGCACCACATCGGTAACTGGGGTGAGGCCTTCACCAGGTGTTGGACGCGCTGCGATCCTCATTTCAGTCTGCTGTCCTGGTTGCAGGCGATCAACGATGAATTCGTGGAAATCGAGTGGCTGTGGACTGGTCAAACGTGTTTCTGTTGGACGGGGTTCATGTTGGATGGAACGCCAAGTGAGGTCACTAGGTCGTCTCACTTGTAAGTGGTAGTCTCGCATTGAAAATGTTTCCAGTTTTGTCCTCAAGTCCTCAGGAGGCATCCACCGCACTCTGACGACATCCGGTCCTTCAGGAGTGAAAATTAACGACGCGGCTGGCGATCTACCATGTAAGTCGGTGAACAGAATCCTGGTCTTGTCCACCTCAGGAGGCAACCTTATTGAATCCAGAGTTGAAACAATTGGGCCGATTTTAAGGCCGGAAATTGGGGCGACGCCTATCATAAAATCACGGCCAGGAGGTAGCCTTGATGATTTTACTCGTGCGGTGGTAGTGGTGGCAGGGACACGATCTAGTTCCCTCCAATCGGCCTGCCCTAATGGTCGTGCGAAGACTGCATACTTTTCTGGCCTTCCAGTCTCCGTTTCAGTTGTGTAGTGACTTGGTGGCTGCCATGCAATTATCAGTTCAGGTAATTCTGCTGCCTCCGGGCCGGGGGTGAATATGCTGGCACGCACTTCAGATGGCTGAGGCAATGGATGCTCGTCTGCGGGGGTTGGTTTGTATCTGGGTTTTAATGTAGGCAATACACTCTTTGGAATAGTCAGCACTTCCTCCATGATGTCGGACACTGTGCCGACTCCACGTGCTCCTTCTCCGTATGTTCGGACACCGACGTGAATAGTTTTCGCAACATCATCCAACAAGTGACTAGGCAGTTTAAATTTCGTCTTCGTTACATCAACTTTGCCCAATGGATGCCATCGGGTAGCGTAAGGGCTGCGGTAAAGGACCTCGTATCCGGTGACCCTTTCGGTGTCATAAGGAGGGTTCCAGATAAGTTCCAACTCTGGCTGTAACTCATAGGCCTTATCTGACGGCATTGAGGGCTGCGTTCTCGGTTTAGGAGTGATTCGAATAGGACCTCGAGGCAATGGTAATGGCATGTAAGAAGTTACACTGAAGTCAGGTAAACTGGGTGGGGGTCGGTAATAATCAGTGGGCCACTCGGTGCAATATAATGGCTCGCTCCGTCCGAACTCGTTCTCAGCCAGTAATCTGAATTCATAATCCCGCGGTTCGCCGGTCAAACTAACAACATCAGGACCCAGAAGGCCACGGGAATAGCTCGGTACTAGACGTTCGCTGAGGTGGGCTTCGGGGTGGACAGTTAGAGCGGAGGCAGGTCGTGTTTGCAAAGAGCTGATAACGCGGTCTACAATCATAGACTGGGGACCAAAGAGAATCTTCAAACTTGGTACTTTGGTTGCCGGCATTCTACTCAATAATGACCAGAACTTTTGATCTCTGCGTTTTGCTTCGATGACGTACGCTCTTATAGGACCTGCAACAGGACCCAGCTCAGTATCCATGGGAAAAGATGCCCAGCTAAGCTCTAACGTGCGGAAAGCAGCATCCGTTGCGGACCGAAGCTGAGCGATGCTGTCGTCTTGTGTGATGGTGGGCTTCAATTCCAATGGTCCAACGGGTTTTACTGGTGGTAGCGGTAATCTGTACGGACCAGTCTCCTTCGCAAGCCGAGGTCGAATGTGTTGTTGTAGAGGCACCGGTGAACTAAAGCCGGCTATATTTTGTGATCTTATCCTGAAACCATAATCGACGTCATCTAAGAGATGGGGTACTTCCAATGAATAGATAGTAGCAGGCACCTTCTTGAATGGAACCCACTGTTTTAATTCAGAGCTCCACATTTCAATCAAATAGAAATCAACGGGTGCTTCTGAGCGAGAAGGCGGGCGCCATGATAGTATGCACATTGATTGATCCGTTCCAACTTTACTGATAAGATCCGCTCGAAAGTCAGTCGGTGGGAGGGGTTTAAGAGGTAGTCCAGGGGTACCGGGACGTAACGGTGCGGTGGATGTTACGGGAACTGAGTCGCCCACGCGATTGTATGCTGTGATCGTTACGCGATGGACATGATCTGCGTCAAGAGGTCCTAGACGCACGCTTGTTTGTTGTGGACTGATAAGCATTTCATGGTCTTCTTCCGCGTCGACATCGTACACAATGAGACGGTAACCCAAAAGCTTGGAACCTCCGTCATTACTCGGTCGCATCCAATTCACATCCATATAACCTTGAGTCTGATAACCGGGTGTGTAAATTGGTGACAATTCCACACCCCACACCGAGGATGGTACTGTGATGTGCCGTAGTTGAGGATGTACCGGGATATCCATCTGTAGGGGGACTCCACATGGCTTTCCGTCGGAACCCAATGGAACCACACGGAACCACCATCCTGCGCCGTCATCGGGTACGAGTCCCGTGACTGTGTACTCCGTTGTCCCCGATTTCGCCTGGCCGACAGGAATCCACTTCGAATTACGCACATCCCATTTCTGCACGTCAAAAGTGTCTGGTATTCTTGAACCGTACGGTTCGATAGCGTGGTCAGCCCAACTTAGACGAACCGAATTCGGTGTGATCGCCTCGCCACTCAACTTCCCAGGGGGCAGCGCGCTCCGAACGGGTGTTCGTGTGCTAGTCCGTGACGATACTCGGTCCATGGGGATTTCTGGGCTCCATATTAGGCCACGATCAAACGCTTGCTGACTGGCAGCACTACGATGGCTCAAAGAAGAAGCCAGATCCCTGCGAACCATATCCTGAGTCCGCTGTCGTCGTTGACGCACGAACTCTTCAACTTCAGGAGTTCCTGCGCCGAATCCGGTAATCATTGCTAATTCTAAACTGAAGTCACTCTCGTCCATTACTTTCGATATATGCTTATCGGCCGCGGGTAACTCACTAGGGTGACCAGTGGTGCTTGGTAGAATCCTCCAGTCAGTAAGGGTAGGCGATTCAAATCCTCTCGTTTCTACTTCAACGGCTGGTGGCTGTATCTTAAATTCAGTGGGGACTGAACGACCAGATTCGCCCCGACTTATTATTCGCATGCTGTATTCTTTGTCTAAGGACGCTGGTGCAAGCAGGCCAACTTTCTGAGGGCCAGATTTCGGAATATCAAGAACGGTTTGCCATTTTTGGCGCTTCGAATCCCAGTCTTCGATGCTGTATCCACGGATGACATCTGCTCCAATTCCTTTGGGTTCCTCCCACTCCAGTTCGTATGCCAGTCCGGTCTCGTGCTTGAGCCGAACTGAAGGAACAGGCGGTATGTAGTCTTTGGAGACTGCAGACGGAGGTCGACTGGGTGTAGATGAACCAGCTAAAATTAACCCGGTCATGACCGGCTGACTGCAGCCTTCCGGATATACCGCAGACACTCGAAACTTATAACACCCGGTGGAGTTTGGAGCAATGGACTGATGGACGTAGTTCTCTTGTGTTCTGTCGATGATCGGCACAAAATCCACAGGTTCCCAGTTGGCCATTCGTGAATCATTATCGAGTCGTTCCACGTTGAAACCAGTGGGTTGAGGTTCAAGTGTCGAAGTAGGGGGGCCAATCCACTCTACTTGCAAAATTGGCCTGGATGATATTGTCTCGTCATCTGACTGCGGTAATCGACGTCCCCTTACGCATTTAGGTGGGGCTAGTGTGACACGCTTAACATAACTGTCCTCTGCGGTTAATGGCTCGCCGACACCCTCCTTGTTTGCGGCCGAAACACGGAAGAAGTACTCCCGATTCGGCTGAATCCCTGATACAATGTAAGAAGGCTGGTGTTTGTGCTCAGGACCGCCGCAGACCAGTTGACCATCGGGAGGACAAATCTTCCAATTGAATGAGCGCCCCTCACGCACCTCCAATTGATAACCTAAGATTGGTGATCCCCCGGATTCAGTTGGTGGTGACCAGGTCAGCTCTACGGAGCCCAGTTCACCCACAGGTTCACGCACCCGCATCGGGCCGCGAGGTGGACCAGGAACATCTAGAGCAACATAGAAGGAAAAAGGCGTCAGTTGTTGTATGGTTTGTCATTTTGACAGCGAATCCACTGACCAAGAAACATGCAGAAGTAGTTCAAACGTACAAGTTAAGTTTCAGCAAAGGCATTTAACAAGTGTGCATCTGCTTAAGTATACTCTGGTTTGCTTACCGATAGCTTTCGTCGGGTGGATGTTTGCATGGGTATCTAGGGGTTCTGACAGACCGTTCTTGTTCTCTGCAACTACCCGAAACTCATAAACTGTTGCTTGCATCAAGTACTGCACGGGAAACGTCAGACGCTTCGCCACTGGTAGTCCGGGAGTCTCAGCTAATCGACCAATCTCCTGCCAACTTCGGCGATACATTTCCCGTTTATAGATTCTGTAGCCAAGTATAGGGCTGCCACCGTCACTAGCAGGACTAAGCCAGGATAGGGTACATGAAACATCAGTGATGTCCTGTGCTCGAAGGGGCCCAACGGGTTGACTTGGTACAGCTGAAGATTTAAGGGGACAACACAAAGAAACCAGCTTGATACATCATCGGATCGGGTTAGACCACACATCTAAGTATCTCATTCAGAAGGGCATGATACGTACTCGTTATAATTTCGGGTGACACAGGTTCTCTGGTAGAAATGATTTCTCCTTGCCCCGACTGGTTGACAACGGCTACTCCGAAATAATACGCACGATCCTGTCGTAGATCCCCGACCACCAGGCGGTTAACGTAGTGGTCCAGCTCTGCTACCATTTTCCAGGGGGCTTCTGGCGCACCGGGTGCTGAAGCCGGCCGAACGAATACTCTGTAGCTATCTATCGCCAAATGGTGGGGACGATTTGCGCCATGATCGAGGCGACAGTCATGCGGTACGAGCCATTCCACAGTGACGCTGTCGGCAGCCTTACCCACCACTCGAATCCAGTCTGCTTTGGGTTTGCAGCCTGTGTGGAACGACAAATATTTTAATTAACCATAAAGGGAATAATAATGAATAAACGATAGGATCGTTTGGATTACTGAATTGTGAAATGTGTATGCAGATTAAAGCGATTACTGAGCCATGCGGACGATGGCTAGGATAATAAAATGCCGTTTAGCAGATCACTCACTCTCGTCGCTTGGCATTTCAAATATTTCGGACTCGAGGAAATTGCCCGTTCCAGCCTCATTGACTGCTGCGACCCGAAAAACGTATTTCTGTGATTCCATCAAGCCGGTGACCAATGTGGTGGTGGAAATACCTTCAGTTTCGGACTCTGTATCCGGCGCTTTTCGACTTATCCGGTGCCACCCAGTAGTGTTCGCATAACGGAGCTGTGCAACGTAGCGCAAAATTGGTAGCCCTCCAGTATCGTCCGGTGGCTTCCATGCTAGACGAACAGATCCATCTGCTGGGCTCGTACCTCTTTGTACTTCAGAGATATTGAGGGGACCCACTGGTGCACTCGGAGGGATAAATGGACTGATGGCGACAACCTTCTTCTCGGTTTCGAGAGGAGGTCCAACCCCGGCCAGATTTTCAGCACGAACTCGGAATCGGTACTCATCTCCGGGTTGTAAACCAGACACCTTGAGAATAGAGAAAGAGCAACGTCGCATTGTTATCAGAGCAGAAAATGGGACACCTTATTGAGGAGAGAGAGAATCATGAAATGCAACATTTAATGACCAATCTCAGACTGTGTGAACGCATCCACACTTTTTAATACTTCTGTTTATTAGTGATTAAAGCACAGTTCAATTTACAACACCCCTGAGTGCGCAGCGCCAAGGTCACTTACCACTACAGTTGTTCCAACAGCACTGGGTTGTCTAGCCACGTAGGCCCAACGAGCTTTCCGTGTGTCATAGCGTTCGATGAGATACTCATCTGGAGCTCCAAAACCATGTGGACCACCAATTTCAGGGCACTCCCAGTCCAACTGAATTTTTCCCACGCCGACACCGCGGGCCCGAAGTGGACCTTTTGGTGCACCAGGTGGAGCTG
Source organism: Dicrocoelium dendriticum (assembly GCA_944474145.2). Taxonomy (NCBI): domain Eukaryota; kingdom Metazoa; phylum Platyhelminthes; class Trematoda; order Plagiorchiida; family Dicrocoeliidae; genus Dicrocoelium; species Dicrocoelium dendriticum. The sequence continues at coordinate 7,909,211 of OX104060.1, read as the reverse complement.
TAGGTCTCGCTGGCGTGTAAACTTCGGAATAAAGTGCAGGACTACAAAGGTCAGCTTCATTTCTGGCGGACACACGGAATGTGTAAACTCCATCGGGAAGCAAACCATCCACCCGTTTGTCTAAACCAGTAACATGATCCAGGTATTGCCATTGGTTTCCAGCTTGATCTAGACATGCCTCTATCATGTAATCCTTGATGGACACGCCCCCATCGTCCAACGGTGGACGCCAGCTGAGACGAACAGCATTATCACCATCGGGTAGCAATCGAAGAGGCGCCTCCGGTTCCGACGGATTCGTGACTGGGCGACGAAAAGAGTGCGACTTTTCCGTTTCAAGCCACTCTCCTGGCCCCTCGTCATTTACTGCTCTAACGCGAAACCGATATGCAAAGCCTTGCTGCAATTGTCCGACGGAACAAACCGTGTTATCTGCAGGTACAGTGGTAAGCGGGATCCAGCCTGCTGGGTGTCCAACGTCCTTCATCTCCAGCTGATAACGCTTTACCGGTAGGCCACCGTCATATTCAGGATGATTCCATTGCAATTTAAGTGAACCATCCGAAATATCAGAGCAAGTTAAGGGACCAGTTGGAGCATCAGGAACACCTGGAATAATAAGACGAAAAAGAAGCGGAGGAAGCGCTTGTACCGTTGACTCAAACGAACAAACTATTATATTGGCGAAAATTCATCAACTCACCGAAAGGTGCCTTCAACACTAGTGGTTCCGACAGCAGTGGTTCACTGGTTCCGACCGCATTGTAGGATAACACGCGAAACACGTATTCCACTCCGGGTTTCAGATTAGAAACACAAGTGCTCAACTTTTCAGGCCCTTCTAAACGTATCTGATGTCCGAAGTGACTCCGGCGGTTCCCGTCTCGTCTTTCTACGATATAACCTTGCACTGGTTGTGTATACTCAGCAACCTCACCAGAGAGGAGCGGAGATGGGTTCCATGATAGTTCGACTGTGGCACCCTCTGTGCGCCCTTTCACCTGCTCAATCACCTTCACATCAAGCGGTCCAGTCGGTGGCAATGGCTCAGTGACGATGAGCAATCGAATAGGCAGTGTGTTCACGCCGGCTGAATTTTCCGCCTGAATTAAATATGCTCCCGCGTCGGCCAGAGTCACGTTACGCAGGTTCACGTAAAAGTCATCGCCAAATTGTTCCACTCGACAACGCCCGAGAGCGGAAACACTGAGCTCCTGTCCATTTGCTTTGAGAAGTTTGACGGTGACGCGAGTGGAGAAGGTTACACGAACACCAACGCGGAGATTGTTCCCGGGACGTAAACAGTACTGATCACCAGTAAGTAGTTCAAGGCCTGGCAAGTCTGAAAAAGGGAAGACGGAAGGAGATAGTTTAACGGGATAAGATAGAATATGGACCCCATTCGGAAACCACGTAGACGTATGCAGATGATATTAATACATAAGTTGATGACGAGGAACTGGGAGGCAAAGAGGGATCCCAAGGAAGTGGAGTTGGTCTAAGTGAACGTTTTTGCACTATCGTTCGGTTGTGACTATTTCAAGCTGAGTACATCTCACTCAGTGGAGCTAAATGATTGAGAAGCAGATGATGCGAAGAACGAGTACGATTTCAATATTCCTTAAACTTTGAATCTGCTCTGTTGTCTCTGGGGTCAATGTGTAGAGGTGCAATTCTGAGGAACATCCTAGTCGAGAATCTGTGGCGAACCAAGTCAGACGGAAGCAGTAGGGTAAGCCGGCACAAAAGTAGCTAATTCTTACATTCGGCTGGAATTCGGTTATCTGTTGCTCATTCTTTAGGGAAATTTAAGCACAACCTGAGTGAATCATTTCATTGTTGACTAGATGGTTAGTATTGTGGATAACTGGATTCTGTATAGGGTAAAGTACACGTTAATAATGTCATCACTCAGTAACTTTTTGTCGTGGTACTAGGGCAGGTTGTACCAGTACCCGAGGTAAGCCGTACCATTAACATGAAGCAACGGGGTAAATTGTAACACAAAAGTAACCATGAGATAGAATGTTTCAAATTTTTATTCCATAATCCTTACCAGTTTATGTACAGAAGAAACAAGGAATAAATCAATAGTCACGGACATAAAATAGAATGTTATTCATAGTTAATAAGAGATGAGAGTAAAGATTTGGTGTTCAATCTAACAAAAAATCCCATTTATTTCCACACTCACACAGAGTTGTGTACTAAGTGCGCGCTATTCATGTGCAATTAATCAAACGAATCTGTAACGTTGACACGTTTTCTTCGCTGGCCAGACTTGCCCTTGGTCTGCTTATGAAAGACATTGCAACAACTGGCTTGTTGACAGCCTCCAGTTTACCCGCAGATTAGCTTCAATCTTTGGGGTAAAGTTACAGTAGGTTTTGAATGAACAACGTAGACGCCACCAATGCTTCTACTACCCACAGGACTCAAAATTATTCCCCTATAGGAGAGACAGACTGCCAAGTAATCAGAATCGGCGTGCGCCATTTCCATTGTGGGGTCGATTTTCATCGAATGCACACATAAATAGACCCTGACGCCGTATCTATTTGTGTCCAATACTAACCCATACTATGTATACCATTTCGTGTACTCGTTTTGACAAACACTGATGTGGGTTCTCCGATGATGGCGATAGTATATAAAAATTGAATTTCGGCCCCAGTGACGGGAAACCAGAGTGACCATTTTTGGGGCGCTCATTTAGCGAGCACCGATAATTATTTGGTGAGTGAGTTGTTCTCCCGAAGTTGAATACGTTTGACATGAATCTAGACCCAATTGAGTTCGCTTATTCGTACACATTTTTTGGCATTAGAGATTCTTAAAAGATTAACGAAACATCGTGAATCGCTCACCAGTGACCGCCAATTTCTTTGGCTTTCCAGCTTCTCGAAGGGCAGTTATCTGATCAAGGATACTCTTGGGCTCTTGGCCAGCATCTTCTGGTTGCGTGGGTTTCTCACGTTTCAATAAATCACGTCCGAGGTCCAGTTCGTCTCGTCCTGTTTCATCTGAAATACATGAAAGGTTAGAGTTCAAACAGCTGACAGGTACTTGTGTCCGGATCGAGTTAAAGATGTCACATGAGTTTAAGGCCGTGTCCGAATGACGAGCCACAATAGAGGCTCCGAATCACCCCATAGATAACCGAGTAGACGTGAACGCAAGCACATTCATCTGGTGGATATTGTTCATGAAAATAAATCTAACCTGCAAATGTTACTACATGTGCCCTGGGCCGCAAGTCGCGGAAGTCGGGGGTATCCTGTAGACAAATTTATCGTTCTCTTGTGGCGACAATTAATTCATATAAACCATGCAGTAAAGAGGATGTACCCGATAGGATATTGCAGGTACATGGTGGATACCATTTCGATATGACGACTCAAAACAATTGTACAACAAACGGTGACGCTTGAATGGTGTACAGTCTAACTATGCATGCGTAGTTTGGACCGATCTCTGAACGTTTGACTTGAGAAAGGGTTAGAAACAATCGGCTAGTATATTTCGTGAGCAAGGTTTAGTCTTAGGTTAGTTGGACGGCTGGATGGTTGGTGTCGCATGGGCAGTACATTGACAGGATAAATGTGACGATCGAAAGGATAGTCAGAGGGTAAACGCGCTAGGTATCACAGCGTCATTTCAAGCGGTACGGTAAAAATAGCAGGTTGTAAATGCTCACATATTAATCTCTGGTAGTGGGGGTAGCGTTGTTGATGTTCGATCTCCACGCTGGACCCAAGTCTCTTCAGACACTTCCATTGCTTTCATTCTGTTCAATCAGATATTGACTTCCATCACCTCAGTGGTCATTGGGGGTTGCGCCCTCCCACTGATCGCGATAGTAGAGAAAGCGCATCGCTAGCACTGAATAATTTAAGGGGAAAGCCTTGTGTGCATGCTCGTTGCTCGGAGACCCTGACATTCGTTTCCTGTGTTCTGCTAACGTTGCACTTTAATCGATGTTGTGGAACTCGCATAGCTCCGCAAAACGTACGCGCGGTCACCTGACTTCACAACCGCAATACTAACAGGTCAGCTCTGTCCATTGGAACCACTGCTATGTGTCAATGCAAGCTGCGCAGACTTCGCCTAAGCTCTCCAAATGACGCCGATGTATCTACAGTTTCAAGTTGCCGCCTTTTTCAGGACACCACTGTATATACTAATCCAAAGCTCCACTGACCTCAAATGAGTTTTCCTCAATACACTGCCACTAGGTAGCAACTCATGTGCCTTACCAAAATTCGCCTTCCTCCACAGCTTATGCATTACGTTACATTGAACTATAAAAACGAAAGTGTAGAAGACATGATTTGCCTTTGGGCGAGCCAATAAACGAACCCTTGAAGTCGGCCGACCTTTATTTTTTATGTCTCGGTAAAATCATGCAGGGTTACGATTTTCGTCAGTCTCAGCCTACGTGTGTACAACATCTGGCGACTAAGTAACTTAAGCCGTAGCGATCCGCATACAAATGACTACTAGATGCGTGGGGTACTACTAATGAAGACTGTTTCATCCATTCCAACTAGGAGTAGAAGCGCTTAGGGTGTAGGTAACAAAAGCATATGTGCACGCGGGCAACAAGTTTGCAACCAATTTTATAGGCGTAATTAGTCGTCCTAGCTGAGGATGGGAAGTCCTTCAAATGTACCAACATCAAACGAAACGTATGATCCTTTGGAAAAGCTTCCATTACTTTTGTTACGGAGAGAAAACCTACAGTCAGCGATCAAGGCGAGAACAGTGGCGCATAAAAGTGGATCGATCTACAACTAGAGATCGAAATGCGAATCTATGCGGGATCAGCGGCAAGTTGGAGTATGAACTTGAAGCATTTGAGTTGTGTTAATTAGTAGTAATTAGCATCTCAAATATTGTTGTCTTAAAGTTGCCCATGACCTATTTATTACGGTATGTTCTCATAGAATAGAATCCCTCGGTCCGGCCGTTCCTTGGCGTTCTCATTTCCTTACGGGTTGAACTGTTTGGGGCGACACAACTGATTCAGGCGGATTATGGGTACACTCAACGGGAACCCACAACAGATTTCTGGCGACGGTCAGCTGCGCGTTAGCAGCAGATTAGCCGTATAATTCATCGGCAACCACAACAGATTGCTGACGACGGAGGTGCGATACCGATTCAAGATGGCTATCTCAACAGAAGAGCTGAAAACTATTTTGCTTCAATAGCAGCAACAATTTGAGGCCTCACAGAAACTTTTACTCAGATGTTGTCACTCCAGTATACAGCCATCGCTTCGGAACAAATGCAAAAGCTCCTTCAGGTCCAGCAGTCAACGTTTGAAGAATCGTGGCGGAAGTTGACAGAGCAGTTGACACAGAAGTTGGACATTCAAGCAGAATGCGAACTGGAATCAGAATCAGAATCCGGATCCCTCGGACCGGCTGGTCTTGGTGTTCTCATTTCGTTGGGGGAGGCATAGCAGATTCAGACAGGTTATTTGTAAAGCCAACGGAAACCCCAACACACTTCTGGCAAAGGCCAGCCGCAAGGTAGCAGCAGGTTAGCCGTGCATTCAGCGGCATCACAACGCAGTTTTGTTTACTGGCCAGAAATGGATACGGAAATTGAAAAATTTTGCAACAGTGTGGACCTTTTCAACTTGCAGCGAAGGCCCCTCCTAAGTGGCAGTGGCAGTCTTGGCCTAAAGTAGAAAAACGGTGGCAACGAATACACAGACTATGTAGGACCAATCAATAACCAATACTATCTCGTTTTGGTCGACTCATTCATCAAATGGCCTGATGTGATTCCGGTAAACAATCCGACCGCACAGCACACTGTCAATGAGCTGAAGAAGCTGTTCCGATATTTCGGTCTGTCAGAGATGTTAGTGCCAGACAATGAAACATAATTCTCCTTAACTTCTTTCCGCGAGTGGTGCAAGGTAAAGGGAATTCAGCAGATGTTCTCACCACCATGCTATCCACAATCAAACGGACAGGCGGAAAGGTTCATGGATACGTTCAAAAGTGCACTCTGGAAAGCATGGCAAAGAAGGGCTTTATGGGATGCAATACAATCTTTCCTATGCATGTATCGGAACGCACCAAACCCAAGCGCCCCTGGTGGGAAATCGCCCACAGAAGTGGTATTTGGAAGAAAGATCCGGACGTTGTTCGATAATCTTTTACCAAGGAGAATAGATAAACCGGGCAGTAGTCACCTGGAGGAAGATCGCAAAGTCAGGCTCCGTAACTTCAATGCTGGTGACATAGTTTACGCCCGGGATTTTTAAGGCCGAAGAGGTGGTCGAGCGGAACTGTTACCGTCAGGAAAGGCAGAGTTATCTACGTGGTGATGATTGGACGTGAGAGGTGGATTAGGCACATCAATCAGTTGAGACCGAACCATGGCAAAAAACAAGGTCCCCATGAAACACCAGCTTTGCACTGGGACATTCTACTAGACACGTTCGGGCTGGAAGTTGAGGGTCAGCAACCCGGTGAAACAAAACAAATGCCGCAAACATCAGATGCACAATGCAGGCCGGCTCGGAAGCGGAGAAGACCACAATGGCTGCAAATCGATCCCCGGGCGAAAAGCTACGAACACAATCAAGTTCGAAGGGTCTGCAAGCTGACTCAATTCGAAAAGGGAGGTAATAGAGACGCAAGCGGAGCTGAATTTGGGAGTCGAGTGAAAATTGATAGGCCAGCAAATACCAGACTGCCTCAAAGGAATAGAACTATTCCGTCAATATGATTAACCCGTGGAGTGGAGCTCACTCACACTGGCTGAAAAGCAGACGCGGAATAGTGAACGACCTTGACCTCCTAAATTAGCATGTTTCGATTACTAATAAATAGGGTTAACCTATCCCGTAGAGATACACTCTGTCTACCGAATTCTAGCCTTCTGTATTCCTTCGGTTGGCTGGGCATGTGACTGAGAAGTCAGACAGTCGCAGTCTCCTAGGGCAGCTAGCAGCAGTACAACAGTTGTTAGTGGCAGAGAGCAGATGGAAAAGAGAAGCGTTATAACAACTTTCTTCCCGTTTAGTGCTTCACGGATGGCCACCGAAGCACCCTCTTTCGGGGGGAATTTAACAGTCCCAATCCGCACCGTGGTACGCGGTGGATGTGGGTTTATAATCTTTTGCAACTGACATTTCACTACCCGTGTCGGACGCTCACCATCCATTAATTGGCACATTGCTTCCTACTGAATGGCACTTTTATCCAAAGCCTCGGTGCATAAGATGCGGGCTATGTAAAATAGTGATACACTTGTTTCTGGTAAGCCAGCACTCTAGCAGTGTCCATCGGTTTTGGATATATCGCCGTTTTTTAGACTCCCCTAATCACGATGAACTGAGTGGTCAAGGAATAGCAGTGCACCATTGCAAGATTCTAATTCCGCCGGTGGACCTTGAAGTTTGTCTGCGACCCCTTTCAAACTTCTCCATGCACAAATTTGCCCACAGAGGAGACATCAACGACCCCAGAAGCCTTGATCCCAAGTGTATAACTCCAATCGGAAGCTGAGGTACGCTAAGGCTCAATCGCATTTTCTTGATTATTTAATCTGTCGTAAGCTCTGTCATCCTACCTAGATCATTGCATTTAGACGGCATTTTGATACCTCCGACGCCTCTCCATCTGGTGAACTATTCACGAAGTACCTAAGGTCGAAACCGTTCCTCATTTCAGCTGATTCGATAGTAAGACTTGCCATTTTTCACGTGAAATCATGAGTTCCTTACAAACGTAATTGTTCTCCGTGTCAAAGGTTGTAATAAACTTGTCAGTTATCTGGGCAACTCACAGTCCACTTTGCCTTACGAAGCTTATGTGTTAAAGGCAATACGATGCCCACGAAATGTACCAACCGATCGCCTACAGCTTCCTGAAACCTTGTGTGCATGACCGGATGAGAGTATATTGCATGATGTTGAACACCTTAAGTCTCTTTAGTTCGTGCGGACAAACTAACCAGAATGTTAGCAGAAACATTCCATTTAGCACAATGCGCTTACCTTTGGTAATAGGTTTTAGCCAGTCAGTAAGAGTCGATGGTTCACTGTATCCAACAGAGTTCTTCGCCCGGACACGGAATTGTGCAGCCATATTCGGGTGCAAATCAGTCACGCGCAGCATAGTTCCGGAACGGACTAATGTGGTGGACGCTTGAGTCCATTTGGAGACTGGTGAGGACACTGGGTCCACTGACTCGCGTACCTCAACCAAGTAACCTTGAAGTTGGTCTCCTCCAAACTCCGCTGGCGCATCCCACCGGACAGTGGCTTCACGAGGTGTTGTGCGCTCTGCCACTACGTGGGTAGGGGATGATGGGACATCTGAAAGAAAACAACAGTTAAGGTTAGCTAAAGTGGTCTTTCAACGGGAAATGTAAAAACGGTGTAAATGGTCACCACAGCAATGAGACTAAGCAGGAATACCTACCGCTTAAGGCCTTCATTTGATAAGGTGAATCAATTTCCGTCGGGTCGCTGGTGCCGAGATCGTTTTGTGCCAACACTCGGAAAGAATACACCACATTAGGAGTACATCCGCGTATTCGAAGACGGTCATCATATGGACCAGCTTGTCCAACATTTCTCCACTCCATGTCCCGTATACTAACAGGCCCCTCAGTGCCAGCTACGATGCGCCGTTCCACAAGGTAGCCTGTCAGTTTCGAACCGCCGTCGTTTGGAGGGCGCTCCCATAACACATCAATCCAGTCAGGGCCTTGAGCTGAGCCTACGTTCACAGACAATGGAGGCTGGGGGCGATCGGATAGAATTAACCGCAACGCCATCTGGGCTGACCCGGCAGAGTTTACGAAGCGTACACCGAAGTCACCACTGTCGGTCAGTTGCAGGTCGTTAATCGTGAGATAGGACTGTTGCATCGTAGGCACAGTTTTGATCTGGGTTGCTGTGGCTGATGGTTCGTTTACTGTGACACGCGATAGCAATTCCGGTGGCAATTCCGAGTCTACGCGATTCCCTTTGATGAACCAAACTACTTCGTGACATACAGGAGAAGCCTCACAAGTGGCTTTCAAAACCAGTCGACCACCGACACGCCCGGAGAGGAGCTCTGCTTTTCCGGTGACTTGGTTGACGCCGGTGGATGAAGATCTATCCATATCTAACTGAACCGTGGGTTTCAACCAAACAGTCACGCGGCATTGTGTCTCCGCTAACCCCGACGTGTTTGCAGCCTGACATTTGAATACACCACTATCTTCCAACTTTGCACGATTTATTTTGAGAGTGGCTCGTCGTTCCCAAGCCGAGCTCGTGGAGTATTTCACTTGACTGCGAACTGCTTTACCATCTTTGAACCTGAAAGGAGCAGATCGAAATCAAGGAATTCTTGGTATCTCTCGGTAGTACATGAGGTCATATGCATGTTCTAAAGTATTGAGATCAATTGTGTCGTTTACAAAGCCAGTTGGGGGTCTTTAAAATAATCCGATGTATTGGAGGGACAATCTAAAACGAACGAATTGTGTGTGCTTCACACTTGTCCATAAAACAAACCCAGTCAAGTCGGATGGCTCAAACGATAAAATGGTATCATAGAACCCTCACTACAGCAGGCAAAATGCGTAACGACGTTACGCTCTACGTGATGCAAAATGTAATAACAACGGTCCGAACTGTGCACGTCATTCACAAGTGGAGGTTTCAAACCACAACTTAATTAGGTTTTGAGGGTGCACAATACCCATTAGGTGGTAGCGCCGAAAGAGTGACAGTCCGTAAGGAGATCAAAATGAACGGCAAGTTAATTAACATGAAATGGCCAATTCCTTATGATAAGCCACGATCCTTTGTCTACGGGTGAACAAAACTCCGGTAGTCATACAGGTCCATTAAGCCCAGGAATCGTGTAGGGAATAACAAGCACTGTATCCACACTGCACGTCGGCTACGGTCGCTTTCAGATCGTAGTGAGAAATACAATTTTAGCACGAATGAGCACTGGCTATTGTAGGCGATGGCTGGACACAGTATGAATACGGCGTGAATACAATGAGGCAGACAAGACTGAGATCGAAGGTTTGTGATCAGCTGTTTCACTTTATCGATAGCAACGTGACTATTCCGGTGAATATGGATGCTGATTCGTGCAAGTTACATCGAACTACACGGTAATTCGAAGTGCGGCATGGAATGCAGTGGTTCTGATTCAATGCTTACCATGTAACGTTCGCCTTTGGTTCGCCAAGCTTGAATTCACAAGCTAACTCCGCGGATTCACCGACCAGCAATGTGATATTGCTCAATGCATTTACCAAACAAGGCTTCGCCGATTCTGAAACAAAAGTGAACGATCCAGATGCAAAAGTAGACCAGATACAAGCGACCGTGTAGCCTACAGAGAGGCATGATATAAGTGCATACTTAGTAAAGCTCGAAAACATTCAGCGAATTGGTGAATGAATGTAATCGTACCAAGTATTCGGTATTGAGCCAGTGGGTAGGTTTTGTCAGTTATATGAGCAGTCTAGACCCAGATTGTAACACCCGGCTCGAAAGCACCAGTAACGCCTTAAAAAGATAGAAATCACGGCGTAGATACTGGGGAACGGACTCTGCGCGGAGGATACAGGGTTGCGTGACATTACTTGGGTCTTAGATACTCTAAAAACATGCACCATTGGTACCGAAGTTGGGAGTAAAGTGCAAGCTACGACCCGGCCACAGCCAATGCACGCACTTATCCGTGATTGCAACCTTCCATGTGTTACGAAATTATCAACGGATCGTGTGAGACGAGTTCGTGACCGTGGGGTTGGTAAGCATGCATGACAGCAGACATAAACAAATCCACTTCAGCTTGGAATCGTTCTGTATAATTTAAACCACAATGATCGCGAAATGTATAGACGAACTATTCTGAATGGAGGCTTCAGTCAGAGTGACTCGACATATGAGCTTAACAATACAACCGATTGAAGCGATGGGTTGTGCCGGTTGGGCGTGTAACCTCAATGGGCGCCACGTCGGGAGAATATTTCCTCAAGCTTGCGACCACACGAGCGTGCCGAGTCGTGCATGACGAGTTCCAGCCATTCCAAAGATGACTAACGCTAACTGCGGCGGGAAGAGCAAGACCATAAGGCAGTCCGGACTAGCGCAATGAAAGACGTTCTCGACGTAGCATCAACTACTCTCGTTAGTTTGGAAGTGTTATCTTGTCCAGCAAATATACACGCTGCTTCAGGTGTCTTGTTTATTCAACGACGATCGCACCAGCCCCAGCTAGGAGCACCGTTCACGGGTCAACTGGATGACCGAACACATTTTTTCTAATGACAAACAACAACAAGGTACCAAGGATAAATGTGTGATTAGTGATCTCGATATAGATAGATTTTCAATCCGAGAAAGAGCCGTATGAACGTGAACCAACCATACTTGTAAGCATCGAGAGTGCACTCTTGATGCAAAAATTCACTTTGAAGAGTAAATCACTACGCGACTTATTCCCAACATCTGTAGTGCTCCATTGGAGTAAACATTTGTACGTAGTGCTAGCACTTCCCTTCCATCTTACAACTTCAGATTCCTCACGGTATTCTCGTTGTTCACACAAAGCGAACTGGCTACAGTGTTCAATACACGCGGTCAAGTGCACCATCAAAGGAGAGGCCTTGTCGCCGCTGTAGATGCATGTGCAGCCCAGATTGTAGAACAATCACATGCGTTAAAGCGGCGCCACATTTGAGAGTTGAGAGGAGCGGATCTTAGTGCTTAGATCTGCTCGACGCCATTCCACTCCACTGGATGACTGAAATGACAGGTAAAAAGCCAAACTAGCAGTCGTACACACCCACTGCACGGCATGCTTAAGCCCAGGTTCTTTCAGCGCAACCAGACAGAACTGACGGCTAGAATGACAAAGGAATAACTGAATGTTAGACAGATACCAGCAATTTGAAACATGGATTCCCCTTCATAATTCCAAATGAGAATAGCAGAAAACGAAGAATTCGGGATAGCACTATCATTTCGTGCATACTCGTCAGCCACGTACATGCAACTAACAAGGGATGCAAAACAATGTCACATGGAATTGACTGATTGTCGATTGTTCTCCGATTGGTACGTTGCACGCTGCCACAGTAGATTTAGTGTTACGGTCAGCTAAATTTGGACACAGAGTACTGAGTGCTATCGATCGACAAGTCGAGTAGCTTGAGTATGTGAAGCATGAGGACTGTGAATGACTCATCGGGATTCACCCGGTGAATGGTGCTCATCAAACGCCTCGTAATCTCGGATGCATCTTTGCTTCTCAATTCACCAGGTGCAACCGTTGCGTGTCCTATCTGTTTACGGAGCCACTTTGGAATATGTTCATTGATTGGAAGATCTAAATTTCGACCAGTGCGCCCAACATAGCTGTCTCCACAGCGATATGTGAATTTGTATAAGCAATGGGAAATGCACTGCTTGGACACGGCTGTCTTAACTGAACACTTAAGCAGTGGTCTCGTGGTCACGAGCAAGAGTAGCTCTGCTGCAATGGATTTCCTTTTCAGCGGTGACTTTCATAAGGTCGTCACCTTTGGAAGGGAACTCAATGGAAAGCTGTTTATTTAAACCGTTATCTCCAGATCTCTCATCGACTCACTGAAGCACTTTATGAACTGCAATGGATAGCCATTAGATTGTAACACGTCAAGCAGTAGTTCTTTCTCTGCTTCCAGTTTGTCAGTGGTGCAACTCAAATGAGCTCGATGGAACAACGTTAGGATTCAAGTGCGATTGTGATGGATTGGCGGGAAACAACAGGAAAACGGAGCCCACGAGTCAACATCTGACTGTCGAACCTCCAGCGCACAAGCCACGAGTTAGACGGAGCGGACGAAAGGGCTGGTGAAAAAAGGCACGCTTTTTATGCACTGCGCCTTCACGCATGGCATCACCTCCCTATCCCACGGAGTTCCCCTGGGGATTCCAACGCACGGTTGTTCGCTGAACTCAATGAACATATTCGACGTGAATTTACCGGGTGCATTTAAACTTTTCACCAAATGCGAAGCACAAATGTACAGAAAGCAAGTGGACCCATTTAAGGAATGCTTGTTGGTTATGTTTTCTGAGAGGGAACTTTAGTGGTAGGCATATGTACCGACAAAGTGGGGCTTCTAGAGCACCAGTTGGTATTCCGCTTGTGAAATGGGTCGTTCGGCTCCGGGCTAACAGCAGTATACATAAACAGAATGAAGGAGCAGCTAGGATAGTTCAAGTGGACTAGTCTTGGTTTAAAATTTTTTGGGTACATCGGGACCTACAGAATGTATACATATAACCGAGGCAGCTGACACCAGTTCCCCCTTTTGGTACCACTAAGCAAGTGGCACACAAGTTGGATGCCCTAAATCGACAAGGGGAACAAACAATGGGACCTCCTTCAGTTCCTGGACCTCCACCAGAAGAAGAGGCCATTTGGGCTGGGCACCATAAACCTACATGATCACGCGACACCACGGGTTTAACGGTTTCTGTTCCATGAGTTAGAAACAGGTGTTCACCTGTCTAAGTTCATGAGAGCTCACCGAAGGTGCTCTAAAGGGACAACCGCTTGGAACAAGCTACTCCAAGCGCTATAGCATGCGGACGCTGAATGCGGTGTAGAACGGCTGACTGAGGTGTCAGAAATCAAAAGTCACTCCCTTCGCTTCTCTGCTACCGTATCCAACAATTTGTTACGCGGCCGATTTAGTGCCAATGCATCAAATCTGGAAAGTTCTACGTGAAAACAATCCGAACAGATTAGACGTTCAGGTTATGGTCTCGAGAATTTAAATTCTAACGCACTTGAGTGGCTAGGTGCAGTGGTTGGGAAGTAAGGAATCTATCCATGAACCATTCCAAGCATCTGTGGCAAAACTCGAAAGCAGGTCTCGAGCCTATTCAAATGCACCGCATGTCAGTAGTCACGCGAATCACGCAACCGATTGCTGTACTAAAGCTTCGGCGGTTCGGTGACTGAATCCCACACTGTGCACACAGACGAAACTCGTGATTGTACGCCGTTTAATTGGGGTTGGTAATCAAATTTCTCTGAAAGTGGTACAAACCGGGGTTCAAGTAACCTTGGACCTCAATGGATCTGTCACTGAAACTGCTTGTCCATACATTGTGTGCAACGTAATTGATCGACGTGTTATGTGAAAGCGAATGGAGAGAATAAGTTAAATAAACGAATTCAAGCGTTGACATTTTTCGTCAGTCTTCCACCCTGATTTCGATTGAATTTCGATCCAGAGTCTCTGGAAACAGTCTCTAAATATGCAGTCTGGCGACTAGGCAGTATTGTCGTTCAGCTCACGCAGAATGGGATGCTAATCGAAGAGCCAGTCATAGTTGCTTCAAGATAAGGGTTTCCGGAAGGGATAGTATGATACTGTGTAAAACAGGAAAGCGGACCACAATAAGCCGCGCTATGAAACTGTGGAGTTGGGAGGTTTTGGGGACACGCAACTTATACTTAACTGCCAAGCCTACACGAATGGATGTTTAAAAACGAAAAACCAAAATTCACTAAAGGTGTTAATGATTTATGTTCGTGACAATATTAAATCTCAATTTTACAAGATGGTAATACAGTACAAAAAGGATATAGATTAACCCAAAAAATGGCACTAGGTAGATTATTACATAACGAATATCCGAAATGCTTGGTGAGATATCAGATGCAGGAGGGCCCTAATCCACCTCCAAGATCGAGTACGAAGTAGACATTATAAGTTAAAATTCTCCACATATAAGGATTCATGAATCTTATTCGGAGGGTACTGAACAATGAGAAAAGCAAAATCGTTGTTGAAGGGTCATACGTTGTAGTATTTGAAGGATTCCGTTCCTCCAGATGGGACAAACTATTGAATTTACACCGTCCCTTGGGGGGACCGTGCTCACATGTGTGTAAACCAAACTGCGAGGGAGCTGAGTGCGATTTCAGAGCTCAGAGAAAGTGTGTGTTGCATCCGGCGAGGAAGAGCCTGATTACGAAGCCATAGTCAAAGGATTAGGGATTATCGTGTATGCACTGGATACAATGCAACAAATCAACTTGGAAAATCTCGGTTTCGTCAGAAAGGAGAATCGGCGTAACAGCATAAGAGACAGTTACTGAAATGGCGGAGATCGTCAAAGTCCGGAGCGAAATGAAAGTAGAATACGCAGGGGTAAAACTTGAAAAAGAGCCGTGACTAGTTCTAATCCGATCTGTCTGACTAGTGATGGCATATGGACTTGCGTTGGAGCTCACGGGCCACATGATGTCTGAAATGTCCATTGGACCAATTCTTCTGTTGTAGCGAGATCACAACCGAGCTAGAGTCCCTGCGCAAGTCATGTCCACACGTGTACATGTCCCTGAAGATATGATGTCCAACGATCAGGTCGGTCTTGTCGCGTACCAATCACACATTGGCGCACAGTACTAGTAGGGTATCGCGAATCACTATACGCGGGTCGCTCTGAACAAAATGCTACCTAGACCTCAGCAATTTACGGTCACGCACTGTGAATTTACACATTAGTTCTGAAGACATGAAAAAATTAATGTCATAATGAGTTCAATTCCTACTTGGTTGACTTACCGATGGCCTTCTCCGGAACACACGGCTCGGAAACGTCGGACCAAGGACCGGCGCCCACAACATTCACAGCAGCAACGCGGAATTCATACTCCTGCTCCGATTGTAAATTTGAAATAGTAAACCCTGTGTCGATCGGCTCTTCATTGACAGTGTCCCAGCTTCCTGTTATCGGCGTCTAAAGGGGGATCAAGCATATGAAGTTCAGGAGATACCCGACATTCAGTTAGAGTAGTACAAGTTAGTGGACGAGCGGTTCACTTACTCTGTACTGTACAAGATATCTCTTTATGGAGTCACCACCGTCATCGTACGGGGCTTTCCAAGTAATGGTAACCGACTTTTCTGTGACAGTTTTCACCGCAGGACGAGATGGCTTGCCTGGAAGTGCTGAAATTAATAAATAAATGAAAAACGACGATGTCTAGAGTGTACATCTGTTGAGGGTGACAATCCATAAAAATGAACAAGTTGAGCTATTATAGAAATAGGAAAGTAAAGTGTCCACTTACTGTAAGGCACCTGAGTCGAAATACGATGGCTTGGTTGTGAGAACTCACTGACCAAACCATCCGCATTCTCAACTGCCACACGAAACTCGTACAGGTTGTCCGGAACAAGACCAGTAACCTTCACGCTATGTGGAGAGGTGACTTCAGATTCTGGAATTGACAATTTGCTTTCGGTTGCACGAACCCAGTTGCCTTTCTGATTAGCACGTTTTTCCAAGTGATAGGTGACCAGTCGAGCTCCACCATCGGAGCTGGGTGGTTTCCAAATTACACGACAAGAGTCAGTTCCGACATCCGTCACTTCCGGTGTTGATGGGGGGGTCGGAGGTTCTACGGGGTTACAAAGTTGACGTGAAATAGAAGCTTATTTTGATATGGAAGATGGTGAAAGAACTGTACGACGATTATACCTAAGCGAGTGTTAAAACACGTGCGATTGGTGATCTAACTGTAATCGGAAGGTACAACTAGCAAACTTTGAAACCCGGATTCTCCAAGGGTAAAATGATGATCATTCGTAATAATGCAAATGCACTGTCGACATATTCTACGATTCCTGTCTGATCTATCCTCTAAGCAGTTTTTTAAAACGAGTTTCGACTGGATGCTAACACGCAAGTTTCCTAAGTGTACACATCCGGTAGAGTGAGAAAAATTGTTAACCTACAGAAGTTGGGCTTAAAAGAATAATTTCATTATCCACTTTCGCGCCACTCAATATATGCATATATATGTATATATAAGAGATTTCCCGACGCAATCGTATGCCTTCGCCCAAAGTGCTCAACATCGAATGCTGGAACGTGCGCACATAGCTGGACCGGAATACGAATGAGCACCCCGAGCGACGCACCGCAATGGTCACACTAGAACAGTCGATACGGAATTGATATCAACGCACTTAGTGAGACTCGGTTGGCTGACCAAGGCAAACTGCATGAGGGCACTGGTTACATGTTATACTGAGTGGAAAACGCCACCGCAGCACCACGTGAGCAATGGGTCGGAATCGCGCTATCGGACCGAGTAAATGGCCACTTGATGAAGGACCTGATTGGTACCGCCCCACGACTGATGACTCTTCGTCTATGCCTCGAACGTGCTAAGCCTTCAGCTTGTATTAGCATGTATGGTTCACCAGGTGTTCTCCTGATGGGACAAAGGATCAGTTGTACTCTCCGTTGTCCTCCGTGATACGATCCGTGCCAAGGAGCGACCGGCTATTCCTAATGGGTGATTACAACGTCAGTTAGGCATGATGCCGCGGTGTAAACAGACGTAATCAAATAACTTGGTATTGGCTCAGCCAACAAGAACAACGACCATCTGCTCTCACTGTGTGCCACTCATGGCTTGAGTATCATAAATACGCAGTTTCCAAAATATGCGCGTGAGATTGCTACTTGGGTGCACCCGAGAAGTGGTCACGCTCACCTGCTCGACTATGTCATCGTACGTCAGCGTGACAAGCGTGAAGTGCGCAGGACACGTGTACTGCGTGGAGCTGAATGCACACTTATCACAAGTTGGTGGGTATCAAATTGTATATATATTTTCGTAAATTCACATTTTGTTACCCTGCGGTGAATCGGTGGAATTTAATATTCGTTCACGAATTAACATTGAATAAGGATCGAACTGGAGAATGTGATGGCTATCCGCCCTATCGACCTTGGCTCAATGGTCTCATTCAGATGACTGCTGTGATCGAGGAGATGGTCAGGCGCGTAACCTATTTGCAGTCCGATTGGTATGATGGCAGCGATGTGATCATTGGCGTAGTGGTGTCAGAGATGAATGCAGCATCTGCTGCGCGTGCGGAGGAGTCCGGCAAGTCGGAGAATAAGGAGATGTTTCACAAGATGGATCGCGTCAATAGTCCATGGTGGGCAGAGAAGGCTGTACTAGCACCTTGATGCATGTCCTTGTTATTGCGGTTATCTTCCTAGTTCGGCGTAAAACGCTGCTCCAGCTGTATACTGATTCACCTCACCTGACGCAGCTTTTGTGTAAAAAGCGAAACATTGCCCAACACATCAGCTATCTGATTCTTTCCAAACCTCTCTGAACTCGAGTTACAGGACTCTTTGAAGACAGTGCATTGACCCGCATTGCAGCCGCTGAGAACGATGGTGGACGCTACTTCGAGTACTGTCTACACAAACCGCCAGAATTAAGCACCTACGGTGTAAGCACTTCGATTGAACAATCGTTCAGAGATAGACTATCTACGTAGCACGGGCTACAACAAAAATTATGAAGGGCGGTATTGCCATCACCACGACCCTCTGACACTCAATGACATGTAGAGAGCACTTGATCAACTGGGAAACGGTAAAGGCACCGAAACCGACAGGACACCGCTAAAAGTGTTGAAACAAGGTGTATTCGCATTGATACATGCATTGCACCAATTGATGCAACGCGTAGGGTTTGACAAGGAGATTCTGGCTGACTTGAAGGATGCCTTTGTGGTAGCATTCTACAAGGGCAAAGGAAGCAAGCAATGTTCCTATAATTACTGTGGCATCAGGTTGTCAAGCTGCGTTGGGAAGATGATCTCACGAACCCTGCTCAACAGCCTCGTCATTCAGGTCGTTATACCGCACGTAGTGGAAGAGCGATGCAGTTCCGTCCGGGAGGCAATACCACAGAGGTAATCTTCGCGGCTCGTCAGTTGCAGGAGAAATGCCGAGAGCGACACCAAGCATTATACTTGCTGTCCATGGACTTCGTCAAGACATTTGATACGGTGAACCGTGAGGCACTGGTGTTGATTGTCCGAGTAAATCTGTAAGTTTAGTTGTATGCTTGCACAGGGGGATGCGGGCAAGAGCGAAGTTATGTGAAGGACCCTCGGATAAGTTTGTTTTCTCAGATGTGAAACAACGCTGGTTAATGGGAACGGAAATTTGGACTACACGTTGTGTGATTGGATTGCGACGCGCAATCGCTGGAAGACGGTATACATGCCGGATGAAGAGGGGATCCCGGGCTTCAACAACTTCTGGAAGGATATGCTCTCGCAACCCCCTGTATCTGATAAGCGGGGAATCTCGTAAAACTCATGACCATTGAGGAAACGAGTTCTGTACTGCAAGAAATGGATGGACCTTCACCCGGAGTAGATTGTATTACACCGAAGAACATGTCGAATGGATCCGTGATACATTACGTTTTTAAAAAACTGCTTATTGGCTTGTTCCCCTTATCCTACTCACAAGAACTTGGCCTGTGCAACGTTTGTGCCAAAAAGTCCCAACTCTTCCCACTCTGAAGACTTTCGCCCAATTTCCGTAACTTCAGTATTCACTCGTCTTCTTCCTCGAATTTTATTCGTTCACTGGTTTCCTACATTCCCAACTGACCGTCTTCAATTTGGTTATCTTCGTAAAGATGGCTGCTTTGAAGCCCTCCACGAGATTATACTCAACATTTAGATATTTACACTTGAACGCTATCCCTCTGTCCATTGCTTCCCTTGACATTTCAAAAGCCTATGATCCCATCTCCCACGCTTCGCTGCTTTGCGCAGCCACACCTCTCGGTGCCCTCTCTTTTCTTCTACATTACCTAAAGTGTTATTACTCCTCCGGAATTGTAATCCTCAACGGCCTGAAGATTCACCCAAGGCGTGAAATCTGTCAGGGAGATCCGGTTTCTCCCATTCTCTTCATCATGGCAATTGAGGAAGCATTACACACACCGACTGACGCAGTGGATTTTCCCATCAGGTTCAATTCATCATGTCGCTTACGCAGATGATGTCGTACTATTTGCTCGTGACCGAGAATCCCTGATTGAACGCCTAGGGCGATTTAGCCAAGACATACAGCACCTTGGATTATCAATTAACTATCTGAAACCGATGGTAGTGGATATCACCGTCGACAGCAAAAAATCTGCTTATATTGAGCACTGCACACCTTCCCTGTGGCGCCCTCCAGATCCCCCCGATCCAGCCATCCGGGGAATTCCGGCTACTTGGATTACCATTTGATTGGAATGGTAAACGCCCGTAAAACTCGTTCGACCAACTCAAGGCACAGCTACGAGGAACACCTCAATCCCTACCAGCACATGGACATCTTGTGCATCAATTCTACCGCGTCATACACATTGCCTCGCATTGGCGGCGGTGCACCGGTAGACCTTCAAATCGATGGATAGGCTGGTCCGGGCAAGTATACGAAAATGGCTACAACTCCCCGAGGAAAACAGCGTCGCTTTCTTTCACGCATCAGTTGAGGATTATGGCCTAGGTGTTCCGTGCCTTTCTAGTATGATCCCATTGCTTCGGAAGGACCGCTTGGTACCCCCTTTTTTCACTCTCCCACCCAATTACCAGCTGAGCGATACGGAAACCTTCAGCTGCTACGATGCAGCGCCTTGCCATGAAACCCGTCATCATTGGGAATCAAGTCGTCATGGACAAAGTAACACGAAGGAAGTATGGAAGAAGTCACTGCTACAATCTGTAGGCGAATTCTTGCTTCGGGGGTATTTGCGACGCCAGCGTCTCATAACTGGATAAGAAACCCCGAGCGAATTTTCCCCGACTTTGGGATCCCAACTTCGAGCAGGGATGCTGTCGAGAAACTGTCGATACTCCAGAGGATGACCACCCCCGAACCGAACCGCTGCTAGGGCGTATGCGGATAAAACGAAACGCTTTCCCACGTCTTATAGTTCTGTGCAGTAACCCACGATGCTCGCTGTGAAAAAGGCACAACGATATCACGAAGCCACTAACCAACACCCTTCGTCATAAAGGAGCCCCGCATCCTAGCGGTATCAACGCACATCAAGCCGAATATAATCGTCATCAAGAACTCCTCAACTCACGTAATGGACGTGGCAATATGCGACACCTAAAGTGTGACCCGTAGCTACTAACTAAAAATTGACAAATACGGTGTAAGTGCTCCCGGGGAAGCCATAGTCCGCATTGTGCGCTCGGAATTTTTTACGGCATTAACTATCATCCGATAATCATCAACAACCGGGGTCATATATTCCCAGTCTCCGCAAAGCACGTGTTGGCACTGGAGCTCACTAAACTTGTCATATCCGATCTGTGTGCGTCTACCATTGTAGGATCCCTTCAAGTTTACGACACCCACAAGCGGGGTGCAATGTCACAAAACACATCACACTAACACCGTACCCACTAATTTTGGTGTTTTAAATGCTTACTGTTTTAATATTACGTCAGGAGATTTGTCCAATCTCGGCGAATTTATGTAATACCCAGGCCTTGGGCCATGCGTGAATTTATCAAAAATATATGTGTATAAACCGCGATTGACATTGAAGGAATCTTGGTCACTGCAACTGCTTGGACCGTAGCCGAAGTAGATGGAAATTGGATGTTGTCCTCCCGAGAACACTGCACAACTACGACGCGTTTCAATGTCAGTCACCGTTGTGCTAAACGTTGCCCGCCGTGTCCCGGTAGCCAAAGGGGCTACTGTTCCAATGGTTGTTATCTCCACCTGATGAGATGAAATGACATCGAAACGCGTCGTCGTTGTGCGGTGTTCTCGGGCGGACAACGCCCAATTTCCATCTGCTTCGGCTACGGTCCCAGTGATCGCAGTGACTCTGGGGAGCATTGAACACCTGTTTGACAAAGGAACAAACCAAAGGCGTATGAACTGAGCAACAAGTCACCGACTCCCAATGGGCGCGATTCCCTGAATTCGCTCCGTTGCCTTGCGGGCAGGCTATTCAACCAAAGACTCGGGGTGGTGTCTCCTAAGTCAACACCCTACTTCGACTTGGGCAACCGGGTAGTATCTCGCCCGCTGACGAAACCATAGACCTTGATGTGTTGTGTTGTGTTTTCTTTTAATATTTCTGTATTTTCTTTTGATTCCCATGTTTTCTGATGGCTCTGTCTATTCATAGACTGTTGCAAATATATGAATCGCAGGGACCAAGGTTCACTTCAATGTGAATCACAGTCTACATTGAGACTGTGGGTCGCAATACCATCACAGAATGTGTAGTCCAAAATTGGCCCTCCAATAAGTTATTCACCGTTGTGCCAAGTGTTGCCCGCCATGACCCGGTAGCCATAGGAGTAGAGGTTTCGGCTACTGTTCCAATGGTTGTGGGTTCGAGATCTGCTATCTCCATCTGTTGTGAGGAAATGACCTTGAAATGAGTCGTGGTTGTGCAATGTTTCCGGACGGGCAACACCCAATTGCCATCTGCTAAGGCTGTTTAATTTACCTAAATGCTATGCTGTCCTATGCATTTAATACATGTGATTACGGCGTCCATGTGAAGCACCGTACTGATGATGCGTTACTGAACATGCATGGTTTTGGGACGAGAACCCAGCTGCATGAGACAACCACCCAAGTGTTTTTGTTTGCCGACGATTGCACATTGTTTGCATACGATGAGGATGAGTTGCAACGTAGGAAGACGGCTCTCGCTTCCAACGGCCGCCAAGTTCGGACTCACTATCAACACAGGTAAGACTGCGTGCCCTTTTTCAGCCATAACCAGGAGTGGAATCCGTGGACTGCTCCAAAGGGAAAATTGCTAGTGAGGTTTTGGAGAACGCGTCAGCATTTTGCTACATCGGAAACACCCTGTCAACAGACTTGCAAATGACCAGTGTGCTGCGCACACACGTACTAGAGACCTGTGCGACTTTCAGCAAGTTGGAACATCGTGTGTGAAGGAACCTTAGGATTAGTTTAGGAACCAAGCTGATGACACACAGAAATCAGTGGTGCTCTCGATTCATCTCTGCGACAGCGAAACACGGACGCCCTACAAGAAGGAGATCCGCTATCTGGACGAGTTCACTAGCAATGATGACCGTGTTGGATTTCACGCATCATATGGAGTGACCGAATTCCTAACACAGAAGTGCGGGAGTCGCGTATACAGAATGGATTGTATGTTGATGCTGCGACATCTGAGCTGGCTCCAACATGTCCGTCGTATGGAGGTGACTAGAATTCCGAGATACTTGATATATGACCAAGGTAGTAGTACTGAACCGGAAAGTGAGCGAACCGAAGCTACGTTACCAGGACATGGTGAAGGTGAGGTAATCACGAACTAGTACTGACCTTGGGTGTTTGTAAACAATCGCAGTGGATTACCACAAACAGTATGATCACACCAATAATGTTCTGTTCCGGGTTCATGAAGAAGTACTGTTGCACCAGGAAGAAAAACGCCGTTGCGCAGGCGTCAGATGTAGTCAAACATCGCCACTCGATCCGACTTGACATGATACATCGATGAAATAGTACCACACTCGACCAACAAGCGTATATTTAAGAAAAGCCGCAAGCTGGGGCCTTTAAATCGGTCGCTGCCGTATTCGCCGAACATCATTTTTTTACAATATCTACTGTAGGTATATCATATTTTATAAAAGAAGCTAGCAGTTATTTTGTTAAATCAACATTCATAGTTACTAAGACCAATCTACTCTATTCACACTCCGAATATAAACGCCGAGATATCGCGCACGATCCCCGCTCTACCCCATATTTGGACACAAAAGTTTTATCTCAACTGTAACGCGTAATGGAACTTTGTCCTTTTGAGTGGACGCAAATCCCAAAGATATAGTGTAGCGTTGCCTGATCATTGCTGCATTCATATATGACTATGCCGTCATCATGTTTCTATCCATTTATTAATGTTAGCGTTTTCGATAGTGCCCGTTTAGTACACTTAAAATGTTAATAGTGTAAAATGCTAAAAATGCGCCCATTTGGGTACATAAAGCTTACGCTGACTTGACTTGAGTTGAAATTGCACTATCGATGAGTTCTAATTAGGAATGCAATCGCGTGACCTACCTGCTGAAATGCAGTTTTAGGAAAAAGGTCACAAAAATATGAAGACGAGAGAAAGCCTTTCAGCTTTGTCCATTTCCGCGCACCTTTAAGGATGTAAAGCTTCTCAGAATTGCCGAGTGGTTGCAGGCAAGCGTTCAGTTAAAAACACACTCCATGAGTCGTAAACTACGGTTACAGGATCAAAATCGCATTCCTTTGTCTGTATCCTGAGAATATACTTGGTGCTAAAGTTTCACCGAAAATCCCAGGCATTCAAGTCTGATTGCAGCGTTAAGCAAGAAGCAGTTTGCCTGAACGCTTTTGACGTGAATTCTCACTGAGTATCACTTGCGACCGAGGTATGAAATCACCTATCTTTGTGGCCCACATTAACTGTGTTCGACCCAACTACGATTTTGTCATAGATCTGGTCGAAAACTGCCTCCGTTAATCCACCTAGGGGGACAGGATTGAGAAGCATCACAGATTGCAACAATCTTATAATAGTCCAATTTGTCTTATACGACGGCTATGAGTTGGGGTAAACCAAGGGCATCTAAAGTGATGAGAACTCACTTGATGTACACTTCACAACAAAAGGAATATCAGTCTCGGTTGGTTCTGAACAACCGGAGGCGTTTTGCGCCATGACTCGGAAGAAATATGAGGTGTTGGGAGTCAGCCCGGTTACATTTCGACTCAGACCTAGTTCAGCTGCTCCCAATGCAGTCCAGCTTCGTTTGTTCGCCTCGCGTTTCTCCAAAAGGTAGCCGGTGATTGGTGACCCACCCTCATCCTTCGGGGTGTCCCAGGCAACGGTGACCGTGTTTGGCTGACTCTCGTCTACAGAGCACCGTAGATTCCTGACTGGCTCTGGCCGATCCAACACACACACGTTCAGTTGGAGGGTGGCTTGCCCGAGCTCATTGCTCACCTGATAAAGGAATTGAACAAATGTGCAACGATACGGTTTGTGGCACTACAATTTTTATTAGGTTGTTCGGAAAGTTATTTCGTTTTTTGGATGAAAATGAAGGATAACTTTCTTATAGTGAATAAATATGTTATTGAGGTAAATATTGTCCATTCTGGTCCAATACCTTTTACTAACTTTCTGGCAGTAGCATGACCCACGACGACAAAAGGTTTGTTCTTTGCTGGCAAAAAGTTGATCCAGGTGGTTTATGACCTCAATTGAAGTAAAGGTTTTACCGTTCAAAAATTTCGTACAGAAGAGAACAAATAAGGACCAGAAGGTGCCATACCTGGAGAATATGCTGGGCGTGGCAGAGCAAAAGCATTTGGCGAGTTATAGTGTTGCTCATCCCAACACTGGCACCCCAAGGCCACGGTTTCGTCCTGGTTGGGACTCATCAGTTGGAGATAGCTTGAGTTGGGCTGGAACTCAGAGCCTAGTGGCTCATAGTTGACGCCATAAGCATTATGCCACTGAGATCCGCGAGCAACGCTTGGTCCAGCGGAAACGAATGCAAAGTTGGGTTCTCCAAGTCCAACATTGCATTCGTTCTCGCTGGACCAAGCGTTGCTCGTGGATCTCAGTGGCATAGTGCTTATGGTGTCAACCATGAGCCACTAGACTCTGAGTTCCGGC
Organism: Dicrocoelium dendriticum; assembly: GCA_944474145.2. NCBI lineage: Eukaryota > Metazoa > Platyhelminthes > Trematoda > Plagiorchiida > Dicrocoeliidae > Dicrocoelium > Dicrocoelium dendriticum. Next base: position 7,883,652 of record OX104060.1, on the reverse strand, counting down.
CCAACTCAGGCTATCTCGAACTGATGAGTCCCAACCAGGACGAAACCGCGGTCTTGGGGTGCCAGTGTTGGGATGAGCAACACTATACTTTTTATTTTACTTACGGTCTTTTTGATCGGAATGACCGAGGTCCACCTCAAGTGAACCGAGGTCTCAATAGAGGTTGCTAGTAACAACCCAACCGCCAGCGGATTCTCCAAGTCCAACTTTGCATTCGGCGAGTTACCAAACTTGTATGAGGTCTCACATTATCTTGGTAGAAGACTACACCGTTTATATTGATTAATTCTGGCCTCTTCTGTTTATTTTTGTAGAAAGTAGAAACCACGATTAAACTTTGCACAGTAATCTGCCTCGACGGGGAATCGAACCCCGGACATACGGATTACTGGTCCGCTGCTCTACCAACTGAGCTACCGAGGACTGACGACCAGGTGCGCAATTTAATACATGACTTCTGCTTATTTCGCGACGTATAGCCAATACGTTTAAGTGACTCATTCAATTTTTCCAGATGATGACAGAACACTTTAGAGTTGACCGCTGTGTTATCCGTTAAAAGCTTAAAAAACGATTCCATTGCAAGCCCACGAAACAGAGAGCATCACCTTTTTTGATAAATATCGGCTTTCGAAATGGTTTGAGCCGGTTCATCTTTGTTACTCCAGGATCTCTTGTGTTTACTATTGTTATAGACAACCCATTTCTTGTCTCCAGTGATGATGCGCTTCAAAAATGGATCGGTTTCTTTACATCTGAGAAGCAAATCAATGACGTCAACGCGACGGCACAAGTTTCTTTCTGTATGAACGCGACGAACCCATATATCGTTTTGAAATGAATCCTCGGCGTTTCAAATGATCACAGACCGTTGAATTCAATAAACTTAATCTCTCAGCGAGCTCACGAGTTGTTATTCGCCTGTATCCATCACTCATTGCAAATTAATCAATCAATTAATGTATCAGTTACTTAAGCAATTAATTACCGGATCGAAAGTTTGTAAACCAGTTCCGGCATTGGTGCCCTGTTAAAACCTTCTGCATACACATCCGATAATTTTTCTTCCTTAAACAGCTAATTTGCCTTTTAGATTGTAAAGTAGTAACAAATGCTAAAAATTCTGCCTTTCACTTCCCACATTTGAAAGGGCACCAATCAAAAACTACTGCATAGAATCAATCGAACTTTTGCACAAGCAACCCTTTCTATATATCACCTGTCAACATATATAATGATTGTGCGGAGCAAGTTTGAAGTTGCTTGTGGGAATATAAGAAGAAATAAGACGAAAAAAACGAAAATACTTTGCAAACAACCTAATATTTGACCTTTGTATATACACCGCTCAAAATGTAACGTACCAGAATCTTATACGATCCGGCAGCTTCACGCGTAACCCGCCGGAGCCTGAGACATGTCAAACCATAGACAGTGTCCACTGAAGCCATTGGGCTATCTCGGACCGGCCCAATAGGCAGAGGGCCAGCATTGAAGCTCCAGTTTACATCTGGAACTGGGGCGCCCGAATATGGTATCTCAACAACGGCGCTTTTCCCGGCAACAAGCTTGAGCTCTGTGGACCCGTCGAATAATATTTTCGGTGGGCATTCAAAACTGAGCTCGGCTTCGGATTTGAGCCCAGAATGGAGCTGTGCAGTGTACACACCTTGATCAGACGGACCGAGTCTGGTCAAAGTGAGGCGATGAACGCAAAAGGCTTTCTCCCCCTCACCAACAACGCTGTAAGCGCAGCGAGTGGATGAGAGTATGTCTCTTCCATCTTTGAACCAGGTCAACGTCACCCCAGGTCGAGACAGTTCGCACTCAAAGACGGCGTCCGCAGGAAGGCTGGTAATGCAGATCGGTTGTAAGTGACGAACAAACTCCAGGTCCGAAGCTGTGGGAGATAGCAAGTACCAGAAAGAGATTATTTTCATGAGGAATATAGTTTGTTGCAAGGAAGATTATAAAGGAAGCTACATCTGCCGATATGGTGTATACCGCACTGCTGCCATACTTACACAAACGAACAGGCTTGGTGCTTTCTGAGGGAGCGCTCCTGCCAGCCTCGTTTACTGCGACCACCCGAAACATTACATCTTTGTCCGCGTCCAAACCATCCAAACGTAACTCGCAAGTTTCACATAATTCCCGTTTGACCGGACGCCAATCAGTCGAGCCCAGTTCACATAGCTGAACGAGGTAACCAGTGATGGGTCCACCCAGACCCTCGTCCAGTGGCTGTCCCCAACGAAGCTGAACACATCCATCTTTGACTATCTCCACTGTGGGTTGGCTTGGAGCATCCGGTTCGGCTGATGACAGTTTAAGGAGCAGGGTGTTACAAACAGACGGTAAGGTAGTCTGATGATGTGAAAAGAAGCATATGTGTTGATATTCATAAAGTCTAAATGGAACTCGTCACAGCTAGGCAGTTAGCTGACCGTTACTATCGAGAAGAGTACTTGCCGAACGTTTCATCCGCTTGGGACCCATCAGCTGTCCGAGATGCATAGCGGTAGCTAGTAGCCGGCATGACTAAGTAGGTAGAGCAACCCGCTCTCCATAGGTCGGCACGTTAGATTACCATGCAATGAACGGATGGTTTCTTCAGTAACGCCTTCCCAAACTGAGGTAAACAAATGACGTGTGGTACTTTGGTGGGTCAGAGCGAGTAATGTTTCCAAAAGAGTCAAATGACCTGCAATAAATCGATTGCCGACGCGTACTATGAAAGAGACTAGGAGAAGGCTAGCTTGGACGGCACCTAACTGACGCCATTACATTCAATCAGGACCTCGTAGTAATAACAGAACGATGGGCTATCAAGGCTTCAGCAAAGTTGGATGCGCCATAAAGTGCTAACCTTTCGCTTTCTTCACCGTCAATTTTATCACATTTGAAGCCGGACCTTTGCCAGCTTCATTCAATGCGGAGACGCGGAAGTAGCATTCGCCTTCTGAAAAAGAAGAAGCAACATATGCATTGTAAGACTACTTCAAATTCACCGCATATGTGTTGGATTTTTCCAGATATGTACACGCAACAAAAAGCCTCACATACCACGCTTCTATCTTGAGACCACAGGAATCACTTGAAAGTCCGAATAAAAAATTAAATCAATCCGACCATCGATAAATAGGTAACTCATTCCGGACATATGAACTGTTCGATTCTAATAATTCTAACCTTTAAGATTGTTTATCAGACACTTCGTATCAGCGGTATCGGTGACAAGAAGCTCCACCCAGTTGGCTCCCGTTGGAGCACTGTTTCTTTCAATACTATACTTCAGGATCTTCGACCCACCGTCACTCTGGGGAGGCTTCCAATCCAATTGCACTTGTCCGTCCCTGGACACCGTACCATGTAAATCCCGTGTGGCACCGGGGAGGTCTGAAAGAGAGGAGTGGTTTAACAGTCTCAATATCATGAGGTGTACGGTTACCAAGCATTTTACTGAATGTAAACATATGCAACTCCCGCTGTTGTTTCCGTCGCTTTAAAGTCGTTAGCGGCTAACAGAAGTTTATTTATGCAACGAAGAAGATATACACAAACCCCGAATTGTTAAAGGCTAAGATAAGTGGGAAAATACATCACAGTCGTCCACAAATGCGGAGTAGTGCACTAACTATGCCACTTAGTAAAAAGATGCCCACTACTACATAGTAGGCGAGAAATGTGAGAAAACAGCTGATATGGCCGATCCGTTTAAGGTACTGGTGGAGCTTGGTCTCTACTTCAAGAGTGGACTGAGAAACACCGGCGGAACCATAGATTTCATCCGCCCTAATCGATCGATTGCATTCACCTATTTGGTCATACGGAAATTGGCGCGCAATGCTCAGAGCACAGCTTTTTTGAAGCGCGGGCACTGCACCGAATATGGGACAGAATTAACCTCTGAGTGCGACACAAATGATGCCATTTTCGATCTCACCTCACTTGCCTGACATCCCGCAACATTTTCGCCGACGACGTATCTTCCTGAACAAGCGAGGAAACCCAGTGTGTGTGCGAGACGAGCATCAGTAGCGAGCGCGTCGGGAACTAGCGATTGAGAGAGTAGGATTGTGCCTGACCCAATTTGAAGGTGTACACTTCCAAACTTGACCGCTACTCTACGCTGGCATCGACGTGATCTACGCTCTGTTCGCAATACCACTGAGCGCTGAGCCTCCTCGCTCTGAGTTACAGACAGACGAACTAAGCAAATCGCCAATGGGAAGAGTTCTTAATGATAGACAAGTAGGCCGCATATTTATGCCAGCACAGAAGAGTGGTACCGGTAGTTTGTCAAATAGGAAGCGAACTATAAGGTACGTGGCAAAATTGGGGGTCTTATACGCTCATAATAGTTGGCGGCATCCGGTTTCGGATTTGCCTGTCACTGTGGCCAGCCACAGGACGCCTGCGCCTACACAGGGACCATGGATGGCTTGCATTGTACCACCCACAGCTCCATCCACATACCCATATACAGTGTCAACCCGAAGGAATAAGACAGGGAGGCATGCGGATGGGAGCCACGTTTCATCAACAGAGCCGGCCCACACTTCTTCACAGGCAAACACAAGCACGCTGTAGTTGGGGGATCAAGTACACACAAGGCGGTGGCTGGACCGTAGTCCGCTCCACGCTGAGTGCATGGAACCGCTCTTGGAGCCTAGCACGTCCACAAGGACCGTGCACCCCGTCCCCTCCAGCAACGACCAGCTGTCTCCTGGATTCAGTATGGACGAGGATATCAAGCAACGGCCCATCATCTGAAACGACAAGATGAAATAAAACAAATCTAATGATGCATACAGATACGGTGGCATAACTCTTCGCTAAATTAGCATATGAAGTAAGTTGGTTAGCAACGAATCCGCGATAAGGAAAAAGTGTCCACAAGTTACTTAAAAATGCTACAAACGCAACTAAGTTACCGAAGATAAGCGCAATTAGCGTAAGCAACGTGGCCAGTTAATAGAAGACTATCCAGATAGGCAAAACAAACCAAATAAACTGGAATGAAATTTATGCAGCTTAAAGAGACCTAGTTTAAGTATAAGTTGGTTTAGTCCAACTGCGGTGAAGAAGCATCAATAACGCAACATCAGCCTTAGCATGGGGCACAGACGCTCATAATACCGAGGTACTTATAAACCGAAGACGTAAAGGAGCATACGACGGTGTTTGTTGGAGTCCGTTACGCTCCATAATATGTAAACATATTTTAGGCTACACAACTTTCGACACTGCAAAACTTTCCACCTGACAATTGCGATGGGAAGGTACACCGCACATTATATTTGTCGATAAAAAGACGCGCTTACTTCAACGCAAGTGTCCCTTCAAGTGTTCTGGGTCATGGTGAAATTTCCTTGAACAAGCTTATCGCCACGTTCACTAGTGAGTTGAGAGTTTGGGCCGATATTCTGAATACCTACATTCTTCGCCAATGCTTAATACGCAAGGATGTCACCGGTGGGGTTTTCTATTGCCCTGTGGTTTTTGCGTACCGATGTTGTGACAGCACAGCGTGTCCAAGCTGCGGGCTCTCATTCGAGGAGATCATCCACAGGTAATTTCAATACGACAGGCAACCCGGTTACACAATCGTCTAGCCGGTGAATCGGCGCACGTTGAGCACATGGTTGACTATCTATACCACAGAATCTTACGCTGGTAACATTTAGCTTAAGAAACACCAGAATCCCGCGGCCTTCGATAACAAATCGTGAGTTCTGGAGAACTCGTGCGAATAAACCAATCCACGGTCCTCAGCGATGGAACGAACATCGAGTTGTGAACAAATCGTGGTAGACAGGTCAAACAATTGCGGGCATTGTGGCTATCAATATCCATAGTAAAGTTTCACTTTCCCTCTGAAACACTATTCCTTCAATCGTTAGCATAAATTGAATTGAGTCAAGTTCAAATGTTCACAACGTTGTATATACGAGTAGTGGAACAGACAAATATGCGTACGGTTTGTTGCAAAGTTGCGGGAACTTGATGCTAGAAACCAATTGAACTTTGACGTTAGGTGATTGGACTGGACTGGAAGAAGGGTTTGGATGACTGTAAGTTTGATTCCGAGAAAGATGTCTCAAAATCTGTTCAGTTATATGAATGCAATTGTTACCGCGAAAATGATGAAAAGGGAATCTGGGTTCAAAGCTTAGTAGACAATAACGGAAAATCTGGCTAAGCAGCATGTTAAAAAACAGCTTTTCGTCCCTTGTGATATTTGCTATACTAGACAACTGGAATGTAGGTGGTTCCTCACGAGTAGGAGTGACATCGTCAACTTGAAAGAGTTGGTGTTTCATAGTAGAAACAAGTGGAAGGGATTAACCAACCCGAACTCCCACAGTTCTATTAGCGCCAGTAGGATAGAAGATGCGATCGCAAATCTTATAGCAAAAACCCGGGGCGCTTTTGCCAATCTCCGCCACATGTGGGGCCGGCATGACTTTACTCTCATCCTGATGGACGCAGTTTACAACGCAGTAGTCAGCTCAACCCTTCTATACGGTTACGAAACTTGGCCATCTAGTCGACAGGTACAAATAGGCTGGTTACTTTCGACCACCGCTGTCTTCGCAGCTTAGCTCATGTTTTGTGGGGACACCCTGCGTGAGTAATGAGCGTATCCTGTCTCATATGTCTGATGCAGGAAGAGTGAGCGAACCGCTCAGAATCGTTATATCACACACCAGACTCCGATGGCTGGGCCAACTGTTGCACAAGCAAGCTTACGGACTCCCGCGACGTGCACTGTTTGCGCGCCTGAGGGATCCATAGAAGAAGAGGAAGAGAGGTCAAACGACGACTTGGCCAAGAGGAATGAAGACACTCACGTCAAACTTGGCATCGGTTGATGCTTCCGGACCGCATGGCTAGGGTCCCAAAGACAATGAACAGGTTTGGTTGGATAACGTTGTGAATCTAGTGAAGAGATGGCACTAATAAAGTTTGTGTTTTGAGTCACTTTGTCCCTCCCCTTCCGCCTATATTCCCCTCCAACGGGCTCATAGAAACTGCATACTATGATAGTAAGCATTGTATTGCTTTTAGATGTAATATTATAATCTGTAATAAATTTTATCATGTTTTACTTATACCTTACCGTTTTGTATTGCGAAACATTAGATTGAGTATATTTTTAACCTTCAGCTAACATGTAATGATGATGATTTTGACCCGAATTACCAGTATTTCGTCTATTTTTGAGCCATTTTCCCATTCAAGGCAGAGAATGATGAATTATCTTACGTAGGTGACTGGTAAAACCTGGCATACCACTGTTTAGATTGCTTGTGACAACCCTACCATACTCGATTTCCACTTCGGTTGCTTAATATGTGCTCCACGTCGACCACACCCATCGCTTGGTGCATAGTGGGTCGTTAGAAAGTTTTGAAACAGAAGTTGTTTACTGATGAGTAGGCGGGTTTTTATGCAATTTTACTGAATTCATCACAACAGCTACATGCCAGATAGCTTACCACCAATCCGGATAAGCATCAAATGACTGTTCGTCCCACAGGGACTCTTCGGTGGTGTGCATCCTCCAGTTCCATCGGGAACCGAACCCATGTCCACTAGACGCTTGCAGTACTAGCCCCTAATCCATGGGAGACGGCTGCAGACCGTCGTGACTTAAAAGCTAACTGCGATATAACGTGACCTATCCTGCACTACTACGCAATGGTATTTAATGGGGAAATTGGTCCGAGAGTCATTGGCTGCTATGGATAGAATCAGTGCGTCACGAGTAGTCCAGAAAGTATACCACTGGCTTATCCATTTGCATGGGAGTTCGTTGCAGGGACAAATGGCTATGTAAAATAAATGCTGTGAGGTCGAGCAAGTGGGTGATTAAACTTTAGGAGACTGTGCGTCATAGACAGGCTATTTGGGACGTTAGGTAACCTCCAACTGCCCACGAGTTCCCGATGTACTGATTATCGAAGTAAGCACGGACGGGTGCAGTCCTCTGATATACAGCCGTGACGCGGAGGTGGTCCACGGGTCCAATGCAATGACTCGACTGCGAAACCCTCACCGATGTTTTGGATAGAACAGCCATTGCACACTTGGGGGTGAGAGTGCAGCAGCACCATGAACCCTCGTACCATGGATCCCGCGGATGACACATTACCAATGAAATAAGTCCCCAGGTTTAATGGAAACCAGGTGAGACTCGCAAACCTTGAGGGATGGTCAGCGACCAACAACAAGGTTCCACCACTTTGTGTTGCATAAAACAAGACTCCCATCAACCTGACTGACACCTAGGCATCCGGCAAAACGACCTGCAAGTCCAGTAAATAGTAAGAGGGAAAGGGAGTGTGCGGTTTGCCCGTCTTCGAGCATATTGATTCGTTGTTCATTAGCCGTGGTTAAATAACTAAATTTATTTATTTTCGAGACGTATTCATAGACTAACCCAGTCCACGTTGCACGCATTTTATAAACTCACCGTGTGGCGACGCGATCCGGAATGGTTCATTCGTAACCGTATAAGCGCCGACACCAAGTTTATTTTCAGCGGCTACACGGAAGAACATTAATGCACCGGTCGTCAGCCCAGTGATTTCGTATGTGCACACACCGGTGCTGTCAGCGGCCTCTGTAGCGGGCAAATTTGTCGTTGCTGTGCGCCAGGTAGTCACTGCAGAAGAGGCTGAAAACTCGTTGGGAGCAACAGCATGCTCGATCACGTAATTTCTCAGTTTCACCCCGCCTGTGTCCGTTGGTGGTTGCCAAGTAAGACGTACTGAGTTGCTGCTTGCACATACGGGTGCCAGATTGATCGGTGGACCGGGTAAACCTGTAAAGTATAGTTGGTTCGTGAGCAAAGACATCGATCTCGTAGAAAACATTACGGCATAAATTAATATAATATAGTGATACAAAGTGTGAGCTGAACTCGCAAAAAAGCATAAAGTCCTAAACTCTTCTAGGCAATAGTAATGGAGATATCGTTGCATATAAATGGGACGGGTCACCACATACTTTCATTCACCCCGGACGACCACTAGGGCGATTTCACTGAATAAGACCGATACGAACTAGCACCTAAGTCAAAGGCAAGGCATCAGCAGTACCCTAGTACGCAGTAGGGACACGTCGCTGCCGCGCAACCACCACCAGTCGCACTTGGGCTAAGGATATTGCGAGGACCGCCTGGTCAATACGTAGGCTCAAACCCTCGCCCTCGGCTTATAAGATAGGCTTGTGATCCTTAAGGTTTGTAACTAGTTAAAAAGGCGAATTTCGAATCATAGCTCTATTGATTTAACGGTCTAGGTTCGGTTTGTCGCGGTTCTTATTTATACCTGGTCACCAATGTTGCATCCAATCGCATACGATCGCTATACGTCGTGGGGAGAAAAGCGCCAACTGCACTGCACCGGGTATAAGCTACACAAGTAGCAACAAGCACAATTTCCAGTAAACCGGGTCTAGTAGAATCAAAAATGCCAGACCAAAATTTGGCCAATTTACTAAATACACTAACCAAAAGTTGCACTACTGGGCCAGTATCAGGGGAGGAGAATACAAGCTCACACTGTCGCCTACTGGAGGAGACTTGAATTCCACCGTGCCGACGTCTATTGCCTCGGTGCCAGCTGCGAGGTGCTGGACTACATAGCTCTGAGAGAAAATACCACAGTAACTCAAGAATACTGGCGATGATCTACACGCATAATGTACTTATCGGTAGAATAATGTTCCGTTCAATAATGTTCCCTGGCAAAGTAATACGAAATTCGTATAATGTTTTAAAGTTCATCCTTAGTAAGTTAAGATAGTTGAGATGCCTAGCCGCAATATGTGGATGAAGCGATATTATGCAGTACTACGCGGAAAGAACGAATGTCCAGAGTTAACTAGTTCTATCTATGTTACGTTGTCTATCGCTTGGCGTTTGTGTATGTATCCGTAACATTTATCAGTGACTTGTGGTAAATGCACAATGGGCTTTCTTGAAAGCATATGGATAATACTGAATGTAGTGCAGAAGGGAACGACAGGTGGGCAAGAAAGCTGGTTGCTAAAGTGCGCGTGTCCACCACAAAGCGTGCTTGGGACAGACCCCGCGGGCGTGTTGCCACAGCCCAGTCGAAAGCTGATGAAGTCGCGAAGCAGACATCATGTGTACTACCAAGGTCTGACCGGAAGCTGATGAAAGCAGGCGTCAGACATCATACGTGTTGCTAAGATCTGACCGTAAGCCGATGAAATCGCGCGTCAGACATCATGCACGTTGCCATGCCCCGAGTAGGCGGATGGCGACTGGAGTGCCCGAGCAAGAAAGTGAACTGGCCAGACGGAGCGGACAGTCAAGTATGGAGCTTGGGTGTACGAGAAAAACAGGTAGGCAAATCCGTCAGGCGGTGTTTAGAGGCTTGGTGAGATCGACCTACACATATGAGCGTTCTCGGTTCTAATGCAACTCTGGTCAGCTATCTTCTTCTTCTGTTTTCCTTCCTGTCGGATTGGCCGACGTGTCAAGCAGAGCAGGCGTAAGGGCGTAGATTTACCAGCAGGTGTGAACCAACCGGTCGATTGCGGGTACAGCGTTACAACAAGAACGCATGAGAAGCCGCAGATTTGCGGGAACAGCAAGGCATCGTGTACCGAATTCAGTTAGCATCGGCTGGCCCTGCGCTTTCAATATCTTGGCTTTCGGTTAGAAATTCATTTTGCTCGAAGGAAATATTGTTACAAACTACACTATGACTAACGAACAAACGACAACAGAAACAGACCTGAACCGAGTAAAAAAACGATGACTTGGATCATTAAGAACTATGGTTCTCCTGGCAGTATGTCATTTGGTAGTGGAAATTCACAAATAGGTTATAGGATTACATTCTTGTCAAGCAGAACAGAACGAATTAAATTCCTCAGTTGGTCTACGAGAATAAGGCATCAGTTGTCTGCTGAGATAATTGCCGTTCAGTTGTCTGGAGTGACCAATAGAGTGCATGTTAGGCATTGCATTCCCATGCTAGGCACAGCTACCATTGGTGGCCTAAGCGCACGCGGATTTTGATCGAGGCACGTAATCCGTAATTCTCAGCTGTCGTTGTATCTTGGTCCACACCTTGCCGTAGGCTCATGAAATCAAACCGGGCCGCCGCTAGTCGCTATGCGCAATGCTCTAGAGGCGAATGAGATGACGTTATCACTCTCACTACATATGATTGCTTCCCGATAATCGCGCATCTTACTCAACTGGCATCGAGAAATTCGGACACAGTTACTAGGTAGCAGCGACCGATGATAGAAGATCCTCATGCGGCCATAGTAATTTTTTCGAAACACGACACTCGGGTCTTTGGACTTACCTGCGACGACGACAGAGAACTGAGCACGGGCCTCGCCCCCGTCATTCACGGCTACTAGGGTGTAAATGCCGTGCACTTCTCGGCTGACCTTCCCGAAGTTCAGGGAAACTTTGTTGATTCCATCCTTATTTGGTCCAGAGGCTTCAGTCCGCGCCCCCATAGGGAGCGTCTCGGTTGGCGCGGTTGCTTCATTGGGACTGTATAACCAGGTAACTGTAGGAGTAGGCTCCCCCTCAACTGAAACAGGAATCGTATGCTTCTGTCCCACATTCAGCCGAGAGGATTCCAAGACTGCGTCGTAGACGAGTTTCGGTGGTTCTTAAAAGAGAACATTTTGAGTAAAGTGATGGTGGGTATAGCACAAAGAATGCCAAGTCATAATCGTCACTGCTAAATATTAATACACAGACACACAGTCAGTTAGGACAACAGAGAATCGTTCACTGCGGATCTAGTCATGAGATTAAAAAAAACTTCCGCCCTATCAATCATACACCCATAACCTTTAGTGTAATGAGGAGAACTATTAGAAAAGAATTGCTTAGCTTTTTTAATAGAGGGAAGATTACTAATAAGACAGTGTAGGTTCTTACAAGGGGGATCTTGTGCAACCTGCCAGACAGATTTCTTAAACCACATAAGAACAACAACAACAACAACAACCATAGATAAAAGTGTTATGTTTTTACCCCGGAATATTGATACAGCCTTTAACGGAATGCCTCCCAAATGGTTCATTAGCAAAATTAAATACAAGTAAAATCCTCCTACTCATTAGTAACATTAAAGCCATCAGTATTGGAGATCCTCTCCTTCTTGGTTATCGGCATATCTTTCTAGCAAAGCATGTAATACACACTGTAATCAGCTTTACAAAACTCAAGGTGGTCACCAGCGGTGCTATTCAAGGGAAGGTCCTCAGTCCTCTACTGTTTCTCAGCTAGGTAAATGATGTACTCCGGAGTATACAGAATGGTGATGCATTCTTCTTTCTTGATGACATTTAAGTTGTCCATTCACAATGCTGTGTGGATAATCAAGTGGTGCAACTCGTTCAGGATGTGATCTCTCTGCAATTGAATCCGGATGCATCATGTGTCAAAATTCGTTTACCGTCGATAAATGAAGTGCCTTGTCATACACATGTGAAGTGTCACCAAATAGCCTTTTGCTGCATTGATGAACACACACATCTCATAATGTGGAGTTGTTCGTGACTTCGATGTGCGATATTCGACCATGTTCAACATTTCAAAGCAATGTGACTTTCACGTATCAAAAATCACGGGGGCTATAGGATATGCTTGTAGATATTTTTGTCGCACTGGGTCACCGATTCAACTTCACAGAGTATGTGTGTTGCCGGCTATGAAGTACTACTGAAAGATCGACACCAATCTACGAAGAGCAGATTAGTTTGTTCTGGAACATACTCGGAGATGTTTCAAAAAGCTTGAATAATATTCCATGAAAATGACGCACAGAGAAGGACGCCGCATTCTTAAGTTAGATCCTACGTGACTACGAAGAATTAAACCGAAACGTGGCTTTCTATTCGCAATTACACGCCGTCTTTCATAAACTGCTGGCGATAGTGTTCTTCTGTCTTTACAAACTACATACCCAAAACGTACTGAGGAATTTAAAACCACTACTAAAACCGTAGCGAACACTTTTCCTAATTGGATACTCAAAATCCAGGAATCAACTTCCGATAACCATAAAGATCAGCCGCAAAGTTCAGAAGTCCAAGTTTCCTCTTGATAAACACCTGAACGTTCAAAACGTAGTTTCCATGTTAAAGGTACTTCTCTCTAGAGACATGACATCCAAAAACGGTATCACTTTTTTATCATAGATTTTTGCTCTCCTTCATGTTTACATTTTGCTTTCAACTATCAAAATTTTGTTTCATGCAAAATCATCACATTCTCCATTGTTCGTAATTCACGTAAGATTTGTTTTACAGATTGTAAATGCCTTCCGCCCCAGAAAACAAGTCAGCGCGGACAAACAACATTTGTCCACTCCCAAAACCAGGGTTCCTAATTGGTTTTGCTGCTAACACACTTGTGAAGTCCTGTGAAATCAAGTTCATTATCAATTCGACTGCATGAAGCTGGTGATGTAACCTGAAAATCATTTAATAGCCGCCTACTTTATGAACATTTCGAACGGTTATTTGTATTCTGTTGACAGCTGGGCGAGAAAGCTGATTGCCAACGCTCCCGCGTTTGCCACCAATCGTGCTTGCGAAAGACCCTGCGAGCGTTTTGCCAGGGTCCAACCAAAAGCTGATGAAATCGCGCATCAGACAGCAGGCGTGTTGCCAAGGCCTGACCGGAAGCTGATGGAATCGCGCGTCAGACATCATGTGCATTGCCATGCACCGGGTAGGCGGACAAAGACTGCAGTGCCTGAGCAATACGGTGAACTGGACAGATGGATCGGACAAGCATGTGTGGAGCGTGGGCTTACAGCCAAATCCGCATGGTGATACCGAGATATAAATATGAGCGTTCTCTACCCTAATAGAACTCTGGTCTGCTGAGTCTTCTTCTGCCTTCCTTCCGGTCGGGTTTGCCAAGGCAGCAAGACGTAAGAGCGAAGATTTAGCAGCAGGCGTGAATCAACCGGTCGATTGCAGCGCATCGTTACAACATCTGTGATCCCTTTGTGCCAAATGAATCAAACAACCCGTAGGACTACAGCTTTTGCTATATGCTATTTACTTATTGTTGTTTCGTTCTCTTTCTTGTTGACTGCGAGTGGGCCAATCACATTGAAGTATCCAAGATAACCAATACCCTCACGCGAGACGAATTGCCCTAGACGCACTAGCGAGTAAGAAAGCAGTGAAAGTATTGAATTGTAAACGGAGCCAGATGGTCTGTGTTGATTTCACATGTGCATATAACATACGCCCTACTGGTGAGTGAAAGTGGTACTGATTCACTTGATTTTTTAAGCCAGACCGACACATTGCCAGATGGGTTGTGGGACTACGGATGAAACCTTTCGAGGGACTATCTCGCATGGAGGCAGTTTCCTGAGAAACGATTCCACGGCTAACCATATTATTGCACTTAAACGTCTTTTTTACATCGTTACGTATCTTGTTATCAACTTCCCCGTCTTACTAATGCAACACATTGATCGATCACTTAAACAACTCGAACAATGAACTGTCTTGTGCTATCCCGCTGTACAAATCGACCAGACCAGTTAGTGGACAACATCTCGCCATACTGATAAATATACCGCTGATTCGATTATTTACAATTCCAAGGGGATTCCAATCAGTAACTGATGGAAAGATATCAGGGCTAGGACTTTTTCATTACACTACTATACTGTAATGGGATTGGGGTCAGACCGTAGCCAAACTTAAGTAGGACCAATGGTCTCCACTGGTATAACTTGACCGAAGTGGATCGTCGAGTTGATGAAGAAACAACATACTCTCTCCTAACACTGAATATCCAAAGTTGACTCTCAGTAATCCCTGGTCACTCACACAATCGAAGCAAACATTTTAGCATTTAAGCAATACCCTGTAGAATCAACACTTCATTCCGTTAGGCCGACTCACTTGGTTTCGGAGGGGCTTTAGTCGGGGTCTTTGTTTCAGCCGGCTGCCCTCGACCGACCACATTCAGAGCTGCCACCCGGAAGTAGTATTCGCTACATGCCGCTAAGGCATTTGCAGTTTCTTTGTCACTAACAGGAATCAAGCATTCTGTTTGATCGACTGAGACACAGAGAACCGTATCGTCATCCTGCGGTCCGGTTTTCAGGAGCTGCCATACGCGCCTTTTCGTGTTGCGATATTCGACTTCGTAGCCCGTGATTGGACTGCTCCCGTCATCTCGTGGAGGCCGCCAATTCAAACGAACGTACCCGTGAGGGGTCGTAACCTCTGCGCCAACTCGCTCCGGTGGCCCAGGTTTGTCTTAAAACGTTAAAGAGAAAAATATTTAAAGAAGGTTCTGATTTGGGAAGGAAAGAGATGCAACCGATTTCCAGTGTGTGTACACCAACTTACCTATAACGACCAAGTCGCACTTCCAAGTCAGTTTTCCATGCTCGTTCTCGATAGATACGCTTACTTGACCAGCATCATCTCGCTGAGCGCGCTGGATTGACAAGGATGTGAGACCGGAAACGATGTCGATGTGATAGCGGCGTGTGGCGTCAGTTACAACGGAGCCACGAGAGTACCACGTGATTTTGGGCTTCGGATAGGCAGTGAATGGCACGCTGAGTACGACGTTTGACCCAACGGAAACTTGGCGACGATCAGTTAGCTCTACATCCTCCCGTAGGGTCGGTGCAACTGCAGCACAGAATGAGGTATATTTTAAACGATGTATCCTTAACGGACATGAGTTTGCGTCATTTCGTACAAGGAAAAGTAATACAAGAACCCAGCAGTGATTCTGGAGAAGACCAGTTAAACGAAAAGGAATATCCAGTAGATCGAGAGCTGTGACTCACGTCTACTGAATTCTCTCGAATTCATAGATGCCCAGCTTTTGGCTGTGACGACATTAACTACTCGTAGGGCGTATTCTCGCCAACAATCATCAAAACCCCGACCGATTCAGTTGTAATGTTTGCTAAAGCCTTCCCGTTGGATTGGCACACACACAAAGTGTCACTAAGGCTTCACTGACTTTCGGCAGAATAAGTGCAACAAAGCGGATCGTTAGGGTAGTGAGTTATCCATAGAAGGAAATTTCACAAGCAGTGTTTGACGGTGTGTGCCGGTGTTTTCCTCAACGGCGAAAATTAGGAGCGATGGGACAGCTAAGGAAATTCGAATATCAATTTAAGTTGCCGAGTGGTAACGCGAACCGCCTTCGGTGGTGTCGCTCCGAGTGCACGATTGCTGGCCGCTTGAGCCCATCAACCAGGACTGAGCAATAACCACCTTAGCACCTCACATGTTAACTCGAATGGTGGCAGCTTGCAAAAGAAGTCGTAGCTCTGGGGGGCCAACCCTGCTCTCTGCACGTACATAAGGTGTGACAGTGGAGGATGAGTCACCTGATAGCGCAGTTAAATATCAATCATGTCAGTCCGCAGTCGTCACATTTGGTTTAGTGGCATAAGTTACTGGCTCGTAAGAGCAAGGCCATGGGTTCGAATCCGACAGGATTCGGCAGATGCCGGCTACTGACCGGTCCAAATGCGAGGAGACGGCCGTCCGGCATTTCCCTGAATGTGTGGTGGCTATCTGACTGATTCAAGCCGCAATGCATCTTCGCAAAATCATGGATTAATGGTAAACTAGTCATCATACCTCCAACTTGTGTAGGAACAAAAATACGAGGACACATTATATCATTTAAGTCGGGGCGCACTATGGTTTTACTCCTATCCAATCGCAGCTTATGCTATGGGAATGCTTGTGGGAATCTCCTTATAAGAGCACAAGTCCAGTGACTCACTCTTGGCTCCTATCGTCGCCTCAGTCTTCAATCGCTTGAATTTCAACTGATACGTATCGAAATCAGCCACAGTGACGTCCCTTATAACCAAGCGGTACACTGAACCTTCCGGACAGAAGTCGAATTTTCGCCCCAGTTGAATGGGTTTCTCCTGTCGTAGCCACTGAACGCGACAGTCCGGATGGCTTAGCTCACATTCCAACTCAGCGGTGACACCAGGACCGGGAAGTTCATTGAACCATACGTCAGAGAGTGGGCGCACTAGGCTCACGGATTCACCTGGAGGGGAGGGGTTAAAGACGTCAAAAACGTTGGTTCGTATAGAACACGACGTAGTGAAAATTATAGGAATATTACCAAAAATGAATACCGATCATTCTAATGTCATGCACTAGCGCTCCCCTGTAGACAACTCTTACAGAGGATGGACAACGTACCTGGTGAAATGGGACCCGATGCATTAGATGGTTTTCCTGGCCCTACGCGGTTCATAGCCACCACTCGGACTCGATACGACTTCGTGCTGTCCAAATTTCCTAATACAGTTTCAAAGGGTTCTCCGACTATCGGTTTTTGTTCGGCGTGGTCCAGTTGATATGTTTCCACAGATTTCCATCGTTCCGCAGTAGAACTATCAGTGACCTCTATCGAATAAGCAATGATGGTATCTCCTCCGTCTTCCTCCGGAGCAGTCCACTGAACTTTCACCTTATCTGTTTGAAACGGCACCGCATCCAGTAGACGGGGAGCACCAGGAGGTTCTAAAAGACGTAAGCGAATGCAATGGTTGAGATTCTATCGAGCAATGCACTTAGATAGATAAAAACAATCAAGACACAAATGGTAATGATGCCCACCCATTTAATATCAACCGTAACCGCATCGAAACACGTACTCATGGCGTTAGATGGTGCCATACTTGAGTACACCGAACTCATTAGGAGCGTGATGTGGCCAGTTGAACCAGAACACGTAAACAAAAATGCCACTTACTCGGTGGTCGTTTGGTCTGACCCCTGACCACGTGTGAGGGTTCGCTTGTGCCTGCAACGTTGCTGCATGATACTCTGAACTCATATGTGACATTGGTATCCAATTTTGGAATCAGCACTTTCGTGTCCGGTGGGAACTTCAGAGTGTTCCACCTGTTGAAGGATTAAGTAAACAGGGATAAGGTTATAGCGGTAGCGCAAAGCTCTCTATTAAATACAGATTAACTCCCTAAATATCCCGTTAGGAGAATACAGAGAAAAGTGGCAGAGAAAAGAAATTTGGCGCATTTGTCATTGATACGTCTACCAACGCCATACACCTGTATCCGAAGAAAGTGGGGGTCACGTTCATTGCTTACCTTGTTTGATCTGTTGAGCGCAGTTCGACGATTAGTTCTGTGATGGGCGCCGCATCTGCCACTCTGGGTAGACAAAATTCCAGCTCAACACTCTTCTCATCCACTGGTCTGCAAGTCAAATCCTTCGGACTGCCAGGCTTATCTACGGTAACCAGTGTGAGAGATAAAGAAGATTTCAAAAGGGTTTGAAATACTCAGTTTGTAACGAAGATGTATGGCCCCACGTTAGCGGGGCGCAAGCTACTAGTAACCTAGACCTTCGGAGATAAAACATACGGCGAGCAAGAGAGCCACAATCAGATCGAAAACCAGGCGGGAATCAGGCGCACAAGTACACATAAGTATCGAGGTAAACAATACGACCATCACACGAGCGGTGATTCGCTGTTGGCCAAAAACCATATTCATCACAAAATCAAGTGTTTTGGGGTCAAAAGCATTACACACCTGTCATGTAATCCGGCGGTCGCCGGTTCGAACCCGCGTAGATGCTCAACCCACGCTCGACAGGTGGCGGTTGAGTGGCAGAGAAGTGTCGCTACGGTGTGCCGGTGTACTGGTGACACCTTTTCATAGTTTCCTACATGATTAACGGTCAAGAGTAAACCTCTCACTGTCGACAGAAGCTAACTAATAACAGTGAAGAGTATCATCTAATAGATGTTCAACTGCACCTTGAAGAATTCGTGACATCGTTACAACCAGGGTCGAACTGGATGGAGTACTGAGTACTGTCGTATAGAGCAAATAGAAATGAATTCTGCACAAATCCTTCGAAATATGGTGAAAAAGGTTATAAAAATTGTCAGCCGTGAATATCGTTATCGTTCTCGTGTAACATTTAAAGTGTCTGACTCATTGCATGGCAGGACTCACAAATGTGACATGTCATCGTAAGTGTGCAATCGTTCTCTGAATCGAAGTGATAAAATATAAATCTAACAAAGTTTTGAACTGCTACACAGATGTTGTCTCTATCACATGTTCAAGCAAACTGTTCCAAATATTTACCACTCTCCGTTCGAAGCACAGTGGGTGGGGACCACATTTCACATCCGGCACGACAAGTTCGTATCTGTGTCCGCGTGTGCTGCATGGCCCTCGTAAGTGCATCATTGGCCTTAGCATTGGGAAGTCACTGAGATGTAGAATACGGTAGGTCATAATGAGGTCGACTCGCATCCGACGGTAGGACAAGGTGTAGAGTCCTAGTTTCTCGCACCGGTCTTCATACCTAAGCCACATAAACTCGGGATGAGCCTAGTAGCAACGTGTTGGACCCGTTCGATCTTTTGTGCCTCGCCTCGGGTAATCGGAAAGTAGGAGGGCGAATCGTACTCTTGCATTAGTCTACTGATGGAAGAGAAGAGGCGAGTGGCAACCTCTTCAGACCATGTGCCGAAGCAACATTTGAGCGCCCAAAGCATGCGCAGTCCGTTATGACATAGCCTGTTCGTGTTGTCCACGGACTTCAAATCATAGCGCGAGAGTACACCTAGGTCATTCACAGAGGGTATGAGATACAGCGGTTGGCCGTCAAGCGTGTAGGTTCGGCCGTCAGCACCCTTCCCCAGGCTCATAAATACAGGCTTGGCTGGGTTGACCTGGAGATGAACTTCTGCATAAAATGTGGATAGGCGGTTAAGGTCTTGCTGAAGTAGGCCACAGTCGCCGGGAGCGTCAATTTCTCTCCAAATCTTCATGTCGTCCGCAAACAAGACAGACAGCGACCGCAGAAGCTGAGGTAGAACGTTGATGTGGATCATGAACAGAGTGGGCCCCAGCATAATGTTTTGAGGCACGCCACTTATAGTGGGATACCAGTCCGTTAGATGGTCGTCAATCTGTACCCTCCACTTTCGTCTAACAAGAAAGTCGCGGATCCACCGGTGCAGTGAGCCGCCGACACCCCACATCCTGAGTTTGTGAAGGAGAACCTCATGGTTGAGGTTGTCGTACGTTTTACTGAAATCGATGAATACCACGTCGACAGACTTCGCCTTGCTTATTGCCTTTAACCACTCGTGCCTCGTAACAAGCAAGTTTATAATGCATGAGCGGCCTTGAATAAAACCGCACTGTGCAGGCGTCAGGACCTCTTTTGACTGTAGTAACTGCAATAATCCCTTTTGAACGATTTTCTCAGAAACCTTTGCCAAAATAAGTGTCAGCCAAAGTGGCCTATAGTTATCTCGTTTGCTAGGGTCGCCGCTTTACGGAATAGGCTTGCCCACGACTTGAACAAACGACTACGGTTTACAGACTTCCATTGTGTAATCGCCGATCACCAGACAGCGTTATTTGGTCCAACGGTCTGAGTCACAACGTAAACGTGCTAATTCGGAAGGCCGCTATTAAGTACCAACGTGCACCGATAGCCAATCAGACTTTTATTTGCTGGTCGATCATCGACTAAGTGTATGCACAGTGACTATACAAATTGGTAACTACTGATCGCTTGATTGATCGGTGTCGTCGCAGACACAACCGGGCTTCTTCATAACTGAACCATTAACGAACAGCAGGTTCCTTATCATGTGGAAGCAAGGCATCATTACCCCGATTTGCAAAAGTGGTAGCTGTTCAGAGCTAGCCAAATATCACCCAGTGATTCTCCTCTCGGTGCTCTCAAAGGTGATGGAATCAATCATAGGTGCGGCTGTAATGGGCTACCTCGAAAGGTCTAACATCATAGCAAAGGAGCAACACGGATTCCATCAACATCGGTCATGTACTACCAACCTACTGCTTGCCCGTGGCACTTGGACCGAGATAGCCGACAGTGGGACCGGCATTGATGTCATCTACATAGACTTTTCTAAGGCATTCGACCGCACAGATCATCGCATCCTCCTCCAAAAGCTTTAAGCATACGGAGTTGGAAACCCTGTCCTTGGATGGATCAGCAAGTTCCTCTTTCAGCGGCGCCTTCAGGTTCGAGTTCGAGATTCATTTTCTGATTCCATTGGTGTGGACTGCGGTGTTCCACAAGGGTCGGTGTTGGGACCGCAGTTATTCTTGTTCTTCATTAACGACCTTGCGAATGTCATCAAGTCAACTTTCCTGCTTCTTGACGATGACGTCAAGCTACGGCGGGCAATCGACTGTCATGAAGATCACGATATGTTGCAAAGAGACTTATGCTGCGCGTTTGAATGGTAAAAGGTAAATCTACTTCCGTTTAACACGGACAAGTGCAAAACCATGCACATCTACCACAAGCCCACGTGCGCATAGAAGTTTGGAAACGATATGCTGAACACGGCCTTACAAGGGCGAGACCTTGAGGTGGTAATCCAAGACGACCTCAGCTGTTCGGCGCAGTCGTTGAAGGCGTCCAAAACTGCGAACCAACATGTTTGTCTGTGACGGAGGGCGTTCGGGCGGTTCGATCCCTCTAGCTTCCCCCCAAATGCTCAATGCGTATGTGAGGCCCCGTGTAGAGTACGCGATCCAGGCTTGGTAATCTTGGTTTAAACGCGATCTGATTGCACTGGAGACCGCACAGCGAAGCGCAACGAAAAATGTGAAAGGGTTGTCCCACCCGCAATACCATGGGCGACTGAAAGCCATGGGAGTGTACAGCGGAAGATATCGCCGTCTACGAGGTGACCTCATCCTAGCGTTCCAGATTTGAAAAAACCCAGGTCACGCTTGACGTCACCTTTTGAAGCTGAGCTACAACACAGAATTGAGGGATCACAAATCGAAACCTGCCACCCAATACAGCCGGCTTGAGTGCCGCCGGAATTATTTTTCTCTTCGAATTTGTCAACCGTGGAACTCTCTATCGGCTTTTGTCATTTCTGCGTCCACGTTCCTCGTTTTTAAAAAACGACTTGACGATGCTTTACACCATTTACATTAGTTTATCTGATTTCTACTCATTGAGTGACGACAAGACGCAGACAAACATTGTGCTCACCAACCCCACGAAATCGAGGTAGACAAATATACCTGTGTTAACTGATTACTGATTCCTGGTTAGAAGCAGCGAGTAGAGCTTGCTCTGTGTACCTGAATCAATCGTCGATCATAGGCATGTACCCGTTAGGTTGTGTTCCGCTCTATATATTTTGCGTCCGCAAAGTATTTGTCGAGGAACTTCTTAAATTCCGACACTGAGTTTGCCTCTACTACGTGCTGCGGCAGGTCCTTCCATACATTCACGAGTCTGCGTTCGAAACAGAGTTGGTGAGCGACCCGCTTCAAATCCGGTACTACAAGGTTATACCGGTGCCCTCATGTGCTGCTTGGTTTGCGCAGATGAAGCAGTGGTCTCAACATGGGGTAATCACCCAGATGTAATATCCGGTGAGTCATGATGAGGTCTACCCTCAGTCGACGATAAGCTAGGGTGTACAGCCCCAGTTTCTTACACCGGTCTTCGTACGGCACACCTCGTAAATTGGGATAATATGGCGAGTCCACAGACGTGGTTTTTACTTTTGTGTACATTCATTGGACAAACGTTTTCCGACAATCCATCCCACGCGACTTGTTAAGCCTTGGCATTTTGTATCAGTATTATACCAATGTTCCGTCGTTCCATCCTATCGGAGTTAATGAGAAAATGGCAGGAAAATCAGACCAACAGTAGGAAGTGCCGCTAGGTTGCTTAATACGCTACCCGGACTAGTGGTGTTCCTAGTTAATGATCTAAAATAAAAGTTACTTCACACGAATATCACATGAGGCACTTGACTTATTTGTACTTCCAGTTACAATTGTCCACGTTGTATAGGGTTACACAGAACTGCGCCCATAGTTACATCTTGTAACTATTCCGCTGGACGTAGAATATGATGAACTAGTGTAGCTGATACTGGTGGTATAATGGGACCAAAGCAACATCAAAGGAAACATGATAAAACAGAAGACAGGATTGTTTCACCAGGCCACTCACCGAAGGGGGATTTCATGAGGACACTCGATGTTTCTGTGCGCGGTCCAGTGGCAATTTCATTCACTGCACTTATTGCAAACGCATACGTCGTGCCTTCGATAAGATTTTCGACATGATGGACGAAAAGCTCTTCATCAGTTATCTGACTACTCGCCTTCACTGTAGCGATGGGGGTCCAGTCAGTGGCGTGTTTTCGAACAGCGGCCCCCGAGGGTGGAGTGACAACTTTTTGTTCCACTCGATATGATGTCACCGGACACCCACCATCATCCCCGTCCGCCGGAGGTTTCCACAACAGCACTACTTCCTTGGATGTCTCTACGTTCGCTTCCAATGCGCGCACTGGTCCAGGAGCAGAAAGCACTTTAACAGTAATAGCGCATCTAGCTTCTCCAAAAGGATTCTTGATAACTACTTCGTACAATCCGGCGTCGGTCCGCTCGACTTTGCTGAGCATCAGCACGGCTTTTCCAGTCATGTCATTTTTCGGTACAGTACGTTTCATCGGCTCGGGAAGGGACCTGGACCCATTCCAGTACCAAACAATCTCAGTGGCTTGTGGTGAGGCCAGAAAAGGAATGTCTAAGGTTTTACTCGAGTTTTCGTGAATAACTATCGAGTCCTCAAAGTTGTCCGGCAAACACAGGCGTGGAGCAGCTAAAATGGAACGATTAGTCAGTGTTAGGGTGATGTTTCAAATGTGCTTCATAATGTACGTGTTAGATGGCTCAAACGTCACATAGAGAAAGTGGTAGAGTGGCCTATTTGGCTACTCATAATATGTGTTTCATGATTAACCAACCTCACGCTAATGTCGACATAAACAGTGCTTCATGGGTTCGCCGGTAGAAATGTGTGAGGTGAGATTGGAAAAAAAGCAAAAGGTAGATAATCTTCATTGATGGGGCGAATTCGTTGGAACTAAGCATTCTCATGATGTATCCCAAAATTTAATACTTACCGACTAAGTAATCCATACTACAGGGTTTTCATGTAAGTTATTCAATGCTGCTGTGGTTTTCAGTTATCTTACGTTCTTAAGTGTGAAATTGTAATTGCCGTCATAATTCTCTACGAATGGGTGCTCAAACAACCAAGTGATCAGTTTACAACAATGCTGAAGGTTAGAATAAGTACTGCCTAGTTGCTTCGCATACGTATAGCTTTTCCGCCCACCTGCTTCAAGGCTATCTCAGCCCCACTTACCTTCCAACTCGAAGGTGGCCTTGGACTCCAGCTTGTCCACACGGATAGAGTATTCACCGATATCTTCAGCTGTCACTTTGAGCACATCGAGACGATGTGAGAGGCCACCGTCGGTGATTTCATACTTTCGAGCACTTGCAGAGTCTATTCGTTTACCATGGAAGAACCACTGAACTTTATTGGCTACCTTGGAGATGAAACATTCGAAAGTGAGACGCTCCGGCAGCGTCTCCGATACGATCGATTGTAGGCCCTTAGTGATTGTCAATGGTGCATCTGGTGAGCAAAAAATGTGGCAAAATGAGAAAACGAAGGTTTGCGTATGTTCTCTACGATGAAACTGTCACGAACTAAGGTACACCGGTAGTAGTACCCGGAACTAAGCAGCTGCAGTGCACTACGATCGATACATCGCTACAGCAGCCAGTAGTAATCGAAATGTCTTCATGCTCACCTTTCTTCAAATAAACTGTATTGGACGGCTTCGATAGCTCGCCCATCCCCTCTTGATTCAGCCCGCGGACGCGGAACGAATAACGCTTGGAATTGTCCAGATGGTCAACCAGCAGTTCGCAGACACCCTGTTTAGCCGTTCTTCCTACCACGGTGCGCTTATCATCATCTTCTTCTGCTTCTAGTTCGTAGTAATCAGCGGGTCCAAACTCATCGGTCACCACCGACGGTGTCCAAGTAACCATCACGCTACTATCACTTTGAGCCTCAGCGGTCGGTATTCCTGGTTTGTTTGGCACTCGGGGAGCTACAATGAAGGACAGATGTTGGATCGGAACCAAAAGTTACAATCATTATAGAAACGCACTATAGTGGAGTCGTTGTTAACATTTCGCACTCCATGGGTCTAAATTATATTACAGGACAGAGCAACTGAAAGCTATTGA
The DNA here is from genome assembly GCA_944474145.2 of Dicrocoelium dendriticum. NCBI lineage: Eukaryota > Metazoa > Platyhelminthes > Trematoda > Plagiorchiida > Dicrocoeliidae > Dicrocoelium > Dicrocoelium dendriticum. Next base: position 7,858,477 of record OX104060.1, on the reverse strand, counting down.
ACAATGACTTTCTACGAGTTAAGAACTGCAGCTTTACTAGTCCTGATTCGTGGTCTGGTGAAGTCAACGAAAAATGTTAGGGAAACTACGGTCAAAACTTTTACTGTCAAAAGAAAGAACTTATCGTTTGAAATGCTGTAGTCCTGCACCCCAAATAGTTTCATAACTACAACATGCGACAACAAATAACTCCGAGGAATTTCCCAGAATTAGAACGAATAGATAGGGCAAAGTAATAAAATGTGAGTGGCTGAGTGCGTCGTCCAACCGTATTTTGAATACGGCTGGTGTCGGTGCAGAAACGACCGATCAAGGAAAGAAATTGCTACGGCAATCCAGGGGGCTGTACTATTCTGCTACTTCAAGCAGCGCTCTCTCAAGTTTGTATTACTGCCCAGTTGTATTAAGAAATGGCACACACGATGTGGATCGTGCAGAATCAAGTAGTGCATTATCAGGTTGCCTCATAATCTGCGATATCGTCCAGTGAATATTTCCCAACATCTCAGCCTCTGCTCGTATGAAAAATCGTACAATCCGATGAGGTACTTAGATACTCGACGTTGAGACCGCTCCAGTGCATTGACCTCGTAGTTCAGTCATGGATGCTAACTAGGCTTGAATTGCGTTTTCGACATTGGGGGGCGAACATACGTACTGAACATCTGTCGGAAAATAGGGATGTCTATATGTCCGAACACTTCTCTTGGCAGACGGACCACTTGGTTGCCAGTTTTCGATGCCTGTTCCGATCGACTGAAACAACTGAAGTCATCTTGAAACATCGTGCAAAGGTTGTGTGTGACGGCACATCACTGCACTACTTGCGCTCCTTGTATGTAGTAGGTACTCTGGTGTTGTATGAAGAGTATCTTGCATTTGCTCACGTTGAATTGCAGTACATTTGGTGTTGATCACTGATGTGCCGTGTATAGCTTACTCTAAAGCAGATGATGATCGGCTTTCAATTGAATTACGCCATATCTCGATGTGGTCGGTAAACAGTAGGAAAGTTGAAGAGACTGCCTGTGTGAGGTAATTAAGAAAAACCAAGAACAATCATGTCCATAGGACTGAGCCTTGCGACACACCACACCCGAATTGTATGGAATCAGCTAAAGGAGCCGCGAACTGTGACCACTTAATTGCTGTTGAAAGGGAAAATTGCCGATCCAGCTTACGAGAGGGTCACTGATGCCGTAACATCGGAGATTGGAAAGGTGTATCCAATGACCTAACTGATCGAAAGTCTTCGAAAAATCCTGGTAGATCACGTCAACGTCCTCTCCAACTTCAGCTGACTCGGTGCAACTGATCTGAGTGATTAGTAAATTAGCTGTCCACGATCGTTGTCAACGAAAGCCATGCCCCTCAGGAGTAATAATGTTGGAATTTTCCACATAGCATATCAGTGTATCGGCAATGATGGATTTCATAAGCTTGGATAGTACAGAGAGAAGAGACACTGGGCGATAGCTTGAAGGTTCAGTCTTGCTTTCACCTTTGTGAATCGTAGTTATTATTCCAAGCAGGAACTTGATTCTGGTCTACGCAGCGCTGAAACAACTGAGTCAAAAGTCCTGTCAGTTGTTTCACTACTGCATCCGGTGCTATACATCATCAAGCCGATGGTATTACTTCACAAGAACAAAACGTGACCTGACGCAGCTAAACTACTTGTGCCAATATGTGTTCCTAACCGAGGTTGGAACACAAACCATAAGCACTCGAGACAGGGTTTCGTAGGGCGTAGTAGCCCGTCGAGAAGATTGGCTTTCGTGCAGCAGACGGTCAAGACAACGGCTAGAACGGATAACCCGAGGCCCGTGTAACACAACACACAGACAGGTGAAAGTTTACAAAGAGAGCTGGTTTAAAATCACAGTGGCCAGTTTCTAGTCAAAGACGCTAGCTAGCCCAAACAGTAGACTGGTACCTTACACTACACCAAATGCTAACCTCAAATAGAGGATCGATGAATTAGCGTCCACACAGTGGGAATTTTTCGGAAGTGTACACAACGGTTAGGGTTAAGTGACAACTTATTCGGATACTTCATCGAGAGCCTACAGCGAATCTATGGAGAGGTAGTATGGAGGATAGCACCATTTGCTGCTCCGTAAAACGCTGGCTGCTGTTACTCCACACCTCTGCATGGATACTACTTGTTGATCGCACACCAGAAACTACAGCTTTTCAGTACACACAGAAAACTCACCCTTGACTAGTGGAACAGAAGTGTCGCTCGATTGGCTGAAAAGTCCAGGACCAGCTTTGTTTATGGCCTGCACACGAAATTCGTACTGTAACTCCGATGAGAGGTTATCCACTACAGCGGATGGCTGAATATCCGGAGAAAACGGCACAATCTGTGGTACTTGAATCCATTTTGGTTTTGTGCTAAACACGGAACTACGGCGCCTGCCGGAGACCGGAACGCGTGAGCTACACATCTCGATACTGTAGCCAGTAATGGGAGATCCGCCATCAGATTCTGGTGCTGTCCAAGTTACTGTGACTTTTCCTGTTTCCATTATTTTCACGTGCGGCTTCCCCGGGGCTCCAGGAACGTCTGTGCAACGGAAAGAAACAGTAAAATGAAGTTAGGTAATCAAAACATACCGTTGGGTTGAAGAGTTTGTCTGAAGCCAAAATGAGTGTACCACTAATAAGTTTTTAGAGACTTAAACTTACGAACCGTGTACTATTTTCAAAAAGTATGAAATCTCAGGAAAGTAATACTTGGTCCATATAACACACAATGTTCCGCACGCTTTTCTGATTATTCGATGTGATACGGTAGTCGAAAGTAAACCATACACTGTTCGAAACCCATTAAACGCTTCAGTAATTCCACAATGATAGTCGGTTCAGCTGCGGTTCGAACAGCTATTACGACTGGCAAAATCCACAAAGAGTTAAAGAGCACCTCCAACCCATAGACACACTTGGGTAGATTTTTCAACCTTTTATTTCATCTTGCCAATATCAATATGCCTACCGGATGGACAACCAACTGTGTTGTGTTCCAATCAGTAGGATAATGTTAGTTAAGCGATATAGTGTGGATTCCCAACCGCAAAAATTCGTCAGCTAAATGAAACCAAAGCAGTGTATCATAAAAGGTGGAC